>NW_027019302.1:7160646-7554446 GCF_013076305.1 Rhopilema esculentum
CTTACTTAGCTCACTCTACGGACATATCGGGCCAAAAAAAAACTTAAACTTACGTAAGTTCTGCCGATGTTTATTTGATATGACTGCATCATCAAAAAACTCGCTGCTAAGTTACTAAATCTACTAAAATTCTTACTAAATTGCTAACACCTGCTGTGGTTTCCTAATATATCTGCGATCTTCAAAGCTTACATCTATGGCACCAACAGAAGACAATCCCCTATTCATAGCGCGTGATCTCTTGTATTAGCCAGAGAGATCTCTTACAATATGGTTTTAAGAGTCTAAGACAATAGAATCCAAACTGACTGTTGTTGACCGTTTCAGCGAAAAACTATAAGATGTATGTGTCTTGTTTTCAGCATTACGATCAACTTTTCACGGAATGCGTAGCGCCTTTTAGACTTATAACATAATCAGCTCTGAGTTTGTTCAGTTGTCATCTGCTATCAGTTTTCTCTGCTACACAGCTTTCTTACTGCATTCATTTCTCTTATAACCCGCTCGAAGTTTAAGCTAATGCTAGGGATAATGGTGGTCGGTTCGATAGCGTCTCCACTTCATTTTTACCCTCAGGAGCATAATTTCAATATGTTTGCGCTTTAGAGATTGTCGGTCTGAAGGGGGGGGGCGCTCACTCGCTTTGCTGCTGGAAGCCTCAATTGCAAGAGTGCTATTTACTGCTTAACGCTTACATTCAGTGGTCTAATTAAGCTACTTGTTTCTAGAAACTGACAATTTGCCAGCAGACTGATATCGTCCAAAGACGATAATAGCCTGCCTAGGGCCTTTGTAGCTTTCAGCCTCGCTTGTTATGAAGAGTTATGAACAAAAGCAAAGGCTTTTTAGCAAGCACTATTCGATTTATTTTAAGGCTTTCTTATTGTTGGTTTGCCGTTTCAAGAAACTTCGTTTTTAGTTGGGCTAATACGTGGTTTTAAGAAACTATACGATCCTCAATGGCCTCATTGATGACCGATTGATTGTGACAATAGAATATGCAACGTAACCTACTCAACGCAAACACATATGCTCTTGATCCCTTATTAATTCATGGTATATACCAATCATGATATGCGTATTTAATTGTTTACCTACTGTTCCATACTGATCAGTCCTCAAAGAAATCTAAATAAACTAGTTTTATCAATTAATACGCGGGGTTGCGCAGTGATTGATCATCCCTACACATATTGATAATGCCGCTTTAGGTCTTTAGCCATTTTGTAGATCACTCGCAGCACAGGCCACCTGATTACTGCCGGATGCTGGTGAATGAAACCTGTGTCCTGGAAAGCAATCTGTAGATCCGCCAGCTCATATATCGACATACTGAATATAGGATTTTAATACGCAGCGTATAATTAATGGCCTAGCCGCATTTCACAATACCTACGTTAGCAGTGTAGTATCAAATATATAAAAGTTGAATACCACTGCGCTGTTGCACGAAAAGATCACTATAGGTCGAGCTGCACTGATTGGTATTAGTCACATGATCTGCCCTATCTAAGCCATCAAGTGATCCTTTCGCACAACAACGCTCGCCAATGCTTCAGTTCTCTTAAGATTGGTGATGGCCGGGAATGCCCATCTCTTTTGCAAGATAATTGACAGGTTCGCGAACAAACGGCATCCATAGCAATCTTGCCCCTTCCGTATCAACTGACTCTAAGCCACACGTACTGGACGCTTACTTTGGAAGACCCACAGCGTTACGAGTTATATATCGAGTGGGGTGATTTATCCAGAACCACAGAAGAGTCATGACATAACTTCAACATTTACAGATTACTGACGCACCATATAACTCTGCTTTAGCAACATTTATGATTTACCAATGTCCTTACCAACAATACTGAATCTATATGAGATATTAAGTACGATTAGGGCCGAGTCAGCGACAATGATAAATGCTTTCATACTGGGCACTCGCATAAAAAGGGACAATCAGGCCCTATTGCCACAGCAGCTAGAACATCAATTGTTACATATCCGATGATTCCAAATGCGCAGTATAGCCTGAACCGTCCTTATCAGTCAACCAACACACTGGATCATCCGTGAAGCTAATAGCTGACAGATTCTGTGGCCACAGACAGAGCTCTTTAATTGCAAAAGCGTGCTCGTACTGCGTTTGTGCAGACGCTTGAGCGATTCAGTCATCTCATGATTATTGTCTGCCTATTATAGCTCGAATGCGCGAGCAAGGTTTTGCTCCTAAAAAAGAAGTCCTTTTTTGCCAGCTAAAAAAAGAAACAGATATAACTATATATTAAGTATGTCGCTTGTTAAATGCCACGCAGCAGCGCTTTTATTATAGTAATGCTCGACAGTGTATACGATATGCATGGAATTGCACATAAATTTTATAAGCATGACATAGACTAGGCTTTTGGATTCTCTCTTGAATCCAAGATGATTCATAGCAAAACATACATGGATCAACCGAGAGCACTATCGATGAGAACAAGAAAGGAAACGAAGGCCTATAAACCACTGTCTTCCAACCTATCCTTATTTTGTATTGACAGTCACCACAGTCATTTTGTCAATTTATGATGGCCTAAAAAACTAGCCTACTGCAGCCAGCAGAAGAAAAGCTCTATATTTGCAAATTAAATATTTCTCTAAAATCAATAAGTGAGCCATTACAATTAGCTACAATAGGCCATGAAAAAAGAATAAACATAAGGAAATGTCAGCTTTGTTAGAAATGCCAGCCAGCATATATATTAAAGAGAAACATACTTGCTTCTTTTGATTGAACGCGTACGCTTTAATCGAGTTGCCGTTTATATGTTATTGGACCAGCCAAACTACCTCATAAAATTTTCGTGGATAATAGCAGTTCCCCTAAATAAACCTTATCTCTAATGACTGGCTCCCAATAGGCCGGTTTATTGATAAGTAATTCTGTCCCGGTACACTTGCTTCACATATCAGGAACAAGATTCATATAACGAATAAGTGCTAAACATTATCAATAAGCTAACTTCCGTTAGAATTTATTTAGACATGTTTTCACACATTAATACTAAAAATTATGCGTCAGGGTGAGAACACATTTTTAGAGAGATCCACATGGGTAAGCATATTAAAAAGCTGCCGAATCTTAGTGTCAATTAGACTTATATTACCGTAATTGCTGGCGTGTGATATCGAAAGAGCCATCTGATATATCTATTTGTTTTTAACTATTGACTACAGCTTACACTTTTCAATGTCTCGTGACAATGTAAACGAGCTTACTGACTTGCTTTGGGAACATTTTTGTGACATTGTTTGATAGCAGATTTGCCAAACTTGTGAGCATTACAGTTTAGAAGTCGAGTGTAGCTGTTGCATTGAGCAAAACTAAAAAGAACGGCAAAAGCAGGTACTAGAATAACCATTTTCCCAAAAGCTTTGTGCCAATTGCGATTTATTAGCACTTATGAATCTATTTCTGCTCTTGATTAACCTGAGTGCCATTATAGTAGATTGCTGTAAAATATTGCTTGCAGCTTGAATGATAGTTGAACAAAATTGCATAGATTGATATCTTATTGGATTATTGATTCAACATAGATTGGATTATTGATTCAACTTTACGAATCAATTACTGAATCGAAAGGGAATTGTGCGGCAAAGTTGCTGAATCACAGATAAGCGTAGGCAAAAAGATTGTTTCTGCTTTGATGAGGAGCATAGTAGTATGAGACACGTAGGACTGGAGGGCTGCAGCCCCCAGAATCAGGCAAAACGTATTATAATCCACCTCTGGCAATTCTACCTTAATGAAGCAATAATATTCGAGCACGATTGACAACCCCCCCCCCCCCCTCCAGCCGTTTAGCATATGTTACGCCCATTATAAGGAAATTGGAGTCCCATCTCTGCTTTATTTAAGATATGGTGCTCAGTTGCCAACCAGAGCTTTGCCTTCTTTATTGATGCCAAAGCTGGCAAATCCATACTTTGCTATTCTTTTTCGCAGCAATTTGTGCAAGAGCCTCTCCTTCTTATTTTGATAGCACCACACCAGTGAAATTATGCTATCAACAACTATCAACCCAATGGTTTTTGTGAATTGTTATGCTTTTTCTAGAAAGAGAAAATGTTAAGAATTCCTCAGTTCCTCAAGCAGCAAGATTTTTTCTCCTCATCTCCTCAAGGCTCCTCACCTCCTTTTACGATCTCTGGCAATCCTCTAGGTCTATTGAAATTCACCAACCTCTTTCTCAGGCTGCGACAGTCTGATCGGTGGCCTGGAGGCTAATGGGCCTAAATCGTAAGCAAGAAACGAGAGAATTAAATCTCGAGTAAATGATTTTGTTCAGAGATAGCAAACCAACACGTTAAAATGGATACAGAAGAGCCCGAAAAGAAGAAAAGAGTGCCAAAGGTTGCAAAGGTAATTAAAATGTTTTAGTGTTTAATCAGCGTGAAGTTTCTCTTGCCGGTTGATTCTGAAAGAGTTTGACCGCCGCCAAGGTGCAGTGTTTTACCGCCAAGGTGAAGTGTACTTTATGTTCTTAGTTAACTGGTATCATTATTTGTAACTTACACATTTTTTTTCATTTTATGTAGAAGCTATTCAAAACAAATTTTATCTCGCCGCTGCTACTCAAATTAGGTCTTAACTTTCGAAGTTTATATAGTCACACCAAATGTTGCTTGAAAAGCTGTAACAATAAACGAAGCATGGCTGTAAACAGAGCTTGATTAAACAGCTCTAAGTATATTTGAGTCTAAATTTTATGTGACTGTAAACAGCAGTGCAATTTCAAGCGGGGTGACATATTTATTTGAAGCATTTTAAAAATGAATCGCTAAACTGTAAAGATTTTTTCTATGCAAGGAAAGCCAGAATAAAGAAATTTAAATTTGCAAATAACAAATGTTTCCTGAAAAATTTTGCACAGAATTTGTGGCAAAATCTTTTGAAGAGATCTTGTATTTGTTCTTTTTGTAATCAGTTGAGGTTTAAGTGGTGGAATACACATATTTTTTAAGAAATAGCTTAAAAGAAAAGGTTGTTTAACACTACCTGAATTTACAATGCTAAGAAGCTTTTTTTAATTTCCAGTTTTGATTTTCCAAGTCACTCAAAACATTGAACACCACTATGTACTCTGCAACACTGCATTTGATATGCAGATTACTTTATAAGAGTTCTGTTAATCCTTGCTTTAAAATGTAACTATTTACTGTATCTTAGAAGCAGGTTTATAAAAATTCTAAAAACTGTTAGAAACACCTTAAAAACTTTTAGCAGCAAATTGGCCTAAAAATTTTAGAAAGTGTTTCTAGCTCCAGACCTTAGTTTCTTATAAAAATATGTGTCCCTAGGGAAAATGACCAGATGAACACTTGGCATGTGTGGACTCAAAGCAAATTGTCAATAATGCATTTGTGGAATTAAGGATAAAAATCATTGTGAGGAGAACTTGTTTCGTTGCAACAACCGTAGTTGGTGCATAGCCCTGATATCAAATACTTGATATCTATGCTGGTTTTCCTGACTTTTTTGCTATAAAAATTTATTGTAGAGTGTAAAGGAAAACGCAAATATGTTGTTATGAAAATGCGAACAGTTACTTTTCTTGAATGTTTTTTTTCAGGCCTATGGTAAGTGAATATGTAACAACAATAAAATTTTATAAACAATTTACTCCACCTACCCTCTTGAATAAACTATTTCTCAAATTTAGCCTACCCTGTCTAACCACTTGTCATTAATTGTCATTAATGTATGACCCATATATTTGTAAAGGTGATTTATTACAAATTTTTTGATCAGTAGCTCATTAATAAGGATATTTCTGAAGCTAATTCTATTCCTTTGCCTAATTGTTTTATTTCCGTAGTAAATTTTCCAAATCATATGAAATTGACAACAACATTATCCAAACTTGCCATAATTTCTGACACAGTACATTGGACAGAACCATTAAGAGAAATCTGCAAATGCTAAACATCTTTTCTTATGTATTATCATGTTGGATTCATGGACATCCTAGATTCAGTATTATGTGCAAATATTTACATATGGTCTGATGTGTTCTGTACAAGGACTAATGTAGGAAGAAATGGCAAACAGTTGTTGGAAGATTATTGGAAGTTAAGCATGTAAACCCTATGTCAAATGAATAAGAACTTGCCTTTATTGACAAAAAAGTCAAAGACTTGAAATTTCATTGCATTCCACTCTTTCTGGCTTGTTTTAAAGGTAACACAACTGACTACTTTTAGAAAAGTCTAACCATAGTGGTCAATTACCAAAAACTGAAAATATGATGAAATGCTGGTAGTGTCAAAGTTATATGGGCTCAATTTTGTCAACCCCCTTCAGTGAATGTGAGACAAATGCAATTATGCCTTATTCTTCCATAAAGTTTGCTTTAAACTCTGGTTGATAATTCATCAGGCAAATGAAAGTTACTAGAAGTGAAAGACACAAAATATGAATTGCCCACTAAAAGCTATTTAGAGAATGAGTCCTGATTGAAATTTGCCATGAAAATCTGATAGGTCACATAGAAACCAAGAGATAGCAACAAAAGCAGAAAGATTTTTGGGACTGATGAAGATGAAGTATGTCTAGTACAAATCTGTTTTCATGGCTTAAGCTTGAGAGTAAATAATCATGCTTCTTTCTTAGGTTAAAAACAAAGCTCCTGCTCCTGTTCAAATCACAGCAGAGCAGTTGCTTAGGGAAGCTAAGGAACGGCAGCTTGAGATTGTTCCTCCGGTGAGAATTTTTTTTATATCTCTTTATAAGACACTGTTTGAAAAGTTTTACTTATCTTAGGATCAAATCTTTACCTCAAACAACTTTAAACCAACTTGATTTAATGAAATTGCATTGGGATGATTGAATTGATTATGTGCAAACCAAGTTTAAGAAATATACTTTTTTTAGAAAACATTTATTAACAATTGATGTTGTTGTTTTGGTTTGTTGCATTTCATGAGCTAATTTATTTTCATTTATTATCTTGATGACCCTATTTAGGCTCAATGTTTTAAAACTTTCACTTGTTTATAAGCCTGTGGGTGTATCATACTCTCATATTGAGCAATTGCCATTTTATTCGATGAATAGCCACCAAAGCAAAAGATCACCGATCCAGAAGAACTACAAACATACAGATTAAAGAAACGCAAGGTTTGTTTTCCAGAACTGTTCATATCAAATATACCACTGTCCTCTTCATTTGTTTGTAGCATCATATTTGTTCATTTTTACCAGACAATCAAATGCAACCTACCTTTTTTCTAAAATAATTTATATATCTGGAGATTCCTTACCCTGTGGATGCTTTAACTTACAGCTTTTTGATGAACTGAAATCAAAGCACATTTCCTTGCTTTAGAAGTATGGATAACTCTTTGTAGCGATGGTAATTTAGAAGCTAAGCATATTTTTTTGTTCTAGCATCTTTTTGGGGGAATTGTCCCACCATAAGAAGAGGATGTAAATGCCCTGATTTAATTTCAAAAAAGTGTTTATTAACGCCATGATAGTTATAAACGTAGATAAAGTGAAAATAAAATGTAATCGCATGCAACATATTACCATGTTTCCTCAAACAAACCAGAGCTTCCTTCTAGTGAACACCTCCTATTTCCATTTTCTGGAGTGGTTCATGAAGTAGCCAAATGAGTTCATATTTCTATGTTTTTATGTCTTTGTTTTCATTATCAAGGATGTTTCCTTTTTTAGAAAGGTAAGATATTTTATTTGCAAATTGCAGGCGTTTGAAGACAGCATCAGAAAAAATAGAAATGTTGTTACAAACTGGATTAAGTATGCACAATGGGAGGAGAGCCAGAAAGAGATTCAAAGGTACATTTAATAAAGCTAGGGTTGACATATCATATATTATTTAGTAAATTTTATAATGATCATATTAATGTATATATAGTTATAGTTATTTGTCTGAAATGATAGTTTCTCTTTTTGTAAAATAATTCTCCTCTAATATCTTTGGTTTAATAGGTTCAGGTGATAAATTACAATAACTATTGAATTTTACACAAGAACCTATTCCATCCTTACTCAGATGCTTATTTCTTATGTTTCAGAGCAAGATCTGTTTATGAGCGAGCTCTGGATGTTGATCACAGATGTATTCCAGTCTGGCTGAAATATGCTGAGATGGAGATGAAGTAAGGGCCACAAACTTGTTTTGTTTTGCTTTTGAATCAATTTACTAAGATAAAGTTCAACTTTTATGCATGAAACTAACTAGGGGGTAGCAAGATGGGGGCAGAGGGGTCTGGGCCTCCTTTATGCTTTAGACAGTCCCCCAAAAAACTTTCTTAGATCAAACTAAGTTTGAAAACATGCACATGTTGCCTCTTTATCCTCTCTGCCATGACTGTGTTGGTTTGTACATGTTTTCATGCATTAACTTTGTATGTTATTTTTAATATAGCCATTTTTATATGTTGGTAAAAAAATGTTGCCCAATGTTTCTTATTCCTATTATTCCCAATAAATTCGACTGACATCGCCAAGAAAAGACTTGGATTTTAGATTTTAAATGTTTTGATTCAACGGATTGATAAATCTAACATATACAAGTTTCTTGTCCTCGTTGTTAACCAGACTTGATATTCTTGAATGATAAAGCTGGTGCTAGTTTGAGCTAGTTTAAAAATATCCCAATCACCGAAACCTTTTCTAACATCCTAACTAAAGGAGCAATTGACCCTCCAGTCACTGCATCTTTCCTTTTTTAAGACAATAGACTGCCAATCAGCATTAATTGAATTCCATGTTGCTCGAGTACTCAAAATGTGTACAATTTGTGTTGTGGCTAGCCATGATATCTTTATGTAATGTGGGAGGTTGGTTTAGTTAGTGCCAGTGCTTCTTGTTTGTAATTTTAACCATGAGTACCTTTTATTGATTTTTTTCGTTTAACCAAACAGGCATCGCCAAATAAACCATGCAAGGAACATATGGGACAGAGCTGTGACTGTTCTTCCTAGAGCAAGTCAATTTTGGTAAGTTTCATCTGTGATACATAGGACCAGATACAACATTGATAAATCAATCAGTGAATATGTCTACGTAGAAAAGGGTTGACTAACAGGTTTTAAACGAGAAAGAAAAGTTCATGTTTCGTTGTATGATTGCGATGCTTTGTATTCAAAAACTATAAACGATATCAAAACCAGGTTTTGACTGAATATTCCTTAAGCAATGACAGTTTGTAAAATGAAAGAAAATTGGAAGAAAACTCTTCTTTCATCCGCTTTTTTTAAATTTATATATGTGTTTTTCAAAATTGGCGTACTTTGATCAAAACTTATTTCTCGATTTATAAAAAGCCATTTTTCAAGTCTTGAGTGCATCTAAAAACTTATGCCTTTACGGCATCAAAAACTATTAAATTAGACCCACAATAATGGATACAGCGTTATCTTTTATTGCAGATATGAAATTATACAGTATAAAATAATCTTCAGCAATTATATGCAAAAAGACTTGATGTGTGTTTTATAAACTAGTCTGTTGGTGAAGAATATTTTTGGCTGGTGATGTAATATCTTTCATTGTATTATATCTAGTTATTCGCGGTAGTACCATAAATTTCAAATATAGCTTATATTGACAATTTATTGTTTCTTATGAGTTAACATCGTTTAAGCCCCGTGGAAGTATCTAGGCCTATTTCTTTAGTATAAGAGTAACAGCAAGAAGTCTTTCTTAACCGTAGTTGCTAGACGTAATTGCCAATATTCCCCATGTCATGTATATTCTTTTCAGGTACAAGTACACTTACATGGAAGAAATGCTTGGGAATGTGCCAGGGGCTCGACAAGTATTTGAGCGTTGGATGGAATGGGAGCCCGAGGAGCAGGCATGGTTTTCTTACATTAAAATGGAATTGCGGTACAAAGAGCCTGATCGTGCAAGGCGTATCTACGAGAGATTTGTTATGGTCCATCCTGATGTGAAGAACTGGATCAAGTTTGCTAGATTTGAGGAGACCCAAAGAAATGCTGGTAAATGGCTTTTTGTGTGATGATCGGCTGCCTAAGCTTTTGATAAAAATATATCAGAAAAATGTGCACAGTTTTATTGCTTATTGTAATACAATTATGGTTGATTGTTGAACTCTGTCGTTCCAGAAGCAACAATGAAGTATCTTTTTTTCCAATGATATCACTACCATTTTCCTCTGGTACGGCCTCTAATTATTCAACCTTTCAGTATGGATATAAATGTTTCGCTTTGCTTTGACCGAGTTTTTCTAATGAAGATACGTTCTACTCGATTCGTAGCTAATTCCCGCATAGTGTACGAGAGAGCTATTGAGTACTTTGGAGATGACAATATGGATGAAAAATTATTCATTGCTTTTGCGAGATTTGAAGAAAACCAAAGAGAGGTTGGTCATTTAACTTCTGTTAATATTTGGAACACGAATGATAACTGTTTGTGCAACATACTGCTAAATATCAGCATTGTGACGTAGCGTATGGTGTATGACTACTAAAGGGCTTTTTTGTGCAACAAATGAATTTTCGGCAAAAGAGAAAGAGAAAAAGAAAGAAAAATAGAAAGAAAAATAGAAAGGGGAAGAGAAAGAGAGAGAGAGAGAGAGAGAGAGAGAGAGAGAGAGAGAGAGAGAGAGAGAGAGAGAGAGAGAGATAGAGAGAGAGAGAGAGAGAGAGAGAGAGAGCTATGCAATGCCTCTGTTTCTAAAAGTGTTATTTGAATCCCAAGCTGCTCTGCTGCAACTACCGTCTGTCCAAATGCTGCAATTTGTTGTACATGATTAGTACCATATTTCCCTTGTTCAAAATGGAGCTGTCAATGTTAATCTTTCAAATCAGATTATTAGTTGTTATTCATGATTCTCGATTGCCCAAATTAGAGCTCATTTCGCCGCCAGACTTCTCGTAAGCAAACGTGACAGAACACAGCAATGTGCACTGATGTCGATTTTCAACTTTTGCAGTCTTTAACCCATGCTTGGTTTCATCAATGACGAAACACGGCGCCAGCAACTAAACAAAAAATTCAAATTTTTGTTTTTGATTTAGGATATTTAATCAAGATATTTAATACACGAAGTTGCATTCTTAGTGTAACTGATTTTTGTTTCTGTCATTATTTGTGAATGTTTTTGATTAGATTTCGCCTAATTTACCTGTTTGCAGTACTAGGATGTATTCAAAAAACCTTATCTTCATATCTTTTTTATCGTGTAAGTGGTTTTATAGCACACCAGCGCTTTCTATTTGAAAATCATATTCAAATTTGCCACTAGATATCCGTGTTTAGAATAAAGGCTACGGGGATTTTAGTCAATTCAAATTTGAGTAATGGCATACTTGGGTTTTATCTGTTTCCTTATACAGTATAAATGCTTCTGAATTTTTAGTTGTTGACACTTCAAGGGTAAAATAACAAAAGGCCCAGAAAAAACATTTTTATTGATAGAAAGGCACTGAAATGGCGTCAAGCCACATGCGCTAGGGAGGTTATATGCTTAAATCATTTTCTGTTTTTCTAGTTTGAAAGAGTCAGGGTCATATACAAGTATGCTCTGGATCATATACCAAAGAAACACGCCGAGGTAATGATAGCTTTGCTTTGCAATGAAATGTTTCTTTTTAAATAGTGAACAGTCAAAATATGTTGTGAATGATTCATTTGGAAGTAGATCCGGTATTTTTCTTGCTGCAGGCTATATAGCTTTGGCTGTAGTGATCTCTTGAAGTTGGCGAATAGATAACGTGCTTTGATTTTAATTCAAAATTGCGAAGAAAGTTACAGTTGGGAAAGAACATAACAATCTTTTTGAGAGAACGTCAATTTTATGGCAGTTGGGGTTGACGTAATTGCTAATTGAACGACTGTTCTCGATCATTGCTTACCGACCATTGTTTAAAATTTAATTTCGGGTGGATTTTTATGAATAAAGGAATTTAAAGGGTGGTGATACTTTCTATACCACATCTCCTTTGATTTGTTCCCTGTTTGTAGTTATTGTATATAACTGTGCTCAGAATTTTATGAGCTATATTGACAACCTTGCTTCATTTTATTGATGTTGTAGGATTTGTTTAACAAGTATACAATGTTTGAGAAACGGTATGGTGACAGGGGCGGGATAGAAGATGTTATTGTCAGCAAGAGGAAATTCCAGTATGAAGAGGTTTGTCAATTTTTGATGTATATTTTTCAATAGTTGTTTTTTCTTCTTCGACAGAGCTATTTGTGATGTACTTGATATACGTGATGTACTAGATGTACTTAGAGCTCTTGAAAATTTCCTTTTTGTAAACTTTATTGTATGAAAAGCAACATTTTTACAATACCTTAGGTTTCTCTTGAGATGAAAAATTGGTTTTTAATCTTTTCTTGACAGCACCAACTACCTTAGGAACTTTAAAAAAACCGTTTTAGTTTGTGTCTTTACATATTTTAAATTCTGTTGTGAAGTTTTAACTTTAGATACAGTGTATTATGTTATTTTATTACATTCCAATACAAATTTACTAGTTACACTACCTACAAAATACTTAACGACATTACAAGGACGATGCCACTGGGTGCAAAATACTATGCCTACTCCGTGGCATCACGAAAAATTAAGACAACTTGCATACGAATTACCAAAGGAAGAAAAAACAAAGAGCACTACACTCTCTCTCGAATTAGATATCAGGTGAAAATATTAGCGAATAGCAGCAGACAAGATGCTTGCTGCAGTTATCAGGTATGTCATGAGAAACACCAAGGTGGATGTCACTTTTTACAATTTTCAGTATTCGTAGAAAATGTATTCCACGTTTGTTACATATGCCTAAGAATGGTTTTAATCATTTCAGGAAGTGAAAGCAAACCCAAGTAATTATGATGCCTGGTTTGACTACCTGCGACTGATGGAGAGTGAATCAGATGAACAAGATGTTGTCAGAGATGTTTACGAACGTGCCATTGCGAATATCCCCCCGCTGGAGGTACGATTCTTTAGCTATTTTGTCGATTCACGGTAGTCAAGCTGGTGAAGATAAGTCCTGTTTACGATCCATATATAATGGGAAAATACATTTTTCAACGGAATAGGACAGCTATGCCTTCTTGTCGTGTTGTTTAGAAATCGCTGAGATTGTAAATGCAGAATAAGTGGTTTCGTGTATTTGTTCTTGACATTATTATTGCGAGTTTGTTGGTAAAGGCCACTGCCCAACATTCCGTGATATTCATCAAGATATAATTGATAAAAGATCTTGAGGAGCACGTTTTCTATAAGCTCCATTTCGCAGTGTTAGAAACCTTTCCACGATGAGTAACCCTTGTTAAGGGGCGACTTGAAGGGTCGGACTCATGCCGTGTGGATCTAGTAAGGCCTTGTGGATCTAATAACACTTATCTTTGTTTTTATTTACAGAAAAAGAAGCACTGGCGCCGTTATATATACCTTTGGATCAATTATGCGTTATTCGAAGAACTTGTAGCAAAGGTACTTATGTTAGTTTCGATCGGTGTATTTTTAATATCACCCTTCATTGTCTCCTCCCTCCACTATCTGCTACCTTTAGATGATACAAAAAAACTTTTCTTTTTTTGTATCGAAAATGAAACAAATACTGAGGTTTCTCCTTAAAACCTAGGGGAGGATGTTTTGAATATATATTAAAGGAAAATATCAATATCAGTTCGTATTTATATTGAAATGATAAATCCATCTACATAAGAACAACGAAAGTAACTGTTTATAGGTCTGTCTTAAAGAATTGATGTCATTTAGGCAGGGCTGCACACGGTGTATGACCAGAACGGCTCTAAATTTCTACACTAAGTTTCACGCTTAATGCGATTATCGGGAAACTTTCGCGATTACCTATAAACGCATAAGGGTCATGATGAAATTATGCCTATGGTAAGTTGCCATGTTCCAAGAGTTCTGCATAACGTTCTTGGCCTTCTGTTGTATCTTTTAATGTTTTCAGTTTTACCGTTACATTTATTTTCCATTTCGAAATTGTGCTAAAATGTTCATGATTATTAAGTTAGTTGTAAAGAAAAAAGACTATCGCTGGCTACCATGAGATTGTCTTCTTTAAGAAAACAGATTCTTTCTTGATCAGTTTAATTTTTCACGTAACTGCAGATTAAATCTGCCTTCATTTCTTTATCACGAAACTATTTAATTCGATTTTGACCATGCCAGGATATGGAGAGAACAAGAAAAGTTTACAAAGCATGTCTGGACTTGATTCCACATAAGAAGGTTAGAAAAAGAGTTGAAAACCAAAATCAGTTTGCACTGCTTAATTTCTTTGCCTTGATTTCAATTATTTCTCCTCCTATGCTTTTAGTCCCCTTTTCTTTGCCTTTGTTTCTCTTGACACAGTTTTTATGCTGAAGTCCTAGTGTCTCTTTTCCTTTTCAAGTTTTTCAATATTTTATAGTTTAATTATAATAAAATAAACCCTGTGTTTATTATGTATCTTCACAACTGATTGTGATATTTATTACTGATGTTAATTAATTTTTAGATCGCTACTCGAAACATCCATATTTTATATTAACAGTATACTGATGTTTTATTGCGTTTATTTTAAGATTTTTGGTAGTTTTCATGCCAATGGATCTATTTGTTGATTATCAGAAGTGTTCTATATATGCTTAAGACTGAACGGGCGTTGTGATATTTTGCTTATTTATTTTCAGTTTACTTTTGCAAAATTATGGCTTCTGTATGCTCAATTTGAAATCCGCGAGAAAGATCTGAAGCGGGCCAGACAAGCAATGGTTAGTTTTAAAAATAATTATCATTTTTCCTTAACCAGTAAACAAAAGTTGTCATTATATCATTAAGAATATAATTTATCTAGACACAACCAAATGCAGAGATCTGTATGAATTATCAACAATTATATGTTTTTTCCATTATCGTATGAAGTTTAAATTATCAAAGTTTGGTCTACGTAGGGATGTTTATGAAGAGCAAATAAGTTTTCTGGGCAAGAGAAAATTCAAATCCTCGAGCTTTCGGATTAGCACATTACAAATATTATATGAATCACTTGGCCGTTTATTCAGGGGTCATCATGTTATTTACATCTGATGTTTAATTGCTATACTGTGTTCTATGTTCTATGCTATGTTCTATTGTAATGTCTTTATTATGTTGTTTTTATGCCTTAGAAGTCAACGCTGAGAGCTAAATACTTTTTTGAATTCATTTATTCATGTTCATAAGCCAAATCTTGGAAAGATTCAGTTTCAGTTTCATATTTTAATAATTCCACTAAACACACCTTCAGTTAAATACATATGCAAAAAGAAAATTACAGAGAAACTAAATACCAAATACAAGATACAAGGGAAACTAAATGGAAAATAAAGTATACGAAGGGGAATTTCTTAAGGAGGAACTCTCTCAATAGGTAAGCTATTCGAAGAGAGAGCACTCCCTTTAGCCATACTTTGTATAAAAAGAAAAAAATTGATTGGATTCATTTTATAGTTGCTGTCACTAGCAACAATCAATTCTTGTTACTTTTGTCAACTAAACATGATTTCAGATTGTTACGGTATTTGTGATAATTTTGTAAATTTGAGATTTTCAGTCCTTATAGACAAATTTTACTTCTGTTACCTGTCATATCCGTTCTTGGTATACAGAAAACTTTTATGTTTTTTAGCAGAACAGCCAGTCGTTTGGCAGTACCCTGCAACCCTGCAAATATCTGCCGCTTCATTATATTTGTTGTTCTAGTAGAGCACCATATAAACCTTATCGCCTTCTTTAAACTAGTTCATTATATTTAATCTCATTTAGTTCATTTTGCAAGCCCTGTTTTTGAACACTTTCCTTTATTTTGCCGCAGGGAACAGCTCTTGGCAAATGTCCCAAAAGCAAACTTTTCCGAGAATACATTGCTTTAGAGCAACAGGTATGAAGTTTCTTGCACGAATAACAATACAGTATTCTTGATAAATCCACATAGAAACCTAGAAGCTAATGCTATACGTATTTGTTATATGGAGCTGTTTGTCATATGGAGATGAAGTCTTATCTTCACTCAGGGCATCCTTTATCATAATGTATGCTTATATTGTATTGATTGACGTTTCTATAAGAAGCTTTTCTTTTCATTAACTTACAATTACAAATAACCGACACCAAACAGAAAATATTTGATTTTTCTAATTCTTACCGTGGCCAAAGCTTCATAATTATCTCCTCCAGAAAGAGGAACTTCGGATCTCCGGTCCCTTAGTTTTCTGCTCTTTGGATGTTTCATTGTAAAAATCTGCATTGTAAATCTAAATGCAAAACCTTTCATTATATTTACCCAAAGACTAGTTTGAACTCGGCATGTTGGAACAAGACAAGTAGTATACAACTCTATTAGCCCAGATTTGCATAAAGAATGATTTTTTCTTGTAGCATTCTCTAAATGATAGTTATTTTGCAACCATTTTTATTTTCGTAATTGACATTCACAGTTGAGTCGGTAGCTTAATTTATGTCTACCTGCTTCAGCTTCACGAGTATGATAGATGTCGAACTTTGTACGAGAAATTCTTGGAATTCGATCCATCAAATTGTTCAACGTGGATAAAGGTATGGCTACTGCCAATACGGCAATGATAACTGCAATTTCAAATTTTGTATTCTATCACCACCCACCCTCCCTTTGAATGATATTGTTTGTTACAATGTAACATTGAAGGTCATTAAAGATATTGTCCTTTTTGCATTAATCAACTGTAAACATTTCTCAGGAGGTTAAATAGAGAGTAACCTATTTTATATGAATGCATCAAAAACGAACAACACAGGTGCTCTTGTATTTTGAAAAGAATTGTACGCTTTTGTTTTTCAATGCGGATGCACAGGTACATTAGCTCACCGGCAGAAGTGATATAGATGTATCGATCGTAGGAAAAGAAGCAATATCGATCGTAGGAAGTAATATAGGCAGTCATCAGGAAGACTCGAAAACTATGTTGAGACTGCAAATTTGCGCCACTAACTGTCATTCCATGGTTAGGTTCAAACGAAACTTTTGTTTCAGTTGCGACACTCGGACTTCATCTTTTTCATTGTCTTTTGAGGAAATTCGCAAGATTTTGGATAGTGTGTCTATTGATTTGTAGTTTTTGTAATTGTAATTGTTTGTAGTTTTTGCTCAGAATCCTTAAACAGGACAAAGTCACCATTTCTCATTGACACTGTTTTGTATTTTAAAGATTTTGTCATTTAGTATTTATTTTGCCTTTAGTACACAGAAATGGAAGCCTCTTTAGGAGAAGTGGACCGATGTCGTTCTATTTACGAGCTTGCTATAAACCAGCCCTTGCTGGATATGCCTGAGGTAATATTTACTTCTATGTCCAAAGTACCATATGTAATCATTCTTCGTACATAAAAATCGTAGGAGTAATGTAAGTATGGTGTAAAATCACAAAAAATATTCTATACAATTTTTGAACTCCATCATGAACTAAATTAAAAGCTTCTAAATATGCAAAAATCAGGTCAACCCAGTTAAAAGCAGGTTCCCTTACAATCGAAAGAGCTGTAAAGCTCAATCTCCAGTGAGAGAAAATCAGCGAAACGCGAAAAATTTCGCGCGAAATACGTCATGGGCATGCGCAGTGAACTTTTGCTGGGATTTCTCGTTAAGAATTTCTTTGCAAAAAAAAGTTAAAATGAGTTGAACTTTTTTCGCTTTTCGCTTGCGAAATCCTTCAGCAGCCAATCATTTTCCTTCGTTACCTTTTCCAGAAGTCAAAACTTTTGACAGGATAGCTACTGGTCACGTGCTTCATTCCAAGCAACCTAGAGTCTCTTTCAGCTGCTCTTTGTTGCAATCCAATGATATAGAAGCGCTTCTATATCATTGTTGCAATCAGGAAAATGCCGGAAAAAAACTTTGGCGACGTCTTAACAGCCAGAAATGAAAGTCCTGCGACGTACAAACAGCCGGCAAATGAATTCGGCGACATCGTAACAGTCGGAAATTAGAGTCTAGCGACGTCGTAATAGTAGGAAAAGGGATTTCGGCAACACTGTAGTAGCCGGATATGTTAAATTACTTCAACACGTTTCGCGCGCTCGACCTGTGTTCAGCCAGTCGCAGATGGTTTCAGCCCTTGGACAAAGAGCTTTTTCGTTGAAATTTATTCGGTTGCCGATATTGTGCAACTCCATTGCGGACTTTCGGCCATTTTGAATGGGAATTATTAAAAGTCGGCTCAACCTCCCCAGGCTGCTTTTAAATACAAGACAGACTGCATGTGCTTTGAAAAAAGCAAACATTTCACAACATACAGTTGTTAGCTTGTTACAGTATGTTGTGAAATGTTTGCTTTTTTCACAGCCATTTTCAAGTTCTCTACCGCCGAAATATTTTTCTTAAAGAAGCTTTGAAAATATCAGTAAAACCCATTTTCTATTTAATGCACTGACAAACAACGGACGATAGAAAAAAGATTGATCGCTTTGCAGTATTTCGTTATTTATCGTGTGTTGCTAATATAAGTGCGAGGATGGCTCAGTTGTTAGAGGCGATGACTACAGACTCAAAGTCTCAAGGGTCCGTGGTTCGAGTCCTTGGCATGACCAAACATTCACCCAGAGTAAAGGGAGTCGCCAGCTCTCTGTAATTTCTGGTGTAGGAATCACGACGTATGGTCACATCGAGGGCAGGAACTGGACAATGCTTGACAAGCATAAGCTTCCCAGTGGCCTAAAAAGTACTTTCGGCTGCTAGGTAGAAACAAAAATACAAATACCATATGCTAGAATTGATAATTTCTTGGCACAATGCTTTAACTATTAGATGTATTTGTCTCAAAATATGTTTCTCACATCAAACTGTAGGTAATTTGGAAGGCTTACATAGATTTCGAGATTTCGTTGGAAGAGACAGAGCGTACACGCCAGCTTTATGAGCGACTTCTGGAAAGAACACAACATGTTAAGGTAATAACAGTCTTCAATTATTGTCTATGAGGTTATGTATTATGCAAGTTTGTAAACATTCTACTTTTGCTATCTCCATATTGTCTGCATTTTCAATCTCCTTGAAATGGTGCAAATATTTAGAACTTCACATTCTCATTTACGACTGGGATTTCCAATCTCTCTCAAAATGTCACAATAATTAAGGTCCTGGGAATGTCGATTTTGCCTGAATTTGTTAATCCCTCTTTCGAGTGTTACAAAAATTCAAGACCTTGCTCACTACAAACTATTATGAGTCTTGCTTTTTCTTTTCGGAACAGCTGATCCCATATTTCGCCTTGAAAGTGTAGCATGCTTTTGACGTTGTAACAAAGCATTTTGTAGGAAACGAAACCATACGTTTCTTAGAAAACCTTTTTTGTCAAAATATTTATTTTTAGCAGGAAGAGGACTTTATAAAAATGACATAACAACGCGTTTTGTAGGAAACAAAACCATTTGTTTCTTAAAAAATGTTTCTGTCACAGCATAATTTTTTAGCTGGAAGAGGAAATTTCATGTTTATATCTAAAAAGAATGTCTCCATTTACGATGCTTTAAGTAAAAAGCGTTTTATATTCAATGAAATAGCATTGAATGTAATACTCTTCTGAAATTTTTATAAGCAACAAAAAGTGTTCCTTGATGCAACATGAACGTCGTAATTCGTAGGACACGTTCGCTTTACATTGTATTTAAAGCTAATTGAAATTTATAGGATATATTTAATAGAATATTTTTATGGAATTTATGGTATGTTTTTCTAGCTTAGAGTTTTCGATCTATGCTCTGACCTTTATACTTTTTCTTGTTTTTAAAGTATCGTGAATCCTGACTTTGATTCATGTGTACGAGATTTTTCAAAGCCTTTTGTTCCCTTGTAAATAAATGCCGAATGTTTTCAGCTGTTCTGCTTCATTCTACAATGTCGTAGAATAAAGAATATTTATCAGATAAATTAGGCTTTTTTCTTACGTTTCAGCATTTGCGTTTGGTTGCTTTTATCTTAATCTAAATTGTACTTTGCGCCCACTTTCATTCTAAGTGATTTTATCTATCTTGATTGTGGAGGCTCGCCTAGTGTGTTTCTTTTTGTGAGAAAATATCGAGTTTTTATAGACAGCGAGTTGGCTTTTTGCTGCCGGCATTGTAAGCTGGGCGGCTAATCATCGTCTTATTTAAACGAACTAACATCAAACACAACATGCCGCGATTTCTTATCTAGCAGTCCCTTTATAGACCATATTTGAAATTTCATATTTGAATTTTCATCTTCTCCCTGTATATTTTCCTTCAAGCTAAGAAAATATGTTTTTGCATGCAATGCTGACATCATTAGAGCTATTTTTACCCCAAATATATTATGTCAGATATAACCTTAGGACGAAACGTACATTGCAATTTCCTGCAACGAAATTATTAAATTTGACATTGATCCTATTAAATTTGGAGGTAGCCTTTTATGGCACAGCATGCCTGATTTGATAAAGAGCGCCTCACCAGATGCTATATTAAAATGGCATGGTGATTTGGAGATAATTGCAACTTGAAAATGTGTAGATAATGTTCATATTGCGAATTGCATTTTATATTATATTGAAGATTTCTTTTTATTGTAAATGGTTGGTGCAAATTAGCTAGAACTAGATCTTATACTCACTAAAAATAATGCAATTATTATCGCTGTTCATATTATTGAGCCTATAGGCTGTTTTATGTTACCAATTTCCAGCCTCAGATCATAATGATTATAATGATGATATAATTTATATTAATACTTAACCGCATTGCCATATCGGAGCAGTTACTCTATTTGAATGCAGTAGACGCATTATTTGTTTCATCAAACTTCAGCCTTGTACTTTCATATTTAGGAATATGCTTATTTATAATGGAAACGCAATGCAGTGTACTTCATCTATTGAAAGGGATAAATTTTCGGCCCAGCTGAAACTCAGTTTCACTGGAAAATGTTTTCGCAATAAGAAAAGACTTAAAAGGTTTATTTGTCAAAACAGGCATAAAACTCCTTGTAGAGTTAATTAGTGAATTATTTTTTGCAAAAATCGCCTTTCCGAATAATTTCAATGTAGACAGCTACGATGAACTGTCTTTTAGTCTAAGAAAATGTCTTTCTATCATTGTGAACAAATCAGCCTTCACAAAATATAATTGGTTGATTCATTGAGTGATTCCCTAGAAGGAGAAAACTCTAACAACCAATGAAATGTGCCTTTTTCAGTTTTGCCACTCTGCCAAGTAGCTTGTTAGGATCGGTGGTAAGTTTAAAATGTCTATCTTCAAACCTATGTTGATTTTGCTTCTTGACTAAACTTATAGCTTTATCTGTACACATTTCAGGTATGGATCAGCTACGCCCAGTATGAGGCAAGCACCAACGAAGAAGACAATGTGTCGTTAGCACGGTGAGAGCTAGTAGGCTTTTTTAAAGTATAGGGTGGGCCAAAGTAGGAATAATAGTTTTTTTGTTCCAGTCCTCCCATGTTCCAGCCAGCCAGTCCTCCCACGAGTATGACTTTGGTTTAAGATTAAATATTGTCCCTAAGGATAACTCCCGCCTGCTTTAAGGAGAAAACTTCAAATGAAAGGAGAATATTGGCGCGCGTAATAACGAGAGCTGGCTGAAATGAAGTTTTGTAGATGGAGTTTATCTATTTATGTCTTGTAAATTTAAACCAGCTGCTAAATTTGTTTGCAACAATGTTTTATATTGCAGGGGCATTTATGAGCGTGGGGATCGCTCACTGAAGCACCCAGAGTCAAAAGAGGAGCGACTGTTGCTACTGGAATCTTGGTTTGATTTTGAGGTATGGATTTGGTGTACGCTTGTAAATTAATGTTTATGCTTAGATGCATTTAGTTAAAGAAAGCTGACCGTATGGTAATGTATAGCTTTGTGCGCAATACGTTTCTATGCGTTGGAATCTGTTACCGTTAACTGGCATTATTGTTCAACTAAATTCGTAACCCCTTGAGCTTCCACCGCGTCAGAAGAAGTTCACTCTTCTTGAGTCTCGACGAGTTACATTGTGAAGGCGCTTATTTAGCACTCACGGAGAAACTTAGTTTGGCAACTGACAATTTCAGCGTGGCTTATCGTTAAAAATCTACAATTCTGTGAAATGGCAGAATTCTTAGGGTCATTTTTCAAACATCAAACGCAATATCTTCAAAACACTTCTAGGTTTGTATTGGATTGATAGCAAAAGTTAACATAAGCCTGTCAAAGTTGTTAGCCCGTATAGGCGAACGTTTTGAAATAGCATCGAAACAGCTGCTCCCGCCTGATCTTTCCCTGCTTTGTTTTGCCTTTTTATTGCAACTTCTTTTGGAGCAAACAACCTCATATCCTGAGCCGAAAGATGTCGACTATTTTGCAAAATCAAATTATAAGTGTTATAAATCAAATTACTTTAAAGATTTCAATATGCAGAAGTGCGCAGATTATAATTGCATTCGTAATTTTTAGGAATCTCATATTTCAGTTTTAAGATTCAACGCAACTCAATAACATGCCGATCGCACGTATAATTTTCTTTTGTGAGATCAACGACAACTGTTTTTAGTCTGAAATGTTTTATTGTCGACTTTTCGCATTTCACGAATATTTGACCTAATACACCAATTCAATTTATGGCTTCGTAAAATTTCCGACTTTGAAAACGCTTTTAACTAAAATTTTTTTACTTCAAATTAGGATTGAGATATCAAATGCTAGTTAAATGTGAGCTTTCATGGTATATTTTGCGGTCAAGTCGCTCATACCTATTCAAAACTTTTGTCGTCATAAAACTAACGATACAAGCACAATTAATATGAAAAATTATATGGTGAAAATATCAGACAATAACGTTTAGTTTTATTTAAAAAACGAGGCCATAAATTGAACTGGTATATCGAAATTCAGGTTTTCACGTTTATCTTTGAGCTACTTTTCTTTTTCTGTTATTATCTCAATTTTTATCCGTTAATTAAATTTTACAATTTTGTTTCAATTTTAGCATAAACATGGAGATGAGAGCAGCCAGGCAGCCATCGAGAAGAAGATGCCGAAGAAAGTGAAGAAGAGAAGAAAAGTACAAACAGATGATGGCGTAAGTTGCACGGTGTCTCCTTATGATACATCTTTTCATTCGAAAGAACTGACGTGTCTATTACAAGAAATATTTGTTTCCGTACACCTATTTTAAGACATTACTTATTTTTTATGCTAATTTGCTAAACAGAATCTAAAGCTAATTTCGCTCCTTAGAAAACAACATCAAAAAAAACATTTATTATGCAAAATCTTATGTGTGGCTAAACTTAAAATTGCACTATTGTCTCCTCGTCATTGTTTTTACATTGAACTTTTTATTTTTGTCTCCTCTTCATTGTTTCTAAATTAATTTTTTCACTTTTGTCACCTTTTTATCGTTTCTGCAGGAAATATTTTTTTACTTTTTCTCCTCTTTATTGTTTCTATATGAAATGATTCCTGCTCATGTCTCCTTTTCCTCTCCGGCTACAGTCAGATGCAGGCTGGGAGGAGTATTACGACTACATATTTCCGGATGATGAAGCAAATCAACCAAACTTCAAGTTGTTGCAAATGGCGAGGATGTGGAAACATGCTAAAGATGACAGCAGTGATGAAGAGAGTGACGAGAGTAACGAATCAGATGCAGGCACAGAACCACAAAAAGCTGGTCCTAGCGTTGAGGAAAACCCTGATCAAGATACGGATATGAGCAGTGAAAGCGACAGTGACTCTGATTAGCAGCTGTGCTTGTCTCTTTCTATGGACTGTACAACCATCTTTTGGACGAATCCTCTGTCCATGCAGCCGTGTGCTGTAAGATCGTGCTGTTAACAGCTAAATTTCATAGACGATCAGAACATTTTTTATGTGTTGCCTTTTTATATGTGTACTGTTCTTTGGTAAAAAATGCTCGGTGATCTAGGATTGCCAAACAAAGCATTTTGCTAAGGGAAATGTTGGCTAAGCTAAACTCTCTGTCCAGTCAGCTGTTGAAAATTGTATCCTTAGATTATAACCTCTTTTATGATATATGATATTTTATTTACTGCGGTAATAACCAAGGATTCAATGTTCAATAACATAAGCATTCTACCTTTTAAATTCTTCTACCTTTTAAATTATGACTATGACCATGACAACAAACCAAAACTCGGGATAGTTGAAGGGTCATGGTAGCCAACCTTCTGATAGAAGATGGTACCTGATGATGACCTTTTAAATTCTTCTACCTTTTCAATTCTTTATGTTCAGTAGGACAGTTCTTTACACGAGCGCTGTAATTTTCGTTTGTGCCTGTGCCTACTATTTTATAAGGAATGTAAAAGAAGTGCTGCAAGAAGCTCAGTAAAATCAGAAGGGTAAAATATTTGTTTTTTGTTGCAATGAAAATATAACAGTATCAAAGATTTCTTCACGTTTGATGGACAAGTCATTTGGCATGATATGTTGCAATGAATTAAGTATTGATGCTTTCGCGCTATCGATAAAACACGAAAGAAAAGGAAACGTTGTTTTAAATATAAAAGATAATCGCTACTAAAAACACTTTACATTTTACTGCTAATTTTATCTTACTATACATCTATTGTGGCATGTAGAAATTAGTATTATCTGTTAACATCGTCCAGCTCATTCATGACGTTCAGTTGATGCTTAATTTCGTCCGTCCACCTTGCGATAGTAATGGATGCTTTGTGTGTCACCACATTGCTTTCCAACCAGCCAGACATCAAGCAATGTCGAACATGTCTTGCCTCGTAACTGCAAGAAATTCAAACCCCATTAATATTGGCCATTTCTCATCCCATCGCAAAGCGCACATCTGTTACTAGAATTAACAGACCTTTACGCAGTACTCGCATAAAATGACATTTGAAAATTCTTGGTCAGTTGTTAAAAGGGATTATGTGTTGTCAGCTAACAAAAAGCTCATCACCACTAATAGTAAACTCACTCCTTTGTCACGCACAATGAGACAGTCATAGTCTGTTTATTCGACTGCCTGACATTTCGAGATCTTTCAAATTAGAAAAGCTATTTGCTTCCCTGCGGAATATCTGCTGTATGTGTGCGATTCCTTGCTCTTCGAGTCATGCTTCTTATAAATCATTCTTTTTGTAAAATAAGATCTTATGATCATAAAGATCATAAAGAAGTAGATATTATGTTTTTAAGCTTATTTCAGATTATTCGATTGGTTGAGAATTTCACAAACCTCAGTGCAGCTGAATTGGTGAAATTTGTTTGCATATCCCCATGCGGCATTTCAAATGAGAGAACCGAATTCGATGTGGTCACTGTAGTTGGACACCAGAAAGGGTAGTTTAGTTTTATTTTGCCTTTGTCTCCAATTATTTCAGCATTTTCCAAGCCATCGAAATCTGCGAAAAGAAATTGTGGAAGGCTAGATAAGATGACCAAAGAAATAAGCTGTTTCTATATATAAAGTATTCAACAAATGTAGACTAAAAATCATCTAATTAGACCCCTTCTTCTTTTTACAAATCCTTTTCACACATCAAGGTACATTTTATCAAGGATCTGGTTCAAACACAGGGTCTGGTCACATGTGCAGTAAGGGTCTCCTTGCATTTCCCTAAAGTTAGACAATGTTTTCCTTTTCATTTACTGCCCTACTGACTTGAACCATACAACGTCAGATCCAAGTAGAAGCGTTCATTTTCAATGACAGTCTCACCCATATTTAAAAAAAAGTAGATACAAAATATGTTTTTCAGCTTATTTCAGATTGCCAGAATCTATATGAATGAAAATTAATAGTTATTACATTGAAGCGGTTTGTTATTTATTATGTGTTATAAATTTATTATTTATTAAATGTTATATGTTATAAATTAATAGTTATTACTTTTGCTAATGGCTCATTGTATTCTATAGTGGATAACAACAGATGAGTGGATAGCAACGAAAGAAAAATGTAAGAGCAATGGAAAGCTGTGCCTACCGCAGGAGATGAATGAGGTGAGTGTCTCTCCATTCCTGTATGACATGGTCACCGAATGGGTCTTATCGACCCCCGTGCCAAAGTTGTACCCGGACGCGACAATATTTACTGGTTCTTCTTTATTGAAAACCCAGTAAGCAAAAGCGAGCGGATATTCACCAAGGCTGCTCAGCATCCCCCCTGCCAATTCTTTGGAATAAAATTTCTCCCTTTTTTGATACATTTTTCTTGCATGCATGAAGTTCATAAATCTCGGTCTGCCAATGGCTCCATTCTTTATTTGTAGAAGGGTTTCAAGCCAGGAAGGAACAAACATGCTCCAAAGTCCCTGTTTTTAAAAAATAAATATTTTAATTTACGTTTTTAAAGATTTACGTCTGCGATTTACAGAGTTTTTAGAATCATATCTGTATAGATTTGGTTATGGAAATTTTATGCACGAAATAATGTTTGATACTTGATGAGTGGAGAATCTAAAGGGGACCCATTTGCAGCTTCGAGTGCTGTGCTTAGTCAAGTGTTTGAAGGTTCCACATCTTATGGACAAGATTTCTATAGAATGGAAAGGAACACTGAGCTTGAAAAGATAAAAGGACTGAAGATTATTTAAACAGAACCTGACTTGGCAAAAAAGATCGATGAGTTATTTTAAAAAAATGTCGATTTTGAGGACCCTTTTTTTGGTCATGTACTTTGTGTCTAGTGTTCTATGCAACTTCACCCTTTGAGTTGATTATTTAAAATTGAGATGAAGAAAGTACATTTTAAAATGCCATATGGTGTTTCAATTCAGTTGATGCATTGGATTTTTCGTATTGTGTTCACGAAGCAACATTATGCGACTTCACCACAGGTAGCCAATTTCATTTTTGAAACTGGTGTTTCAGTTCCCCGCCCTACGTAGAGCTTGAATGACTGTAACGCTTCCCTAAACAGAAAACACCTTTTCTAAGCAATAACTGGGGTGATTTATAGGCCAGTTGCAGTTGATCGCCATTTCCTAACGACTCTTCGCCCAATTCTGGCTAACTAAAGATCAAATATTCATGTTTATATTGTAGTGTTAAAATGCCCACCTCCATTACAAACAGTCTCTTTTCTTGAGCCAGCTGGAAGATAGCACTAATTTCTTCGGCGTTGACTCCAATAGGCTTCTCACACAGCACATGTTTTCCATTTTCCAGTGCTTGCAGTATCAATGAATTGTGTGTGTTATTAACTGTTGCAACATACACAACATCGACTTCTGCATCATTGAAAACTTCATCGTACGAGCCATAGAACTGTTTGATTTTGTGTGTTTTTGCAAACGCCGCTGCGCGTTCAAGCGATCTAGACCCAATGGCCTGTATTTGGTGTTCAGTCACTGGAAGCGTCCTCAACGCAACAGAAAAGTCATGAGCAATGTTGCCAGCACCGAGAATTCCCCAATTCACTTGCATTTCGTCTCAAAGTGTGTCGTAGAAAAACTCAATGAATATAAAAGGATTTCCTTAGTAACTTCGCTACATCTGCATGCTCAACTCTTAAACCGCAAGGCCTACCTTTCTTCGTCACACCTATCAGGGTGTCTTTTATGTCAAACTGAAGCAACAGGGCCAAATTCCAGCGTTTTTCTAAACTCAAAACAACCAGCTGCCTATTGTTGTTTTTGTAACTGGTAAATATGAAAGCGCATGAACAATACGACAACCAAATATGTTAGGCTTGCAGCTAAGATCTATTCAGTTTGATACTGAGGAAAAGGTTGGGCAGCAGAACTTTGCTGTTTGATCCTAGATCTTATGGACTATTATTTTACTAAAGATGTTACTTGATGATTATCTCTCTTGTCAAATGGCCTTATCGATAATCTAGATTAATGATTAGGTTTGTTGTGAGTAACTACTGATATTTTGAATATTACAGTCGATGCTGAAATCTTTCATACGGCCTACCTTCTTTTGGGGTTACGGGAAGCATCGCATGACAAAAGAATGCCATCTGTGGTGATCAGTCATTGTAATTTTTCAGTTTTCAGACTTGGTTACGAGTTTATTGTTTACGTATCAAAAGTAAACTGAACAGGGGTCAAAAGTTAGCTAATGCTGGTTTAGTTATGCAGGTACAATTTAGGAACTCATTTTATGCTTTCGCAAGGTGAATGGTGGTTTCAAGAAGATGATGCCAAAATGATAAATCGTCTTTGATGAAATAACATCACAGTAAATTGATGAAATTCCAAAATGAATAAAAGAAAAACAGAAAGCGATTATTATCCTAATTAAATAAATTATTTATGTTCTAACTGAATAAATTATTTCGAGGCAATTTTTTCGACTTCATCTGGTGGATTCAACGAAGCCTTATATTACTGTCGTCTATTTTCAGCAGGACTTCTAAAAGGGATGTAAAGCCATTTCTATGACTATCTTTAACAACAAAAATGTTTGAATCAATAACTCTTAACAACTTGCCTGAGAAAATCAGAAGTCTCTTGATAGCAGCAAAACTGGCCGAGAAATGCTTTGTGACTCACAAATGCATTTAAATTGTGTATCAGACCTCGAACAGTGCTTCATAATCAGCGATGCAAATTTTACTTCGACGATTAAACCCTTATTAGGTACCTACGCGTAAGTTGGTTTAACTCAAGCATGACGTTTGAGACTCCTGCAAGGAACCGTTCTTGGGCCTTTGCTGCTCATAATTTTCTACTACGATGTACCAAGCTATCATATGCTTTTATCTATTTACTGATAAGACGAATATCACTATGAAAAAGGTGGAAGAACCTATAAAATTGATTATCAGTTTAACTTCATATAGCCACACTTATGCCTTATCTTTATTAATTCAGAACTTACGAAGCTAGAAGTAGTCATGTAAAAAATAACATCATAGTGTTTTAGAAATTTTGCACGCAGATACTCTAGCAGCACATAACAAAACAATTGACCAAGTAAACTTTCTCGGGGCCAAGTATCAGGATCTCCTTTGTATAGACTTTTAAGGTCTTTCTTGTTTTTGGTTAACAGTCCTGACTTTGTGGTCTATGTCTTGCCTATATAATGAGGTGAAAATGAGATCTGTTTAATGGTTATTTTGAAATTCTTTCCTGATAATGAAAAAAACTTTATTTTTCTTACCTGAACACACTTCACAGAAAGATTGAATCTTTCTCCTAAAACAGTGGTTTAAACTTCTGCAAAAGACTTTTAATTCATTAGAAGCAATATTTTGCTACGCTTCTTGCTTGGAAGGTCACAATTTATGACTTGAAATGGTCCAAAAGAGAATTCATCAGCCTTTGTCAATCGGGAGGGCATTGTAAAGCATATAACAGGGCGTAGACCCAATACAACTTCCCTTGGAACCCTACTAGTCTTTTGCCATTTTGCCTTACAAATATTTAGGTCATGGTTAAGTGAATGGTTGTATTCCGCAGTGTTTTTCAAACATTTGTGCTTTGCTACGTTTAGAAAAGTAGAGGTCATGCTCCCTGATCTCGATGACATGAAACTAGCTGGAAGTTCCTCATTTCTAGGAATATTTTAGCTTTTAGATCTTATGTTGTTAGATCCCGCCTTTCGTATAATAAGATATTACATGATTTAACCTCAGAATTTAAACAATGGAATTTAGGTATTCCCACGAATCTCACGCAGTCTCAACACTAACACAACTATAACAGCAATCTCCTTTTGATTTCTATTTATTCCGTTCAATACACAAAATATGTATACTCAAAAGCAAATGTCGAAGTTGAGTGCTCCAGTTTCTTAGGGTTTTTGGAAATTTCAATACTTAGTATTTCTCAAGAGTTTCTAAAATATGACGTCGTTAATTTTAGTATTCGGTTCCTAATTTTAATTTTCAACGCTAAGAAACTTATTGGGGAGGGTTTTCTACGCTGCAGCCAGTAAGACATTGTTTTCAAATGCTGTATAAAACATTTCTGTCAAACGATTCACTTCTGTGGAAATTGAATTTTCGCTTTCTGTGTCTAAATTTTCATGGTAACTAGTCAATTATATTTATGGAATTTCCTTAAATTTGAGAGTTCTGGGGTTCCTGTCAAATTCAATTGTAGTTTATTGTGCTTTGTGTACTGAAGTTTCTTAATATTTTCTCATTGCCAGTATTCATTTCAGTATTCGTTTCTTTTGCTGAGTGATCATTGTTGTGTAGAAAGACGGAGTTCGTTTTTCTCCTTAACCTCCATTGGCACAAATCTCAAATTATTCTGAACTACTTTTTTATTCCCTTCAATTCCTTTTAAATATTTGAAAAATGGCTTTAAAAAGGCCAAGCATTTTAAACAAATCTGGGCTATTTATCTGACACTCTTCAGAGTTGAAAAAAACAGAATATTGACTTTTTAAGCTATAAAACATATAAACCCTATTGTGGATCTAATTTTAAAATGTTTAAATTTCGACCACGTAATGAAGAAGAACTCCTTCAAAAGCTACTAAATATGCAAAATCAGTTAAATATGCCACAAAGTGCATGATATATGGTAGCCTGCGTGCAGACTCTGTTGACAAAATTGAAAATAGGAGAAAAAGTACAGTCTGCGAAGCCGACCCGATTTTCTTGTTCACAGGTTCCTCAAAATCAAGGAACCGAATTTGATTAGTTGGGGGAATTTCAATTGGTTTTTTTAGCTTTCAAAGTGGCGCCTTCGAGCAGAAGTATAAATGAATGGTATCAAGTTATAGAATAGGTCTGTTTGTTCTTTTGAACAACTAGAATTACAGAAAAACATTGCACGCTAATGGAGTTGTTGTTTTAGTGCTTAAAATAAAATGTTGATGTCAGCGAACAAGAAAAGCGGCTCTGTTGCGCAGACTCTACTTTCTCTCCACTTTTAAATTTCCGTGTCTGCACGCAGGCTAGAGATATGGCTAATGAAAGATTTGATGTTTGCCAATAGATTACTGTTATTTTGTCTCTGTTCATAAAGTTATAAACTTTGAGCAAATTACTAGTCGATTTTTTATTTTTGATTGGAAAAAAGGCTGTGCTCCTGTAGCCATATCTCAGCCAGTTCGTAACATAATTAACATCAAAGGGTGTTTCATGGTGCTCATCCAGGTAACTTGATTCTAATTTTATGACGTCATCACTTGAGAATGTTTTAGGCCGATCATAAATGCGAGCCCAATCAGTGCCTTTTGCTAATTGAAAATATTCAAAAATGTTTTTCTAGGGCCTCGGCTCATGAATGGAGAACAGCAAAAATAACGGCTGTATTTTGTAACTAAAATTGAATGTACCAGCATTTAGCTAGAAGGCAGTGGACAACAGGTAAACGAATGTGAACAATCGCTTGAAGCGCGCCTTTTCTTCCCTAGAAACAATACCTTGTTTATACCGCTGTTTATACATTCACTGGAAAATAATACCTTGTTTAAACCACTGTTTGGTGCCCTGGTTTTCTATGCTGTTTCGTTACCTCCTCCCTCCCCTATTCACATTTTCAACAAAAAGGCTACACGCAGGGACTGCAGGGCACGGGGGACATGCTCCTTTTTGCCCGTGCACGTGAAGTATTTGCAGTAAAGTGCCTATTGCCAACGCACAGGGGTGCCCCCTATTGCCACCATGTTCTCCCCACCTTCATAACGCTCCTACGTGTGTCAAAATCGCACCCTTTATTTATATGGCTGATTGTTCTTAAAATAGCCGTTTAAGAAGGAAATATTGAAAGATAAAAATGTCGTACTGTTCATGATTGTCCGCCCTTTTGAATTAAACGAACCTCAAGGATTTTGCTCTAAACGAATTTTTCTTCTTCAAAAATACCTTCTAACAAAAATAAACAAAGTTTATAGGTTTCTCAGTTCATTGAATCACGTTTCAAATTCATTCTAAAATGGCTTCTTTTCAGGCTGTAATGATAATGAAAATATATTTCTGCTGATAAACAAATGCATGGGCTCCGACACAGGTTTGAAAGTGTAGGGAGGGGGGGGGGGGCAAGGAAAAATTTAAGACCCATAACAAGGGATTTTGAAACAAGCTCTATTTTTAATGTTTTGCAAAAAAGATGAGGGCGTGGACCCCCGCCCCTTCATCTGAGGCCCTGTGATAAGCACCTTTCAATGATGCTACCTACCTACCTACCCCCTAGGGTTGTCAGCCTTACGAATATTGTTACTGTGTTTTTTCACAAGAAATATACTGGACTCTGTATAACGGGTCTACAAATTTCGTAGTTATTGAATTTTGTAGCCAATCCAGTTTCTTTTTGAATTATTTTTTTCATTCTTATCTCGAAAGGCTGTGATAAAAAGCAGCCTCGTGTATCTACTAAAAACTCCTTCCCATTATTTCACTGTTTCCTACCCCAGGCTGTATTAGTGCAGTCACAAAATAGGAAATATCTGTGGTGTAGTTTTGATACGTATTTTCTATTCTGTGGTGCAGTTTTGTTACGTATTTTCTATTCTATGATGGTTTTCATACGACCTCCTTGAAACACATGACATAATTCACACTTTTAGATATGCTCAAATGACTCGGAGTTAGGTTAGTGTAAAGTTGGTCATGATCTTGCATTACATTTGGAAATCCACATAGGACGAAATTACTTTAAGGAGATGTATGCCGCAAGGAGATGAATATGTTGCTTGTAACTAAGACGTCAGGGCTCTTCTTTCTTCGACACCCATCATGTCTCGAGGTTGAATGATGACGAAGAACTGCTTTTTGGAAGAGCTGCACTCTCCTGCACAGGAATGAGCACATGGAAGGAAGAGCTTTTGAGTTTTCAAGCCAACGTGCCCGAATGCCTCAAAACCAAATCCGTATTTCTCAAATGGGAGGAGGTATTGTAAATGTTTTTCTAGACGACTGTAGATTTTCTGCTTTTATTTTGAGCTGTTTCCTTCCTTGCAGTTGAAAGTGCAACCCGATCTTCTAGTTAGGCCCTGTATTATTGAAGCTTGCCCTCAACATATAATCGAAACAAGATAATTTTTTAGGGAATTAAATCAGCAGCTGTATAAGTAATAATTCAATACTACAAATACTGTTTGAATATATCTATTGATGTTTCCCAAACAAAATTGCCCAACAAATTTGGTAACACGTGCCCATTCTCAAAAAGATAAACAACTTTGCCATTCCGGGCTTTGATTTAGTTTACATTGACAAAACTATCGTCCACCGAGTTCTCAACTCATACTCCATACATAATAAAGACACATTACGGGGCTTAATTTTTGAATAGGTTGTGTTCCTATCAACTGTTTCAATGCAAAAACGGAGCTAGTTCAATTTGCGGAAGGAAAAGGGGTTAATGTCAAATGGCATCCTTGTGAGGTTCAGGTTTACCGAGATTGCCGCCCCTTTCTCGCACTGGGATTTAACGTAGTTAAATTATTTGGCCTCACATCTTTTTAATGGTGTATATTGTGATCAAGGTTTAAACAGTTGTATATTCTAGATTTTGGCCATAAAATTCATATCCTCCTTCCTGTTTCGGGAAACTCCATAGTCTGTATTTATTTCCGCTTGAATTCATTGTAAAGTAAACACTGGCAAGATGAGTGCTAAGTGAAGCGAATGACTAGCTCAGTTCAATTCCCTTTTTTTATCTCGTTTCCTTTCAGCCAATACACTCATTTTTTTATGAGAAACAAAGGTCAATGTTGAGTACTCAAATTTCCTAATGTTCTGGAAATTTCAATATTCATTGTTTCTTGAGATTTTCTTAATTATGATGTCATGGAATGATGTTATGAAATATTCGTGACCTTTTTTATCACGTCGAGAGATTCGTTTCCGTTCCGATGATGTATTTAGATGTGGGGAGTATATTTTTATCCCTTGTGTCTTAAGTTCTAGGCCAACAGGGCAATCTTGTTCTTGGATTTTACAAAATTTCGTTGTTCTCAGTTTTATCACTATTTAATAGTTTCTTAATGTTTTTGCTTCGAGTACTGAAGTTTCTCAACTTTTTCTGACTGTCCAGTACTCGTTTCTTATAGCCAGTTTCTTATAAAAAAAATGAGTGAACAAAATATGTCTTCAACCTGACTGGAATTAATATTGGTGTTTATGTATCATGGTTTTGATAAAATCCAAAATTGATTTGCACTAGGTTTGATTCAGACCCGTATTTTACTTAAAGTAGCAGACTGGTGTTTGAATTTACTTCATTTTCCCCTTCAAAACTTTGCTTGGAAATTGCAAAAGGGGCTTTGGAAGATCAAAAAAGACTGATCAAAGCTAACATGTATATCTTAAGATTCAAGTTAACCTGCCAACTTTTCATTTCTTAAATTGAAGTTTGCTTTAAGTGCTGTTTTTTGAAGCTCTTAAGAAAACAATTGACAGCTGTTGCACTTTTTGTTTGCACTTGCATTTTTGCTTTGATTATTGTGTAGCATAAAAAGATTTTACATGCCACCAGCTATATCTCACTGTCCAGCATTCAGACTGGAAACTTTGTTCATTTTAATCAAATGTTTGCACATTTTGTGTTCAAATACACTTGATAAGCAAAATCTGCAATAAAAACAATTATATATAATATAAGTAAAACAATTGAAAACACATTTATGCTATGACTTTTATCTAATGTGCACAAAATATTAAAATCTGCGAACCAAAAACATTTAATGTACATATAGTTTGCTTTCAAGACAGTGCTTTTGTGTGATGAAAGTTAAAAATTGACATGTTTGTTCTTGCGATTGAGAGAGTGCATCATATCATGCTTGAAGTTTCTAAAGAAGACCAACTTATTTTATTTTCTATTAGATGAAAAATATCAATTTGCGTTTGTGTTGATCTTTAAATTGTTTCCACAAATTATTTTGATATGAAATTTTTATACTTTTTGTGATAACAAGACCTCCATATTTTTAATGTCTTTAAAAGACTGTGAAGGAAAATATGCAAACTTTTCAGAAAACTGAAAATATGTTGTTCAATTTTACAAAGTTTTGGAGTTTTGAATTTTAATATTGAATTATTCAGCTAGATGTTTAAATTTTAGGAACCGCCATCTGTCCATGAGATCATTATTCAAGTTGATCAATATGGATTTTTCTTGTCCTATACATCAGACTTGGAAAAGGTTAGTTTATTGTACCAATTCTTATTATTGTATTACTATTAAGAAGTATTTTTTCAGTATAAATCATAAATCTTTACATACTTGTCTACAGAAGCATGGTCAGGGTGTTTAGATTGGGGACAAAGACAAGTTGAGCCAGGGAAAGTTGAGGGTCCACACCCTTTTGGATGCCAGAAAATGCCCTTTTTCAAAGAGATTTTCTCCTCTTTTGGTCCCCCCTCACTGCACCAAAGTGAAATAATCTTTTTTTATTTTCATTACAAATCTGATAATATTAGTTGCAGAGAAGGTTGATTTAACTTTGTCTGGGAGCCTAATTATTTTGTTTGCCTATATGTCTTCTATTCACTGCAAGCTTCAAAATTTCAAAACAAATTGCATAAATATGACTACTGGAATTCATTTTGGTGTCCATTTCATTTTTCTCCTTGTCTCTGCTCCACTCAAAACTTGTAGTAACCAAGAACATGTTGATATAAGGACTTAAGTATCTGAGAAAGTTATATATGTAAAATTATTTGCAAGATAATTGGAAGAAAATTGTTCTTCAATACAATTATTGAATAGCAATCCAATTTCGTTTTACTTAACAGTTAGACATAAGAATTGTTCTTTGCCAATCTTTGCAAATCAAAATAAATGATTGGTGATTTTTTTGTAAGTTTTATGTCTTTATTTTTTCAGGAAATTATAAGCATTGATTTATCACAAATCAGTGATGTCAGGTTTTGCTTCCCAAAGGTGACATTTGTTTAGTTTTTAACCATGCATTTATCTTTGTAACAAATATCTTGGTTTCCTGTTTTAATGTAGTAGTGCAGAAACATTGAGTATGCAGATAACCACAATACAAGAGTGACTGGCAAAATGTGAGTGACTGGAGAAACAAGTAATTTTGTGGCATAGAAAATGATTCATAACCGTCTAAATATGTTTGTAAAAATTTGTGACTTAGTAGCATGTTATGGGTTTTTACTCTTAGCAGTCTGCATTTTACTTGGATATTGATACCTAGTTATCAGAGGAATGATAATTAATGATTAATAAGAGGCACAATTTAGCTGTCTGTTTTAATTTTCCTATATATATTTGAAGATAAATAGTCAGTAAAGCCAACATGGGTATTGCTCTGGCAGGGACAGAATGATGATCTAGATATTGTATGATTCATGTTTGAAATCAACATCTAGATTAGCAGTGGCAGACAATTACTGTAAAGTGGTGACCCCCTGGTGGGAGACAAGCAGCTTTTTCAGTGGTCTCTGGTAAATGGCCTCTGGTCTCCAAGAACGGAACTCTGGCAACAGGAGTGGACAATTCTAGTAAAAATTTGATCAACTGGCAGTTAACCTGAGTAATGATGAGCAGTCCCTGATTTGTAGATGAAAGACAATAAAATTATTCATCTGAAATCTTGAAAATAGACTAGATATCAAACAGTTTTGTAAGATTTGATGCTTAGTATTTCATGAAAGTATAAGAAATTCCTCACTGCAAATTGAAACTTAAATGATGATGCTTTTTATTCTTTGTTGTGTCTTGTATTGTTGTATGAGAAATCAATCAGTTTGTAAAAATGTGCCAGCTAGCCCAACCACTGACTGGAGTAAAACGTTTTGCAGGAAAAGGTTCGTGAGACATTAGAGAGTTTCAGTAAGGAGCCTCTTTCGGATAGGTCATTTTCAATTGTGTATGGAAGCAGTCTTGTAGATGTGAACTTCCTTCGTATATGCTCTTGGTCAGTCCATATTGCCAAGGTGAATAATTTCACTTTTTTATATACTATTAGTAGCTTTGCCACAAAAGTTTTTAATCTGACTTTTGAATTGTCAGCAAGTATTACCAATCCATGGTAGTTTAAGATAAACTGGGCACTTTTGCGAACCAAATTTTTGGTCCAAACTTGATTGAATAACGATACTGGTCATGTGCTTGCATTTTTTTTATTGTATATTACGATCTGCAATTGGGTATATATTTTTTATCATTTTTCTTAGCAAAGAGGGCAAGGCTCCCACAAATAAACAGGGGCAGTGCTAGAAAAATTTCGTAGGGGGTGTCAAGTGCCAGGTTGCCAAGTACGAGATTTTCTAATTAAATAAATGAAGGCATACTCTGCCATATCGAAACTGGAAGGGTCTTTCTCCCCCGTTTACTAACTATTCTCTTTGTGATTCTTCAACAATTTTCCGACTGTTAGTGTAAATAAAAAATTTTCATTTATTTAAAGGTCAGCTCGTTTTTTAAAACCCTCCGTTTATCCCTAACCTTAAAGTACCATTCTGATTAATATCTTAATGATGGTAGTCTAAAGCATCATGAAATTAAAAAATTAAGCATTGGCTAATATATTTTCGTTTGATAACATAATAATTTCAGCGTTGAAATAGTAAATTACACAGGCGCGCAAGACTAGTCGTAAAAAAGGGTATTGGGGATATGCTTTTCCTTTAAAAAACGTTTTCTGACATCACAAAAGCGTGCAGATAATTGGAACACGAGCAATGAACAAGCACACAACACTTTTTATGCGTGTCGTGTTTTATGCGTTTTATGCCACCATCAAGTTTGCGAGTAAGCACCAGAAATGCCGAATCTGCCGAGTAAAGAACCGATTCATAACTCTTGGGAGTTGTCACGTCCCCCAACTGTCCCCGTAGCACCGCCCGTGCAGAGAAACTCTTTTTCTTCTTTGGGTTGTCATTCCGTGCAACAGTTTCAATTTTCCAGAAAGTTTTACATAATAGCTATGTTTAAGAGCCTAATAGACCCTTATTTCTTAAATGCTTAGTACATTAAGTACATCAAGTAAGTATTAATTTTGAACATTAGAATTCAAAGGTTTTTTTTATTTTCAGGAATGGGTTAAAGCAATAAATATATTGATTGCAAGTAGGAGGTTTCGCAACCCGAGTGTTACCACGTTACTATCCAAGCAGTAAGTTGTTTTTTTCTATATTACAAAACAGAAGGTACTATTTCCAGTTAATGACCATTTAGTTTTTGACAAGATTCTTCAATAGTTTTGAACAGTTCAGCACAGAGATGCTGTTGCCTGGTACAGGTTATTGATTTAAATCTTTCCTTTCCATAACTCAATATTTTCTCACTAAATATTATTTTTTATAAGCTTTTTTTAAATTTTATAGGTATGCCAAAGTATGCTCTATGCAGAATTCATCAGGAAAAATTCCAATCAAAAAGTGAGTTAGTTATGAATCGCCTGCAAGCCCTAGTCTCAGGAAACGTGGCTGCATACCATTTCAGCTTCTTTTGAAGATGTCTTTTTGCGTCAGTAGAGTCCTATTGTGCTGAAAAGCCTGACGTAATTGAATATATTTTGAAATGCCCTGTGTTTGAAGATTTTGGTCCTTTGTTGATACTCGTTTCTATTCAAAAAGTGGAACAATATGCAATTAGGCAAAGGAATTGGCAGGATTTCATCTTTAAAATCCACTGTACATTAAAACAATCTTGTGTCAAATTGAAACTTGTCCTGTCTAAATATCTTGGCATGAATTGAAATCCCCTGATTCATGCAATGTAGTATTTAAGTAACCTTGTTTCAAGTCGACACTGATCAAGACAAATCTTTTCTCTTATACAACTATTTACTTATTGTAGGAATCAGCTATTTCTATTAGCCAGACAAATCTACATTTAACCTTTTCAACTAAGTACTTCTAAATAAACGAGCAAGATCTGTAGTAAAGCAATATTTTGCCGAAGAACGTTCATTTTGAAATAACCTATCATAGTGCTCTCCATCCTTAATTAATAGAAAGCGTTATTATCCTCAGTGACTGCTGCGGTGAACTCAGAGTGTGCCTAAATAGTGCCTTGATGATTCCATTTTTTATGCGCATCTGAATCTAATCAAAATAATGTGACGTCTTTAAAGGCTAATAACCATCTCACAGAATTTTAGCAATTTGTCACTTCCCAATATAGCGTAGATTTAGTTTATCAATCACAGTAGATGCCAAAAAATAATTACCAGGTTTTTATGAAATTTGCATTTTGTAAGACTCGCTGAAGGAGATTCTTGACAGAAATGTATTTTAAATTTGTAATTACATTATCGTCATTTTGTTTTGGCAGCATTTGCAAATGTTTGAACGCTACAAGATTCGAGCAAAGATTTTATGATGGAATGCAAACTCTTCAGTTACCACATCTTAAAAATGACGAAGTTGAGCCAGTGGAGTTCACATTAGACCATTTCAACAAATTGTACACCTTTCTGTGTCCAAGGCAAGATCTTGACCAAATTTTCACAAAAATGTGAGTGAACAGGAGCCTTTATCTTCAAAAAAGTAACATTTCTTTTTTAACTTCAGTTGCCAGTTGATAGACGCAATTTGCCTGCAAGGGAATTTCCAATAAAATTGAGTGGCAAATATTGTTATCACACACTGTGGTAGTTTAGTTTTTTTGTGAAGTAGGAATGGACAAAGCATACCACAACGCATCCAAATCGGTTGCAATATATCTATAGGTTTTTGAACGTTTTTCTATTTCTTTGGCTTGTCTATCATTAGTTGTTATTGAATGAATAGAAAGCTGGAAGTGGATATAAACTATTCTGTGTTTCCGATCATCTTAATCCAGTTCATGTTGCCAGTTGATGACTATCTTTCACGATCTGAAAAATTTGAAAAAAGTCTTTCCCACGAATCGCAGATAAATCAAATGGTTAGAGGGGTGACGGCGAGGCCTTTAGGATGTGACTGCCCTCTTAATGAACAGGTACTTGCTCATCGGTCATTTCTATCCTGATTTTTATCGGCAGGTGTGGAGGACGAGCACCATTCCTAAAACTGAAGCAGCTGGTCAAATTTCTGAACGAAGAACAACGGGACCCACGACTCAATGAAATACTTTTCCCATTTTATTGCCACGATAAAGCATCAAAATTGGTAATCAAATATGAACCCTCACCGGAACTATCTCAAACTAGTGAGTAATGTAATTCGCCTACGTTCTTCCAGGCTGCTCGCGACATCAATTTGGGTATTAACCGAGTGTCCTTACAGCTTTCACGATGGTTGCCTAACAATTATGTCCTTTTCCTTTGCCACCATGAAGACATGGAAATTATATTAAGAATTTCATAGGCTGACCGAATTTCAACACTGAATTAGGAAGGTATTGTTGATATACAGCCCCCTTTCACCTCCCTTACTTATTCCTTTGACACTATATCACAATGGAAGTAGGTTATTCTCACTTGAAGTAACTTACAGACACACCTCGTAGCCTAAGATTTTAGCTTGATTATGTTTTGAATAAGTGCATGAATGGATACTTGAAGTTTGAATTCTAATGCTCACACTTTAGTTGTCAAGTTGTTCCCTGCAATGCATTTTAACGTTTGGCCATGCAGACTTTCATATTTACCATGACTTTTTAATCAAGTGTGCGCTACTCGTTATATAACGAGACAAAGAAATGTCACTATAAAACCAAGAGTTAGGCTATCTGATTCGAGAGGTTATGCACTCTATGAAAATCCCGTATTTATTGTTTTGTCTGGAAATCCCTGGAAATCCTTTTGTTTTCTTGGAAATCTCGTACGCTATTTACAAGAATGAATTCCCCCTCGATTTGATTTTTGTATTGGGGGTTAAACTTTATGTCAGAACTTTAAACTGTTTTGTTCTACAGTTCCTGCCATGGCCTGACCTTATGAATCTGAGCGCAAATCAGGCATTAACGCTGGCAATCTGTGTTAATCATCAGAATTGACTGTCTTGAGATGCAAATCTACAACATAACTAACTTTTGTGTGGCGCAGTACTCTTTCTACGAACTACAAAACCTTCATTGCTATGTTTTCTTTTAGATCGAATGGGCTTTGATGGCCTTGCCCGATTTCTTATGAGTAGCGACAATCTGATTCTCAAAAAGTCTTATCTCTCCGAAGAACATGACCTCAATCATCCGCTTTCGCATTACTTTATTTATTCATCGCATAACACGTACTTAATAGGTAAGTACATATTTAACTTTAGCAAATATTGCTCTAACGATTTAAGAAGAAAACCACTTTATGCACGAGAGTTGGTGTATTGGATGCTGGTGGCGACTAGACTAACAATACGAAAAATGCGTCAAGTTACTTGCTGTTGATCTGCGACGCACACCATCATCCAGCCACTGAATTGCGTTAGCAGCAGATGCATCGTTAGCACTGCTTGTGACGATGCTTGTGACGCTTCTTGCGGCACGATTTGTTCAATATTTGCATTTTAGTATCACCACAACATCAACAGACAGAGCAACAAAAACCATGCATCATAAACCTTTTTTTCAGTTGTGCAAAATATTAAATGATTGATGCTACGAACCATTTTTATCTCACCATCTAGTTCGATGATTTAATGCTTAAAAAGTTGCGATTTTGATAATAAAACCCAAACTAAGCCCTTCTTATCCTATCATTTATTGTCAAAGGAATATTATTCTTATGTTTAATTATAGTACGAATTTTTAGGTAGACAATTCGGTGGAAAGTCTTCCGTTGAGATGTACAGGCAGAGTTTACTTGCTGGCTGCAGGTATGTTAGTTAGGGATTTGAAGATGACTTGTAAGATTTGCAGTATGCTGAACAAAGGCGCAAGGCTACTTAAATAGGAGTATTATTATTATTATTTATTATTATTATTATTTATTATTATTATTATTATTTATTATTGTTATTATTATCATTATTATTATTAATGATTTGTATTAATTACGTCGTCTGATACTCCATAATTGATCTGAAAATAATCATAGGTGACTGAGTTTTTTATAGAAAGGATGACGTTAGATGGGTTGATTTCAAAATCAAACTAAATTCATCTTGATGAAACTCATGAACATTTCTATCCGCTGCTTCACTATATCTTCTGTCGTCGAAACAAACCATGGCTAAGTCCCGAACTGATTGTCTTCTAGATATTGTTAGCAATAGTTATGCAGATAAGCCAATTATTTGATGTCTGTAAAAGCGAGTCGTATAAGTGTGAATTTAAAATATATTCAATAAAAATGAGATGTTTGAAAACAATTATATATTATTTATACACGAAATCCCATCAGCAAAAACTAAATTTCAATCATACAAAAGAAATATACATAAAAATTCATAACCTTAGGGTGGGGCTGACCTTCCAGGGAGTCGTGCTTGAGTTCCACAAATGTATATCGAGGTGTTTTTAATTTTTTTCAAAGTAGAGAGCTCCTTAATGGTTGTAGAGATTTCGTTCAAAGCCTTTTGACCCGAATAGTGAAAGCTTTTTCTCGAGTTCTCAAGATGTATCTAGGGTGTAGGTTACCGCTTTTGTTTCTAGAAACAGAACTCCACGTTGGTCTATTTGTCTAGTTGCTGATGGCAGTATTAAGTTCTTTGTTGAGCTTCTGAGAGATATTGCTAGTCGATAGGTTATCCAAATTTCTAAATACAGTTTAATCCCGTTAAGTCGTACTCAGAATAGCTCAAACGTTCACAAAGTTGGACTAGTTTTGCTTTTTCCACATTATTCAAGTCAAAAGTGGTACCCCGGATATGTCGGACGTTCCCTAGACAGGCCATTTCCTTGCACCCTTTTGAGGTCCGACGGAATTCAACTGTAATCAAGATGTATAGATTGTCCAATAGCATCCGTCAGTCCCATCAATTAAGGTAGTTATCTGATGGTCGCATTAAGTGCGAAATCAGAGTAGTAAATTAGAACTGTTTCACACAGTTGTTGCTAGAGACATGCTCAATATGCTGACGTAAGGTGTACAAAACTGTCAGCAGAATAAAGAGATCCAATTCTACTCATTTAAAAGGGTCCTGAGTAATAGAAGTAATAGAAGTGTCCTGAAATTGGGATTCGTTGAATGTTTTCAATTATCTACTTTGCCGAGTGAGAAAATAAAAGTTTGTAAGAAATCTGCTGGCATTTATGGGGCTACCTCTTCACAAATCAAAATGCTAGATAAATAGCTTTTAAGAAATTTGTAGAAATAAGTTTTTGTGTCATACAAATTTTTATGTGAACGTGATTATCTCATCATAACTTTTATAGCCTTAGGATTTTTTTAGAATACCTAAGACAATGTCTTTAAATTGCCTTTGTATGTTTTGGTTGTTTCTGAGCAAGCCGGTTATTTTTTGTAGGTGTATAGAACTAGATTGCTGGGACGGCCTAAATGACGAGCCGATTATTACACACGGAAGAGCTCTTTGTTCAAATATACTTTTTAAGGTGAGAAATTTTTATTGCCGTTTAGTTTTGTTTATGTCTAATGTTATTGATGGCTTTGAAAAAAGTTATTACATTTTGAGTCATGCTAAAGCTATTACTGTGACTCAGAATGTTTACTTTTTTCAAAGCCGTTTTTAGTGGCCCTTGAACCATAAAAAATGGTACATAGATATTGATAACTTCCATGTTGGGTCAGGGCACCCAACCCAGCCTCATCAGGATACCAACCATCATAATGTTTGCCCCCAGGTGAAATACCTCGCTCATCCATGTTCAGGTTGATTTATGTGTTGTTGAGAAATAAACGAAAGTGTAGAAAACATGATTGACGTTTAATTTAGGTCGAGAGTGTTGAAAAATACTGCAATATAGCATTGCAATTAACTAAGTGAATCATTTGAACCTTTCTAACAATTTGAACAAAGCTTTGGATATAACTGGTGAAATTCTGTTGTTTTCAATGACTTTTCTCTCGGTCATAAGAAAATGATCTAAATGTTCACTGAGTCAAGGCGTCTTTGTTCCGTTATTGGGCGACATTTTCTAGCAGTCAGGCAAAATTTTTCCGCATTTTCATGATATCCTTACATTCTGTTGCAAATCAGATTTATTGAGGTAAAAATGTTGTTCTAGGATGTCATTGTAGCGATAAAAGAGACGGCGTTTGTTGCTACTCCGTTGCCATTAATTCTGTCATTCGAAAACCACTGCAGGTATGTCCTTCAACCTACAAAAAACTAGTTTTGATGACGTCATTTGTACTTATCATTGTCATTGTTCTCAAGCAGTTATGAATTCTCTTGTCATCTCAATATGTCTTTTGGAATTTCTCGTCTCATTGTTATTCTATCAACTAAATTCAGCCTTAGCCTAAGCCAATAGCTGGATTATTGTAAGATTGTATTCTTCTCATTTCTGGATTCAGAGTATTACAGGTATTGCTGGTTTCAAAGAAAGTTAAAAAATATTGCAATGTTGTACCCTGATTTTTATTCAATTTTAAAACTCTATTTTATATTCACGCAACGCACAATTGACAAAGAAACAACAACACCAATATCACAAAAACCTAAAAACTACCTTACTTCGATCTCTTTTTTATCAAGCCATCCGTCTATAATAGCAGCTATATGTCTTCTTGTCATCAATAAAATATGATTTTCCCTTATATGCTCGTTGAAGTAACCTCTTTGTAGCACAGGCATGTAACATAAGATTAGCCTTAAGGACTAAAGATCAGTCATCTTAACATATATTTATCAACTGTTCAAATTGCTTTAAGATGATCATTATATCCTTTCAAATAGACATTCAAGGTTTAAAGCCAATAGTTTAACAAAGATTTTTATACATGAAAATACTTTCATTTACGATCGAGTCATTCATAGTAGCTTGCATTCATACATACGGTTTCGAGGTAGGACTGAAATATGACACATTGAAATAAAAATGCAATCGTAAAAAACTTGAACTTAAATTTGAATAATTGAAATCAAGATAAATAAAGATCCAGCGTAAAAGCCCCCCCCGCAGATATTTAATTGGTAAAGCCCCCGAGATGCCATAACGATTTTCTTATTCACCTTTCGATTCGTAAGTTGCATCGTCTCACTGAAGCAGCATCTTGCAGCAAGACTTTTTTGAATAAATTAATAGATGTTTTACACGATAAATGGAATGCTGATGCAAAATATTATACGGTTCTAATCGAGATCATCAGAAAGTCTCAAACGAATGCTACCGTATGGTCTTGAAACCTTGACCAGCTTTATAAATTCAAGAAAGGTACAATCAGGGACGCCGGAGATAGGGACGCGGGGGGTCAAACGCCCCTGTTGCCTTTTGATAGAAGAGAGGCAAGGTGAGCTTAAGTGCTTTTTTCATAGAAGTGCCCTTGACGCCGGCCTTTTGTAGGAAATCCACGAGATTCATATAAAATCACGATTATGATGACATTTCTCGAAACTTATGAAAAAAATTTCTTATGCCAAAATTCAGCCGATTTTTGAGATACCGACATAAGTTCGAAAGAAAATGACTGTTACGAAAGAATTGTTGGTAACTGGGAATTAATTTTTCAAATGCCCTTTTACTCAAGCCCGCCCCCTTGCCCCTTGGTCGTTCCGGCATCCCTGGGTAAAATATCATGACTCTCAATGCCGATATTCTTTTTACAGTCTTTTGCAACAGCGGAAACTTGCAGAGTATTGCATAGAGATTTTTGGAGAAATGTTATTGGATAAGCCTCTTGATGCTTGGCCGGTAAGTGTCAACGAAGGTGTTCAAGTTACTTAGTCCTATTTATGATATAAATACTTACCCGTACGCTCTATCCGGTATTAAAATCAAAATATCCTATGCGCAAAAAATGTCAGAAGACAATCAACTTCGACAGGTTTGTGCTCTTTATCTATTCTAAACTAGTTTGTTTTTTGTTAATTTTAGCTTAAGCTATCGTTTACTTTTTCTCTTCAAGGAAGTGACTTTATGTTAAATAAAAGGGTGTTTACAACAGCATTTGAATTCCAGGAAAAGTTTTTGTAATAATTAAAGTTGAAATATCAAATTTCATTCCTTCTTGTATAAGTACAACTGTTTGGTACTCCCGAAAATATTTTTTCCTTAAACATATAGTTAAATTCCTCTGAATGTTCTTTTTTGTTATAAGCAGTATTTTTCAAGCGTGTTTAATTCTTAAGCGTTTTAGTAATATCCTGTCACGTGCCTTTTTGAATAACATACGAGCAGAGTTTTGATTCGTAGGGTCACAGATCATATGCATCAGTATTTGCATTTCATCCCAATTTATCGCACAGCAAGAAGGGCGATAATTTTCCTGCTACGTATAGTTTTATATTTGTATAGAAAAAGGATAATACCTTTTTCTAGAAAACTGTGCCACGGGGAAAATTCCATTGCCATCGAGACTTGTGCTATAGCATCCACTTTACTAAACTGAGTCCCATTTTCGGTAGCTTTTACAACAAAACTGTATCTTTGGTAAACTTATACGAATATTTTTTCTTAGTTGATCCTTTTTAAAGTAATGATGTCTGGGTTGCTTTTTAGCTTGAAGAGAATATGCCATTGCCGCCACCAAATCAGCTTCTGTACAAGATAATCATAAAGAACAAGAAGCTGGCACCTGAAATTGAGAAAGAACTGCTTACTCTAGGTATTTTCTTCTTGCGATTATAATTGTACTGATATAATTTTCATCGTACCGATATAAGTTTTGATGTCATTCGATGTCAAAGTGATTATTTTGATAGCTGGTAATTATTGACGAATTTTTTATGGACCGATATTTTATCTGTGTATGTACTATAACGCTATTAGCTACAGTACACTCTTTTTTTTATAAGAACAATTTTGTAAGAGCACGAGCCTCAAAACTGGTTAAAAGTTAAGAACAAATTAAGAACAAGCTGAGGCTGAGCTTCTTCAAAATGCAATTTTGAACAACGTTTTTTCTCAAAATCGAGGATTTTTAGCGATGTGTGGGTGCTTTTTCGGTGAATATTCAAATTTGTCAGCAAATTAAGGCTGTCTCACTCACTTTGTTGGCAAATGAGGCCTGAACACCTCCTTAGAGCGAAAAAGCTAGCAATAGCACTGCTAAGAATTGTCAGCCTGAACTTAAATTTACTGGTTCTTATGAAAAAAAGAGTGTAGTGTTGTAATTTTCGTGATTTAATGTCGCCTACAAAACTAAAATGGTCAAATAGTCAGATACCTTGATATTTTCTTCTGTTCGATATTCGATACAATTTGTAGCATAAATGTACCCTGCTTCTCGAATTTGCCATTTTTGCTTTCTAACATTTAAAGATTTTCATTTTTCAGCATACCTCAGGCACTAATATCTTTGAATGTTAACTTCAGGCGTTGTTTGCAGTTTCACTTACTCTGTTTTTTGTAATTTTAGAGTCAATAAACAATCAGGACAAGCCTGATGTGACAAGAGATGACGTCAGTTCAGTGGCGGGAGATCAAAGTGGTTTGAGCAGATCTATCACTTTATCTGGAAAAGGAAATGCTCCGCAGAAGCGGCTTTCTGTAATTAACGAAGGTATCCAGTTTACAGATATAATTGATGAAGGCGAATTAGCAGTTGAAGATTCTGATGATAGTAACAAAGATGACATTAGTGTAATGACATTTGAAACGGATATTGCATATTTTGAAGAAGGCGATTATTCTTTGAGGCAGACTAAAAGTGCAAGTAGAGATCTGAACAAAAATGAAGCTGAAAAGCTGCAAAAAGAGAGAATGGTCGTATCAAATGGCGGCAGTCAATCGTTAGTGGATGTGTTCCTAGAAAAAACTGATGCACCGTTTTCTAATTCAAAAAAAGCAGGCTCTACCAGTGATATTACAGCTATGGGAGACACAAAGGCCCATGATCGTTTCGAGTCCCCGAAGTTCACTGTGAGTGACGAAGACGTGTCCCTGCATATGCGTGACTCGGTAGAATCTATTGAAAGAGTTACGCACGCTAATCGTAGCATAGGCTCCGTATCTTCTGATACATCGTCAATCAAAACATCTGAAGGCCGGATACAATCGCATCGTGTCAATCTGCCTCGTTCTTCAAGTAACCCTTCATTGAGACGACACGGTATCAATCGAAATGCATCAGGGGAACTGCAGGACACTCGACATCAAAAATTAATAACTGCAAGCTCAGTTGATGATGTCAATGACAGTGACGATGAAGCGAGACGGGGCAACTCAAGGTCGTCCAGTACAACATCATCTAGCACAGTGAATTCTAGCTTGACCAGGCACTCGAAAAAGGTCAGTAGGAGATCAGGCTAAGCTGCTGATGCTTGTAATACTAACTTTGATGTGCCTCCGTGTAAGCTTAACATAAACTCATCAAATATATGCTAAACATTGAATACCTCAATAGAACTAGAATTTTGTTAAATTATCCCTGTTCCTGAATTACAGACCCCCGAACAGTATTTCCTTCGTTAGCGAAATTTAAAGTTTCTAAAGTAACTGCAGCTAAGAATAGGTCAATTTCATTTGAATTTCCAGTACCAAAATCACGTAGATTGGCTTGTAACTCAATTTCCTGCTCAGTTCTTTACTTTTGTCGTTGAAACAAGTTGAAATTATGTTTTTATAATATGGATTTTGCCTAAGTTGTTACGACAAGTCAACAGAAATCCATGATGTGGCCCGAAACGGTACTCTTTTAGATCTACGAGAATGTCCTTATTGTTATGTCCTTCAGCATTTCTGTCAGATATGGCCCGCGGGCTGTAAGTTGGAGGCCCCTGCGTTATAGCCTCACATTACTTCCGTTTCATTTTTGTCAGTCATCCCGAGGTACAAGCTTCAGTAGCGAGGATGAAGAATCATTCAACCAGCAATTTTCAAGTCAGAAAAATGTTATCGATCCGTTATTGTCTTCCCTGGTCAACTACGTGCAACCCATGGTTTTCCAGAATTTCGAATCGTCTGAAGGTACTAATTGATTGATTTGATTTAAAAAATCTAACTTGGTTTGGTTTTCCTAAGTTATTTAAGTATAACGTGTCTGTTCTGCTGTCTTCTGTTTTGCCTTTTTCTTTCATTTGATCAATGGTATTATGTTTTGGTTTACTCTAAGGTTTTATTCTTTTTTCTGTCCCAGTCTGTCCCGGTCTTCCCTTCTTTGCCGAACTTATCGCCCATGCCAATTTTTCTACCGTCTATTCCTGTCCTGTCCTGTCATTTCCTGTCATTTCCTTCCCGTCTTGCTCCGTCTTTTCCTGTCGCGTCCCGTCCTGTCTTGTCGTTTCCTCTCTATTCGGTCCTGTTTAGTTTTGTCTGTTTTGTTTGTTCTGATTTGTTTTGTTTGTTTTATTTTGTTACTTTTTTTATTAATTTTTGTTTTTTGGTCTGTTTTTGCCTGCTTTGCTGTGTTTTCTCCGTTTTAATCTGTTTTATTCAGTTTTCCTTTTTCAGTTCTGCTTGTGATTATTTTCATTGCATACATATAGCTGTAAAGAACATGTCTCTGTTTAGTTCTGACTTCAAAATGTCGCCTAAAAATCATTTGATCCTTTGATAATGGTGCTACTTTGTGAGCAAGGTCCTGTCTATCGTTCAAGCTCTTCAAATTTCTAGCCATACTATTAGCCAAAGCCTGTAATTAGGGCTGTAGGACCATACTTTGATTGTAATGAAATAACGTCAAACTGTGTACGACCAGCAAGCTCTTTCTGATAAGCTTCATTCAAGCGCAGTTTTTGATTATTCAGGCTTAGCCTATTACATTACTTTTCATTATCGACTGTGAGCTACGCAATTGTGGGATAAAAAGTGAACTGCAGCTCTTATCGTTCTTTTACAGAGAGATGTTTATCCTTTAAAATTTCATCATTTAACGAATGCTCGGGAATACATCTCGTTAAAACTGGGCCTGTAGAGTTCACTAAGTATCCTTTTCAGTTTTAAATTGCAGTAAGTTACTCTGAGTGGATAATAATTCTCGAGAAAGCAACTAATTCACGGCAAGCCAGTGCCAAACATTGTGATGTCACTTGATCAACAAATTGTTTTCTCTTTTTGGTTATTTCTTAAGAAAGGACAATTTTTCATTCTATATCTAACTTTCAAGTAGGTTGAAGATATCATTCACGGGGATTTCACTAAGGTTTTTTGCTGTGTTTGTCATATAGTCAACTTTACCAATGTTTTTTCTGTAGTCAGCTGTCTGCATTCTGCCAAATCGTTATCTAAATAGTGTGAACATAAAATGCATTTGAAGCTCAATTCTGTTACAGGCCCTAGATTTCTAGATTAAAAGTATTTCTTGCCCCATCTTTGAAATGTCTGACCCAGAGTCGCATATGCTCTTTTTCTTAGGATAGACTTACCTTCGATTACCTTTTTGGATTGCTGAACAAGTACACATTATGTGTATTTGACATTTCAAGTATGCTTCTTCCTTAACTCATTATCATGTACAACAATCGCCAGTTCAGTAGGATTTACCCAAAAGGAACCCGCGTCGATTCCACCAATTACAATCCACAGGTTTTTGACTTACATTTTTACAAGTATTGATCTCACCAACAATCCTCTTTTGGTTTTTTTCAGTTTGATGTCAAGATTATGATTTCAGATTGCTCCCTGTTGAATTCTTCTAGCAATGTTGAATTCTCCATACTACAGTCGTTACTTGAGTGCCTCTAAAGAAATCGAGATCTTTTCTGCAGTGTAAGGATAGACGACTCGTGCAGTGGTTGTTTACTATTTTAAATTTTTTGCGCTGCTTGTTTCAACAAATACCCAATTTGATTTTGTGATTGGTTTAATACAAAAGTTGTTGGTTGAAGATCATATCTAACGTCGATCGTTTCTCCATACAAGAGTGTTACAAGGGGAAGGCTTTCTGGCTCACTTCCTTGAAGCATGTTCCCCACTGTTGCTTCCGTTTTCCTTTTTGGAACAAAGCAGGGATTGAAATTTAACTGCAATGCAAAAACAGTCGAATGCTGCAAATTATTTCTTTAAAATAAAGCTATGCCCATCAGTTCTGCTTTCGAATTCACGATTTCATATTTTTTAGGCTTTCTGGAATGTTGGTTGTCAATTAGTAACGTTAAACTTACAAACAACCGGTATGTTCCGTCAATTTTATGTTGATTTTTTGGAAAATTCCTAGCATTTGCCTCTGCGAGAAAGGCGCCATGCTGTGATGTAAAATTGTATCGGCAGTTTGTACCATACTCTATTTTTTGTCGCGGTGCAGATTTACTAACAAAACAGGATTTATGAAAGATTCTTCTGCAAGCCATGTTTGAATTTCCATGTACCACAGGGGTACAGGAACATAATCAAATTTGCATACAAACCGAATTGCCTGAAAAGACCATATTAAAGCTTGAAACTCAGAATAGAGCCTCCAAGTGCATAAACAGCATGTGACTCTCGAATATGCGCTGATCGAAATTGAAAATGTTTAAAATGCGTCTAATTTCAGCTGAAAATATAATCTGCTCTAGGTAATCATATTGAAGATTTTGAAGATTTTCCAATGATTTTAGTTACGCTAAGCACTCAAGTTTAAATTGATTTCCACACACTGTCTAGTGAGATCTACTGAGATGTCAGTGAATGAGTTAATCTATAACCATACAGTGAAGTGTATGTAGACAATAGGTCAATATTTTCTGCGAATAAAAGGTTCTTGGTTACCATATTTTTATAAATTCATAAGTAACTACAAATCCACAATATCATCGACATTTGTAGCGCCTATCAGCCATTTCAATTTCATGTTCATCATTATGAAGTATCTGTGCTATGTTTATTTGCATTTTTAGATGTCCCTTATCAACTGAACCAGGCTAAATTTGAAGCAAATGGACAACTTGGGTAAACAATTACATTTTACTGTCTTATTTTGTGCTTTGGTCTATGTGCCGTAATGAGTTGAATTGGATCAAGTAGAATGCTGGTCTGCCTATAGTATATTCATGATATTTAGCCGCCCTCCCATGATATCGTTTTTAAATCAACCCGTTGCGTGTTTCTATGCCAGTCACTGCACGAGTGTATTCTGTCAATAATTCCTTCATTAATTCAAAAGCTGAAGTCAGGCCGATCTTACAACTTCTTGAAGTTTTCAAAAACAAGGTTAAAATGACATCTTGAAAACTGCAGAAAAATGCGATCATTTATCGTAATATAATGTTTTGCGTCTTGATTTTTATTGCCACTTCCGTTGGATTCGTTTTCCGTAAATTAGAGTGTGATCGCTATTTGAGACCGACCCCTTATTTGTTGTGGATAAAAGTCTTGATTCCTTAGTTCAGGACTATAATTCTATCCATTTCTCTGAACCAATGAGAATGTGCATTATTTGCACAAGTACTGCGAAGACTTGTGGACAGAATTTACATCTCTTGGTTCTTTACAACATTTAAACAAAACTATTATAGACTTTCAGTTGAAAGAATACTACACTTTCTCTTGGTTAGAACAGTAAATAGTTAAAGCTCGTCGCCATATTTGTAATACGAGAACTGTATATATGCCATGCATGCCAGGTATCAATTATTCATGTTTGTGGCAATGGTGTTTGATACAGGAAGGTGCTTCAGGTTTAACGCTTTTATATGTGTACCGGCAACTACATTCTCACGAGCCACAGGTTTAAACGACAACTTTTTTAACTTTTTTCACAAGAAAATCCTGTAGCTCCGTTTCTGGTATTCATTTCGTACTAAATAAAGATTGAAAAAGTTGTCTTTATCCGCTAATAAACGTGTAAACCTATGATTTATAATTTTTCATAATCCTCGAAAAGAATGTTTAAATCTTTGGAATTTGTTTTGCTGATATGATTATCTTAGATTAAGGTTGCCTAGTCTTTCTGGTCACGTCTTGCGCAATATTTCAAGTATTTTTCCTAACACGCCGTTTTAACGTTGTTTTCCTTGTTAAAACAGCTTTTCCATTTACCATCTGTTTTGTTCAACAGCTATCTTTTGAAGCCGGAGATTATGAGAAGGCCAGAAAAAGCATTCGACCCGTTCACCGAATCCCCAATCGATGGGATTATTCCAGCTACCGTCACAGTAAAAGTTAGTAGAATTTCTTGAAGCAGAGTAGAGTTCCGTGTTCAATCCACATTCAAGTTAAAGTTCTTTATGCCTCATATTGCTAGACCTTCTTATTAACAATAGCTAAAAGCCACAGTAGCCTGGTATCTACAATCTTATCTGGGAAGGACCTTCATCCCAGAATTTGAATTTTTTTCGTGGATGCTTCAATCATGAAGCCCTCCCTTTGTTGGTTCACATAATGATGCTTTCACAAACTCACGCCAACAAAAAGTCACAAGACTGAATTGCGAAACTTGAAATAATTCTTTTCCCAAAAAACATGCTACATGTTCTTAAAGTTTGCATCAAAGCCTCAGTAATTTGTCTTCTACACAGAACTATCCATCTCTTCATTTCTTTCTCTTTTCTGCTTTTTCCTAGTCCTTTTTTTCACTCTCTTCTTTCGTCAGTTATCAGCCTAATAATTAAGGTATATAACTGAAAATAGGTCATTTACTTTCTCAATGGAAATGACGCCAAGAATTTATTTTTCTAGATACATACCACAAATCCTCGAATTGCCCCCCCCCCCCTTCCCTCGATAGAACCATAGAACCACAAATTATCAATAAGCCCGAATTCTCGAATCGGACCCCTCCATTTGATTATTTTTGCCATCTGAAGTTTGCCAACAAATTCATACTTTTGGTAGTAATTAATTAAATGCTCATAAAGAAATTCCTACTAAAATAAAGGAGGTCTTTTAATAATGTCTTCTTAATATCTGCAATAATTTTATAAGCCCCCCTCGTATAAGCCCCCATCCAAAAATATCAAAAATAAATAGGCCCCCAGGGGGCTAATTCGAGGATTTACGGTACTTTCTTAAAAAAGTAAGTTTTAAAAAATTTAGGCTAAAAATTTGTGAATCTCAAGACTTTTATCGAAATTTTAAAACTTCATCTATATGTGTTTATTGAACAAACAGGACAAGCAGGAAATTCACGCGAGAAGTTTGCGGTAAAATCTTCAACCTTGTATTGCGCTAGTATGTTTCGTTTCCTACAATTTTTTTGCAATGAAGGCGTGAATAACAGAAGCCAAGATGTGATATTTCTTCTTAAGAATGATTTAGAAATAACCCAAGGCTCAGAATCAAAATTTTTAAGAATATGTAGGTATTTTCGAAAAGAAATGTGTAGCTAACCAGAAAATTCATTCTTTAACAGGTGATTTCAGGGCAATTTCTAACGGATAAAAAATGTCAGACCTACGTTATGGTAGAACTGTTTGGCCTGCCTGCTGACACGAAAAGAAAGAACAAAACGAAACTCTCTTCAAGCAATTTCATGAATACTTTGTTTGGAGATGAATGTTTTGTATTTACTAAGGTATTCATAAATTTCATGTTTTGCCTGGCCCTTACTTGTTTTGCCTGTTATCAATGTTTTGCCTGGCCCTTACTTGGAATATGATAATATCTCTCTATCATCATGTTTTGCGATCAGCTCAACCATGGTAAACCTATACCAGGTCAGTTATGAGCTACATTGCTTGTTGTGTGCTAGTATGGAGAAAAGCTCAGACAGTCTTTTCGTATACGAAACTTTAATTTTGTTGTACTAAATAGCACACTTCCTTTACTGCCATTTCTACTGCGTCCCTACTGCTTACATGTGGGACAGTTTCTTGCAGAGAGCTTTTGATTTACAACCATAAAGGGTATGATAATATAAGATGTTTTGATGAAATTGTTTTCTAGGCTGTCTTTGTTTTGCAATTCAAATGATCTTTGCAGGTTAATTTTGGTAGTTATAATCTTAATATTTTAAGTATCTTAGAAAACTGTAGATGACTAGATGACTTGCCTATGTAATCAAAGAATCGACATCAAACTGTTTTTGACCATATTTAAAGCTCTTGTTTGACTGATCAAGCAATCAGTTTGTATCGGAATTTGCCGAGATTTACTGACTGCATAGCATGCCTCTGATTTTGATGTCATCACCATAGGTCATCCTTCCAGAACTAGCTCTTCTAAAATTAACAGTTTACGATGAAAGTGACAAGATCCTGGGGCAACGGGTTCTTCCTCTGGATGGAGTTCAACCAGGTATGTATCAATATATGTAACCTTTCAGCAATTTGTCCATGCTCTAAGACTTTTATGTTCACACAGTTACATAGACACCCCGCGCCATATCTGATAAGATTTTACCATAGAGAAGGAGCTGTAGCTGAAAGATTGCTGTTGATGATCAACGGAAAAATAGGCTTGTCTTTCAGAACCATTGATTTTTTGACGGTAAAGATTTGACAAGAGTAGAATGGTTAATTATATTTGTTTTACTTTGTTATGTTCAGTTGCATTTTCTCAAGAAAACTGCCCTTGCATTCCTGTAAATCATGGAAACCGCTAGACGCCAACCTCTAAAAACTGTGATGTTAGCACCTAGAAATTGTGTTTTGTTATCTTTGTGAAAGCTGAAAAGCGGCCCCTTTTAATGGTTATTTATCAGGTAGCACTTACACCATTCTTAAGATTTCTAACGATTTATATATTTGTGGTTAACACAATAACTTTTTCATGAGGGATCGGTCAAGAAGAGATACATCTGAAAACTTTAGGGTTTGCAAGCGGACATTAGGGTTTAGTGTATTCAAAAATAATGCATATCATATCTTATGTATTAAGTATGGAGTGTTTACTGTATATTTTATAAACAGGTTATCGTCATGTTCCATTAAGAACAGAGTCTGGTCAGCCAACTTCACTTTCTACTCTATTCGTACACATTACTCTGAAAACATACGTTCCTGAAAAATTTGCCGGTATGGTTCAGTTTTATCATTATTTTTTACCCAATTAATACACATTATCGTATTATTCACTAGCAATTTCAGTAAACAAATACTTGGTTTATCGAAATTAAGAATTCTGGCAAATTTAGATTGGTTCATCATTGCAATGATTTTCCTGACAGCTTTTAAGGTGCATGTTATTTCTTTCGTGAAAAGTTCACAAAAGCTAGAGACTATAATATCGTTGGTCATTTTCACATTGCACACTCTTTCAATTTCAGTTAGGGCTTTATAAACTCAAAACTGTCACAACATTTAGCAGTTAAAGTGAACTATAATGAATAGCTCTCACAAACAATCATTGAAAAATCAAGGCCGTTTAATTTCTCTTAGATTTCGCGGATCGGTTATTTGATCCTATGAAATATCAAACGGAAGTCGACAAAAGAAGGGAGCAAATGCAGGTGTTTGATATTTCTGAGATGGAGGAGGTATGCCCTAAATTGAATTTTTGAAACTGTTGATCGCTTTCCTTATGAGTTAAGTTGAATCGCGTTACGTCGCACCTCCGATAACTCGAACTTCCACTGAGTCGGACTGATATTTAGATCAGTTCATTCAGATTCAAATTTCAATCTACATTAAAGCCAAACAAGGTTTACCCTTTTTATTGCCACTAAATTGATATTCAAGCTTTACCTGTATTTTATGTAGTTATTTTTCCCCCATTCAAAATCAGTTAATTTTAAATTTCAGGACATGTTCTCTTCAAAGGAATCGACTGGCTGCTCCAACCAACCAAAACAGTCCATCACTTCACTATTCTCCATCAGCTCTTCTATCGGAAGCCCACTGTTTCATCTTGCGGAAAATCGGAAATCTTTTGGAAAAGTTGACAGTGGAACAAATCTTATGTTACTCGGAGAGGGTAGGTCTACTTCTGTTATCAAAGAAAATAGTTTAAAATGCTTCATAGCGGCTCCCGATATCACGCGTTCTCATGGTCAAATTCGTGTGTGCCTCGAATAACGAATTTCTTGCAACATACCTCTGCTGAGTGACCATTGCTTGTTTTTGATGCCATTTATTTAATTTTTTTGCAAGAAAAAGATTTTTTCCTTCAAATTAGACAAACCTTACATAGCAAGTGATACTTTTCGAAAGCAATAGTTTGCCTCATTCTATTTGTGAAACTTGTTATCAAGGGGAACCCAACTAAAGGACGCCTACGCCAGGGAGCAGCGGGGGCAGTGGCCCCCCTCTGCAGACTTCCCTGACCCAGCTGAAAGATCCAGATCCTCACGTTTATAGTCCAGTAAAAACAAGATATTTCTCTGCATTTGAAGAAATTCTTACATTGCTAGCGATACTGCAAAAATGCCTACTTGTTCAGCGGGAAAATTTGCTGCACATCAGATTTCTTCGATAGCTTCATTCAGTGCTATGATCTTTTTGTTTTGTTGTTTTAAGTAACTATCTGCGAAGCTTTTCCTGGTCTGGTCAAGAAAATTCATAATATATTATCTCTTTCCATTCCACTTTCAAATCTCTGAAGAGGATAGCACTTCGACATTGCTGATTATCAAGGCCCACCATTTCAGTAAACAAAAAAATTGACTTATTAGTAAAAAAGAAAAAAGATATATTGATGACAATAGACCATCTCGGGGATCGCGATTCCATAATGGAATTATTTTGTTCTATAACATGTTCCAGTCCCTCAGGTGGGCAAATCAGCGAAGAATTCATGGTAGATGTAGGCCACTCTTTTATTTTTTGACCGTGAAACTTCTTGAGAATAGAGAAAAATACTTTAGAATGAAATTCTGAATTTCGTTGTGTAACAATGGACTTTGTTTGAGCAGAGGAATTTACAAATCTCGATGATATAGGCTGTCATTGTATTTATTCCGGTTTTCACCCCACTTTTGTCATTATCTCCGAGATGGTCTATGGAAAGCTGAAATAATGAATTATCGTTGCAACCGGAGATACACTAAACTTCTAAGTACAAACTTTTTTACCTTCTTTTGTTATTTTATAAAGCCTTATAATTATTTCTAGGTGATGAGAAGATTGATGAACCGGTTTCGTTCGAGGATCTGAAAAGTGACAAGGTACCTGTTTTGAGATTAACTCCTATATTGGTGGCAGGCGAAATCCATAAACATAAGTGGTAAAACTTATCTATACTGCAAACATTAGATAAGTCCCCCCCTAATGCGACCCGTTGGTCATACTCGGCTAAAAAGTCAAGTATTTCAATTTAAAGGAATCTTGCTCTGCAGTTGAAGTTGGCAGAGCGGTGTCTAAATGATAGTGAGCACTTTGAAATTGACCAATAATAGTTGATATCACTCTGCTCTACGGACCAACCACAGTTGTTATCACTCTATTCTAAAGTTTAACCACAGTTGTTATCTGTCTTTCTACAGACCAGCAAAAGTTGTTATCACTTTGTCTTACAGACCAGGAAAAGTTGATTTCTCTCTATTCTACAGACCATCATAAGTTCTTATCTCCCTAATCTACAGAAAAATCACAGCTATTATCATTCGTCTCACAGAGGAGCAAAAATTGTTGTCGCTTAATCTTACAGACCAGGAAAAGTTGCTTTCACTCTATTCTACAGACCATCAAAAGTTCTTATCTCTTTATTGTACAGAACAACCACAGTTATTATAATTTTTTTCTACAGACGAGCAAGTTGCCCTTGTTCCACATAACATGTGCATGAAAACACTTACTTTACCTTTTAGCAATTTGTAAAGTTGGTCAAAAAGCACCAGAAAGACGTAGACATGCTTGAGAAAAGACATGATAAGGTGGAGATTTAATTTTTGAGGAATTTATAAAATCATTCGTAGATTTTTGCCGTATGGTCCAATTTGAATGGTATTTTGTAACTTGTAGTTTCAATTGTATATGTCTGTGTGAAACAAAATCGTTTTCAGTTTATTATCTAAATCTATTTTTTTGGTAATGTACAAGAGTTCTGACGTCCTTCTTAATTTGATAATCAAGTTTTATAGGCCTAAAGAACATAATATCATTAATTATGCAAACCAAGAAATCACTCAGGCAGCAAATTGTGAAATATTTAGCTGTTCGTATTCTTTGTTTCATGTTACCAAAAGACGATATAGGGGGACATTTTCGTACGAATTTCATCAATATAGAATCTTTGCAAGAATCTTTATATTATTAAGGCAAAGTCCCTTGCATTCGCTTTTGGCAGGGAGCAGGGAGGGGGATTGGTGAGGGGGTCAGTCAATACGTTGGGCTCGTACCAATATTTTCTTGGTGCATCCTTAATATCTAGACTAAGGTTCAAGAAATCCTAAATATCGAATCCCGTGTTTTGAAAGGCGCCCACAAGTAACAGTACTATGATAACAAAATGATCAGGATTTGGAACACCTCTCGGAGAGTCCCATTTGCGTTTTCTTCTCATCTTTCTATTGCTAGCTTCTCAGTTGTCACAAATCCCACCGTAGGAAAGAGTTCAGCTACAGAAATCTAACCAATCAACTATAGAGAAGATAAGAGTCTCTTATCAAAAGTACAAGCTTTCCGAAGAAAGGCTTTACGAAAAAGCTTCAAAGAAACCCGGGACTTGCAGGTTGGTTAAAACGTTCAGTTCTTTATAAAATTTTGTCTACAATGAGCTCTCATTTAAACGAGTCTCTTTTCAAGCAGCAACCCCAACAATCGCTGCAGCGCTTTAAGTGATTAGCTTCATCGTTGCTGCCGAGTCTAATGTAAAAATTTTTTTATTTCGGGTATTGGAAATGGGTCATCTTTTAGAATCAATTTTTTGGTGATTTCAATAAATTTTCATCCATTGACTGACATGTTTTACAGGACTGTAATTGAGTTTATTTTCCGTCTGGAGAAAACGGAGCTACAAAAAGATTATAATGTGTTTGACTTTCCTTGCCTATTCGTGACTAACCACAATGAACTGATTCACAGAATTTTGTACAAATCAAATATCTAGAATCGAATATGCTGAGTTTGCATGATTTATGTTGAGAGAAATAGAGTTAGCCTAACTTAGGTGAATGAAAGTATAACAATGTTTAGGGGAATGACCTATGATTTGGATAATTGGCTATTACGTAGATGACCTAAAGGGATGTCAAGCATAAGGTTTAATCAGTGAATAAAAAAGGAAATAATTGGAAGATAACCTAAATTAAAACAATATCACGATATCTTGTTGTCTTATTATTGTAATTTGGAAGTTCCATTAAATCGGCAAAAATAAATCAACATTTTGCTTTGAGATCATTTTCTGGCTCTGCAAAATGAAGCTCTTTCTAGCTTTCGATCAAAGCTGTATTCATAGCATGAATGTTGTAACGGTTAAAAAAGAGCAAGCCCCTTCATCATTGTCTTCTAGTATGTTTTTATCTAAAGTTTATGCAGCAGAATAACATTCACCACTCTATTTTGCAGGCCAGATGGAAATAATGATCTCCTTGCAAAGTATAATCAGAAAATGCAATACCTTGAGCAGCGTATGAACGAAAAGGTATTGAACTGGCAGCCCATGGAATACATACTGTTTCTTACTTTTTTCTATATCAAACTAGATTTCGAGAGCTTACAACATTTTTTACACATTTTAAAATCGCTTCAAGATCCTGAAGAATATGCACCCCTTGCACAAATCAAATACAACGTAATGGATATAGAGAGATAAATTTAGCTGGAACGTAAACATGTGTACTTTTGCGAAGTAAAAAAAACTGTCAGTTTCTTGGATATTGTACTTACTTCATACTGATAGATACATCTTTGTCATTTATTTACTTTCTTGACATAAAAACATTTAACATGAAATGATTAAAACCAATTATCATACACACGGTCTTCCATTCCTCAGCTTTCGTTTTAATTCATTACCTGTTAGCTTTGGTTACCAGTCTTGCTTTCTGTCTTAAAATAGCTTGCAGTAAACGCATCTAAAATAAGCAAAGAGGAAAAGAACTTGACTACCACCCAAGCACACGAAAGAGTGGGCCTACGTCTTTATCAAATTGCAGAGCAGCTAGAGTATCTAAAGATCCTTCTTTCTCAAGCACAACGCAATGAAGAGAAACTTCTAAAGGACAAGCTAGATAGGTCAGTTTCATAACATATAGATACACTAAACACCCTCAGCTTATTAAGTCAGCCGCTTACAAAGTGCTCACAAAGGCAGCTTACAAAGTGCTAAACAGCTTATTAAGTCAGCCTGACTAGGTTTTATATATTGGATACTTAATGGGAAGTTTCTTAAGTAGGCATTGTGTACTCAATAAGCTGTTTAGGTTCTTAGATTGGTTTCACAAATTTATTTTGTTCATATTCTAACTTCAAGCTGCTGCTCGCATTCAATTTTCAAACATTTGCATGTGTTTGAAGGGGCGAAAGGTCTTTAATTTCTTGTGGAGTGCAAACTTATTGGTGGAAAACCTTGCTACCTAAAGAAGGTGCGTGGAGGTTTAAATAAGGAGTCCTCCAAAGATCTGAATTTAAGTTAAATGATAAACAGTACATCATTTTAGCTGAATGACAATAATAAAGAAACTAGATTTTTAATGCAATTTGGCGAGCCTATTTCAGATTACAGGCTTGGTGCGTTCTTATGAAATGAGGGTTTAATTTCATAATTTCAGTCCGTGGGTTCTTATATACGAGTATTTACTGTAACTCTTTATTTTGAAATCCCGAGGTATTAGATGCTAGGTATTAGATGCCAGTTGCCGATACAAAATGGCTTTTTGTCCTATTCTCTTTAAGCACCTTGAAATTCTACCTCTGCTGTCATCAACTAATGGAAGTTTCTAAGCGTTGAAAACCTTCGTCTTAATCCAAATAAGGTCCACTTTAATCTTGTTTTATATTTGCCGAAAATTAAACATTTGTTACGATATAACGCTCATACGTATGATAAAAGACCCAATTTTATTGTATAAAATGTGCATTATCCCATTTTTCAGTCTATATATTTTCCATTTGCAGTTAGATTAGCATTGATGTTGCTATTTATGTCCAAAATAACAGCATTGCAAATCGCAGACTGCAGCTAATGCCGAGACCAACTTTTTAAGAGTTTCTTCGTTTCTTATCTTCTGTAGAGAGATGGCTGAGCTGAAAAAGAGGCAAGCAAAACAGTCGATAGAAGAGGCAAAAAATTTGAATTCAGATCGTTCAATCAAAAGCAAGGAAGAGAAGGAAAGGTAAGGCCAGCAGGTCCCTTGTGAGTTAAGTTCATTCGGAAAATTCGCTTTCTATTCCCCTTGGATGTGTATACATTTTTGTACTACATTTTCATCCACTCTCTTGGCAAAGTCTTTGCTTTGAATTTCAAAACCTCGTTTTGTCTTTTCTATATCTGAAAAAGTAGCTCCTCGAAATATAGTTTTTTGCATTTGAGAACATCGGTGAATTCTCGCTAGAACAGGAAGATATACATCAATGTGACTCGGTGCCTGTGAAATACGTATGGACAATGAATGCATAAATATTATTGCATATGCAATAAAATATTTGCCAGTGAATGCATAAATATCTTCTTGCCATTTTTTACTGATTTGGTCATTTAAAGGATGTGAATTCTTCCATAAGGTTGCAGAGAGAACGAGACAAACAGAACATGAGTCTTTTTATCCTTGAAAGGCAAGAGGTAAGTTCTGATTCTAATTTTGATCTTAACTCAAGGCTTTTCAGAAACGAATATCTTCTGGCTCATTTTACCTTTGTTCCTCACGCTTAATATGCGTTGATATTGTGTCTTTTTGGGGTTGTTTACACATAATAAAAGCGAGTCGTGCAGCTTTTATTATGTTTGAATCTGAGTTGGTTATGAAAACGAAAAAACCATGAAACATATTCCCGTTTAGAAACGACAAAGACATGTGAATTGGCACAGGTTATGGTGCTCTTGATTCTTGTAGCAGCTCCTAATGTTTTGAGCTGTTTTGAAGGTCCTGCGTGCATGGACAATCTTTGTGAAGTGATTGAAAAAATTTTCGTATTGTTTCCCCACTTATCTGATAGGAGTTGATTTTTATAATTGTAACTGCAAGACCCTTTACTTAGGAAACCCTTCCCTGACAGCTAGAGCTGCAATTAAACTTTCAAGTGAATTTCACTTGACACAATCGGAATAATACTCAACTCGGTATAATCACGATAAACAGAGCCAAGAAGAAATCCCATCTATATACTTCCCACAAATTTTTGTTTTTTAAACCACCTTACCAGTGTTCCGAATCAGTGTAAAGGTGGAATACCGCGATAAGGACGCACCGAAGAAACGGTTTCCCTTGAAACTACCTAGGCAGAAAAGCGTATACAGATGTTTCTATACGTCACCGATTATAACAAAACGGAGCGGTTGTCAGTTATGTTCAAATTACTATGCGCAATGAAAGTTTGATGTTTTCTAACATAGCTGATGCGTTGTCACGAAAAAGAGATGGAAGCTCTGAGTATCAAGCATAAAGAAGAGGTTGAAAGGATGGTAAAGGAACATAATCAGGTTGGGAAATTATATGGTTGCATCATTAAGTCATGAACTCTTTTTCTAATAACAGCATTTCTTTATGTTTCCCCTGCATATTTATTTTCAACTTCTGCCTAATCAATATCATACTCTAACGGAGTTCAAGAACTGAGAACTAATAAGCAAATTATTACGTTTTTCAGTCATTGTAGCTAGCACCGGATATAGCGTCGCTCTTTGCTCGCTATAAAGAGGTTAATTATGCCACTAATTCGTCTATCACCCAGTCTGAAAAGTAAGCACGGTCCAGGATTCATGTCTGCTTAGCGTAGAGATTTCTTACATTTTTGCTGATTGCTTGTCTTTATAACTTCCGTTTCAAATCTGCATTTCACAGATAATGGAGATGGAGAAAGGCATCTTTCGAAAGGTGACGCTTGCAAAACAGACAGACAACGTCAAGCTTAGCAAAGTATCACAACGCATTTAGTTGCATGAAAGGAAAAATTTCAATTTGTTAGTGTAATTTGATGAACTGTGTAATTAGTTTAGAAAAACATTATTTGTCATCGGTTTTCTAAATGAGGACACCTTGATGAGGCAGTGGCAGGTTTGTTATTTAAAAAGGGAATCAAGTAGCATATTTGGGTATAGAATAGGTGCTGCTAGTAAATCGAGAGTTTCCAGGACAAAAGTTTGCTTCAGTTTCTAATCAAATCTGGCGAAGTATGGCAAAATTTGCCAGAAAAATTGCTCAATATTGTCTTTTAACTGGGTTGTTTGTTATGAAATAGAGAGAACAAAGAAACCACCCTGCATATAAGTTTTGAATATCTAAAAGTTATTACGTCTTGTTTTTCTGGCAGATAAAAGTTTGTGTTGACTGCTTTGCGCTTGCCCCTTTCCTCGGTGCACCTATCGCGATACATCGGACGAGTGTTACAAATGCAATCGCGAATAGGAAAAAAGGGTCGATCAATCTCATACAATGCATTAGTGCATCTTTTAACATATTTGAATTGTAACCAAATTCTCTTTCATTCGACATTTAATCATATTGTCCATTAATCCTTATATCATAAAATAATTTTTCCACAAGACATTTTAATACAATTTTCTTACTGTAGAAGTTATTCATTCATTCATTCTTTGTTCCATGTTGATGGTGTTATAATATGTAGAGCAGTGTTTTTCAACCTTTTTTATGAACGGCACACTTTTTCATAAGAAAAATCATGAGGCACCCCACCAACAGAAAAGGTAACAAATGAAACTCTGTGGCCTATATTCGCAATATTGAGTCATTCTCAACGAATCATCTTGAACAAGACTAAGATAAGCACAAAGAAAGGTACTTTTTAATAAAATAGAATATTTTTATTCACCCAATGTGAGATCTGGGCCTGTTTTCTGTTTAACACATTGTTGATATCCTGGCAGGAATGGAAAAATGATCAGTTAAGTGACTTTGGAGAATTTTCCATGACATACCAGACGATAACTCACTGCACACTAGCGTGCCACGGCACAATAGTCGAAATTTCTCTTTACCCTGTAGAACTCCACTTAAACTTGCAGGGTTTTGGATACTTTTTTGTATTTCCTTAAATGCATCCATTTTGTACAAGTTTGTGGCTACCGGAGCCAGCCACACTGTGTTTCCACACTTTGCGTATTTTGGCATCATCATTTGGGATTATACACCAAAACCTTATTTTGTAGCAATTTTTCAATTAGGCAACTATTCAATTTCCAGTTTTTTGTAGAATTTCATACGTTGTTTCTTAATTTTTTAATTGCTTTGTGTTAAGTTGCCAATCTTACGGTTAATTTTGTAAATTTCACATTAGACGTAAAGACCCACGCTTTGGAAGCAGAATGTAGTCACCGCGTTCTCAGCTTCTTGTTGAATTAATTGTATAAATGTCTTGGTTTTGATGTCTATATGCAGCTCTTGGTTATAAATATGTTAAATTCAATATCTTAAAAAATTGAATTAATTTTTAAGCTAATGTAGAAAGAATCGAGTGATTATGATGATGATGATCGCTTCATCCATTTCTGTTACGAATCATAACCTGCTAATAAGTTGGTGTATTAAATAGATGTTAGAAATGTAACAAACTTTGCTACATTCGTAAAATTGATATTCATCTCAATTTAATTTTAAGAAGCTGTGTGACTTCTATTGCCCTTAGACATGCAAATAGACAATGCATGCCTAAAACTGCCTTCTCGACATACCTCTGTTGCTTCCAAACTTCCCTACATTTTTCATTTATTTTTTCAACAACTTGTGCTGCTGCCCATGGCGGAATTTATCTTCAGCCTTGGCATGTCGAAATTTAGCAGAATTGTGGTGGAGAGGAGGGGGGCATATTCTTGTGTCTGCTTTGGCCAAATGCGCTAAACTTCTTGACAATGGTTGTAGGTGCAATCGTACGAAGGGGAGATGTATTCGAAAGCATGCTCTTGGTTGTGTTTCGTTGTCTTAAACAATAGTGTGTCATTTTTGGGGATTTTGGCAAATATATAAATCTTGAACAACTGATCAATGTGAAATTTGATCAGAAACCAGGGCATGTTACATGTTAAGTCGTAGTGTTATTTGAAGGGTTGCAATCATAGGATCAAATTTATCATTGCCGTTGAATCCGTGGATCCCATTCAGAAGACTTTCCTACACCAGGGCGATACCGGCGTGACCTGCCTTCTTTTCATGTTTCGAATTAACATTAAAATGAGCAAGCTCATCGTCTCGCTTTTCTGCTGAACTGAAAACGTGGCTGCAGTTCTTTTCCTATTCTTTTTTATTCAGGGCTACCACTGGTGGAAGAAGCAATCAATTACCAAATATGAAATTCAATTTGATGGTTAATTGCTTCTGAAAACCAAATTTTGCATGCAGTTGGCCAGTAATGTCGATTTTTCTATAAACATTTGGAATGGGCGTCAATTATTAAGCGCCGATTAATTTTCATCCTCTACGATATATATATATATAGTGTAGCAGAAAAGGCTGGTCAATCTTCAGAAACGACTTACAGAGACAGTTGAATTGATGACGTCCCCTTTGAAAATTTGAATACCGATAAAGGTTTTTCAAATAAATGAAATGTCGTACCTCACATTTCGACTATATTTTATCTTAAAGGCCCTTGAGCAAGTGGCATGCCCTGCGACTACGTTTTCAAAACCGGCCTAATATCATACTGCATGGAAATGCAAAATACAATAATTTTCTCGAGACAGCTGCCGCTAAGTATGCTGGTTGTGCTTGAAGGCCATCAAGCATTTTTTGCATTCTGCATATGCATAGCAGGCTGTGCCTCAAAATGGGTTTCATGCAACAAATGACGTAAAATCGTTTCTTTTAATCTGACGTAAGATGTAAATAATTCTTCAGCACTGTATTTCTCACTCTCGTTTCATTTGGTTTGTTGTGCCTGAAGAGAAAACACCGAAAAATGGAGAAAAAGTCTAGACATAGGAACAAGGATTTGAAAGATGCAATAGGTTGCAAGATTGAAAGTGATTCTGACTTACCTTCGGAGAGCCAGATCCCTATCAAGCTAGTGGGCGGGAACAAAAGGCAAAAGAAACGAACTGGCACCTCAAAAAAGTCGAAGGCTGCGAAAAGGTTAGAAAGGGATGACTGGAATTTGGAGTCAGCTGCAATCTCCCGACCTCAGTTACTTTCGTCTGATGAAGAGAGAGAAAACAAAAGAGAAAGAGTAATGCCAGATGAAAGTACATTCAGCTTCAATAAATTTTCGCCTCTACCACCGATTTCATCTGACGCTATCTCAGTTCGCGCTTCGACTTTCATGAACATCACAAGAAAGGATTCGATTGGTGGAAGGACCAAACTCCCGCCCATTAAGAGACAGCCAATGGACGAAAAGCCGGACTCAAACAGAAAGAAGAACCAGCCATCTGGCCGTAAAAAGGAGAAGAATTTTATCACCTTCGAGCTCTTGCATGAAAGGGAGGTAAAAAGTAAGGAGAGGCTGGAAAGGCATGCTCAAAGGAGAAGAGAGACACTGGATGGATGGGAAAGAGAACGAGCTGCAAAAATTGAAAAACATCTTCACAAGCTGGATTTGGCTGAGAGGAATAAGGAGCAAATCAGGCAGCACCGTAAACGAAAATTAGAGTACGAAGAGGAAAAAAGACGGAAAGCAAAAGAGAGGGTATGCTTAGGAAATTTTTATCACGGCAGTACAACGGCGTACGCGTTTTTATGAGAACAATGAACAACATAAGAACAGCATGAAAGGCAAGTCAGGCTGAGATTCAACAAAACTCAAGCAAAATGCCAGCAAAATTGAAAAAAATAAAAGAATAACAACAAAACAATAGAAAGCCAAGCAATTAGCAAAATGGCATTAATTATTTTATCAAACCCACATTATCAGGGGGGGCGGTGTTGTGGCCATGTCCCCCTTTTTTGCAAAGCAAGTAGTTTTAAAGCTGCAGTAAGAGGGGTAAGAAGCCTTGGCTTCCAACTTTTTCTAGCCTCCCCCCCCCCCCATTTTGTGGCGTGTGTCATGATTTTGTACAGACACTGCTATCCACAAGAAATTCCATTACCAAAATATGAAACAAAATAAGAATCATGGGAGGCAGAAATTATATGAAAAAATAAGAAGTGCCATGCTGCTCGGGGGAGGGGGTGTGCTCCCATTAAGGCCTGACAGGGGTCCAGTCTATTTGAGGGTCTTACCAAATGGCTACCAGGGCGTCCAATGAAGGGAGGGCTGGGGGGACCTTGGCCCCCCACATTTTTGCAAAGCAATAGAGTTTTTTTTTCAAAATCTTTTATTATGGGTGTTAAATTTTCCCTTGGCCCCCCACTTTTCAACCTTTGTCGGAGCCCATGGCTCCCAAATGGCCCAGTTTTGATAATAACACAACAGTTTAGTTTGACTTGCGATTTATCATAGAAAATGAACAAGATTCTATTTTTCCTGAATCAACAAGAGTCAATGGTGAAGAAATTTGTCAAAGAAGGAAAGGCATGCACAAAAAATAGAAGCTACCAAGGACATAATTTCGGTCCTTTCGCTACAATTTAAGGGCTATTGTCAAAAAAGAGTACAACTTGGGGGTAATTTTCTAACATTTTAGCTTTGGTCCTCTTTGACCCTGACTGGACAATAATGGGAGTACGCCATGCCCCAACGCTATGCTGAAACTAGAGCCAAGTGTTCTTATAAAAACCCTGTAGCAGAACTGACAGTTTAAATCTCATCAGGGTATTGATGGTCATGAAAAATACATTTAGCGAGAAAGGCTTAAATTTTAACAATTTTGTACCTTTTTACATATAATGGGGTGAGTTTACCGACCACTTAACAATTTGCTGTTTAAGCAGGGTGCCACATCCAACTACAAGCTCTATCAAAATGACCCTGATGACAACTATTGCTGGTCAACTTGTGTTAATATGTATTAAATATTGATTTTCTATGAGAAATGAAACATATTTTCCTTAGCTAATAGTTTAAGTGTCATAAAAAGGGCACAACACAAGTCAACAAAATTGACAGGCCCTAATCTGCAAAAAAAATCAAAATCTAAACCTGTTAGTTCCAAGTAACAATATGTTAACTTCATGTTAATGAAAGGAAAAGAGCCCTAAGAAGATGGAAATTCATAGATGAAACAACTTAATTGTTATGGTGGGGGTGGTTTGCTAGTTCCATTAAAGTGTTATATTTTCCATGCAAATCATTTGATTCTTAAAATAACAATTAAATGTCTGGCTTTGTTCTCTTTCAGCAAAATGCATTGAAGAACAAATGGAGATGCGAGTCACAAGAAGAAATAGACCATTATATAGAGCCCTCACAACATAAAATGCCAGAAATTTAGGTTTGCACAGTTTTGTTAAGCATATCTACCAAATTAGCTTATTATATTGTATTTGATTTTTTTTAAAAAGGAATTATTACTAGTTCTCGCATAATTTCACTTTTCTGATGTTTATGTTTCCAAACTACTGAACAAACAAAGAAAAGCAGGTACATAAAAAAAACTAAGATAATAATTCAATATAAGCGGTAAATGTGAAACACTGTCACAAACAGTGGCATTTGCAAGACACTTTTGAACAGGTAGTGTATTACTCATTAAAATGGTCCTAAATCAGAAAAGTTTTCAATATTGATGACAAACAAAGAGGTAAGTTACTTTGTATACTTTTTCGAGTGAGATGATTGTAGTGTCTGCTTTAAAAAAATATTTTGTTGATAAAGTAGACAGAAGATAGGCATAGATAATAATGTACCATAATTCAAGGCTTGTGTGTGAAATGTAGCCTCCTAGAAACAACAACCTGTTTCCACTGACTGGCAAAGTTAAAGTGTCTTTCCCAAGCTTTCTGTAATTCCAGTTGCAGGGACTAAGGATGATACATCAAGTGTAAGGAAGGTTGTCATTTTTATAATCAGAGCTTTTTTTCCTCAAATCTTCTATTATAAGTTCATAAATACAGAAACACAATACAATATTAAACAACTCAGATTCCATCTTATTTTCAAGCATAATGTTAAACCTGAACACCAGTTAAATTTTGTTTGAAGTCATGAAAGGCAACATTACTTCAATCAATGGTAACCAAATCACTTGTTAGTGCGTGATATTTTGAAGGTTATCTATTTCTTGGTTGCAAGCTAGAAATGCTTACTGCCAGCTATATCTTCTATCATAACTCAAATAAGCAGGATTTTCTTCAGATTCATCTCCAATCTCTCTTTCAGTGTTAATGTTTAATAAGTCTGCTTGGTGCAACAATGGTGGACGTTTCAGGTGTGGAAGTGCATCTAGAGCTTCATTTAGATCTATTGCAAAGTAGTTTACTTTTTCTTTGGTTATAACCTTCTCTACAATTTTCCATTCCTCCATATAGTTTAATGTTTTCTGCACATTCAGGTTGGCATGAATATCAAATTTTTCTCTTAGCCAGTCTTCTATGAGCTCTTTTAGCTGATTGTCTGTGAGACCATTTGGAAATCTCTTTCCTAGGACAAAATAAGTGTCATGTCATAATTTCATTTGTAGTTTAGAAAATTGATATCAATTTCAGACATATTGATGGAAGGCTAAAAGAATATATGCATATATTTTTTAAATGTTATCCAGTATATATTCTATTTATTTTCTGTTCTTTCTTACTGGCACCAAAATAAATTCTACAAATTGGTTTTATTTTGGAGGAATTTTTACCAGTGTGCAATATGTTATTTATGATTTGGTGTTTTGAAAATGAAATTCAATTTTTATTAATTTCTGTTTCATTATAAGCAGTCCAGAGGCTCATTTTGTAAAAGAATCTTAATTAAACATGTAAAACAGCATTTCTTGTGCTTTTAATCTACTGTTGTAAATAAATTATATTAAATCATACTGTACACTTATCAATGCTAAAGCCAAAATTGGTTGATAGCATAACACAACAAACAGTTAATATTCAGAGGATATCCTGCAGGATTAAATATTTTAAAAAGAGAAGGAAAAAATCAATCGCATATCACAAACCTAGTGCTGGTGTACTTTTGATTTGATGAAGAATGGCATAGATGAGCAGTGATAGCTTGTAGATTTCATCTTCTGCGCGGTCAATAATGAGTGCCAATAGGGCATGGTTGCTGGCAACACTTTTAAAATACAGAGTTTGTGAGATGTCAAGCACATGTCTATTCCTCATCCGTTTGTAAAATGCAATATTTCTTGCCAAGATTAATACTGATGATATTGCAAAAACCAAACTTGTCTCCAGCTTTAAGTCAATAAGGTTGGTAGCAGTTGTTGCAAGTACAAAAGTGATTATCAATGAGCTCTGGACAAAAAGTCTAATTTTGTCCAATTTTCCCATTTTCAATTTTCCATCTGGTAACAGAAACTCAAGATTTTCACATGGTATGTCTTTGAAACCTTTAATAAGAAGCTTTAAATCCTCTTTTCTCCTCACTGCAACAATGACTCGCTTGTATCTTGCAATTCGTCTGACACTTTCACCAAATAACTATGGGAAACAAAATTACCTAAACTGTAAATAAATCAACAGTTTTTTTTCAAAACCTGTTTTAGGTGTTTTAAGGCAAGAAGTCAAATTAAAATATGCAAAGAAATCCTCAATATAAGGCATAAAGACCCATAATACTAATTCAACAAAAAAGGATACCTTCTTATCAATAACAAATGCACTGTAGCTTACCTCATAAATTTAGAATTGGAAATTTATGATATCATGGTCACAAAAGAAATAAACTTTCATTATTTTTACGAATATGAGAATTTTTGTGGGTTTATAGAAACTAGAAAATTGGCATGACAGAATTTTCCCCAATTCAAATTGGCATGACAAAAGTAGATAATTTAAATCTTGCCTTCTTCCATAATTGTGAACGAATTTGAGCTACAAATGATCTTCTGAAATTGTATTTTGACAATGGATCTAATTGTCTAAATGTTCTATTTTTATATGATCTTGCTCTTTCTTCTGCAATCACGTACCATGGTCTGTCATCAAATGGCACAACATCCATTCCTATTACCCAGAACTGCAAGGTAGCATAATTTTCTGGTGAAACTTTAACAACCATTTTTTCAGCAACATTTTTCTCGCCAATTGCATCAAGCATTACACTGTGCGGTAATTTATAGAAACTTGCTTCACCCAACAACTCTTCAAGGCCATGTAGAATCTCTTTTTCTCTGGCTTTCAGCTCATCTGTTGAAAATGATTTCATCTGCATAGTGTCTCGATCAGGTGAAAGTGGGTTGTACAAACTCTAAAAGTGCAATAAAGATTATGATTCATTGCTTTTGGATGAAATACATGGCTGGGGCTCATTTTTAAAAATACTATTACAAAATTATAAGTCATTTAGGCTTAAGTGGCACCACAGGAGGGTGCGTTCTCCCCAATATTCTGAAGGGCCTAATTTGCGGCAGTCTTGGAGAAAATATTAGATTGGGTTTATGAACGCAGATGATATTACTATATATAATAATATTTCAATAATTGTTAACTGATGAACATAGATATAACACAAGTCTTATTGTATGCAAACAAATGAACAAGGTGTCACAAATATGGACCGGCCTCTGCGGACAAGCATGCCACCACCTCAAAGCAGACAGGGAATGGTGGCAAGTGATCGACAGGCAATGGGTGCACCAAAGGCCTATTAGGCTACAGACTAATTGATTGATTGTCACAAACAAACAGGCCTATAGCTGTTCAATTGACCAATCTATTAGCCTGTGTGCAGACTCGACTGGTTTTCCCAGAGATGAATTTAGTTGAATGGAAAATTTAGGGGGTTTGTCTCCCAGTAGGAGAGAAACACTGAATTTCCAATCAACAAAATCTCCAATCAACTAGATTCATCTCTGGGAAAACCAGTCGAATCTGTGTGCAGGCTACCAAGCTATCAAATCATTGTAACTTATAGCTGTTCAATTGATAAAGCTTTCAAATCATTGTAATTGCCATTTGTTGCATGGTGCTTTTGTAATCACACCTCTCTAACCTGAATGCCATACTTTGTAGGCAATGACACTGTTCCCCAAAATGTATGGCTATACTGAAGGATATGGTTCTTCAGGCCTTGCCTAGAAAGGCACTTGATTGAGCATGCACGCCTAGAGCGCACCCCAAAAGAATTCTTGGAGAGCGATTTAAAGAGCCCCTCAAAAAAAAGCAATATTACCATAGAGCAAAATACATTTTTGACATTTGTTGAATAAAATTGATCGAGCATAAACAATCTTCCCAAACAATAGACTGTTTTTTGTGTACTTACTATAAATAGAAAAGATGTGTTTTGTCATTATAAAAAGGTATTTTTGGCACATAAAATGAAGAACTGCTCACTTGAATTATGTATACACCAGAAATGTTTACATTTAACAGCTAACCCAATAAAATTGGCAAAAATCTTCACTTTAGTTGCACAGGGAATTTGAAGTTACATTGTAAAACACAGAGTTGTTGGCACAAAACTGTAATTTGGCATCTCTTGGCTGTGTTAAACAATGACATAAATCACCTAGCATTTGTGTGCTTTATGTTTGTGATTTTTCATGTTCCATATAGAACAAAGAATGCAGTCTTGATAAATTGTATCCTTCATTATTAGCTGACTCACTGTGGCAGGTTACACCAAAAATGGGGCCGGGCCAGCCATTAGCCAGCCCAGGAACACACAATATATAATGCCGACACTTTCTGGCCTGTATGTGCTTTAATTTTTATATAACGTGCCTAACATAAAAACACCTTGCAAAAGCAACCTATATATACCTTTATTGCATCTAATTTCTTCTTATAATTCATATACAACAATGAATCTATTCCTGTTGCTAGTTTCTGGAATCCATCTAATCGACCTACTGAAATCATTTCTTTGTCTTCAAGAATTGTCTTTAGCAGTGTTTTTCTTGTTAATGGTATAAATTTCTCCATCGATTGTTTTCCTGTCAGTTTAAGCCATTTTGCATTCTCAGTTCCTTTTGCTCGTTCGTAATCAAACTGAAAAGCGGTTTGATAGTTTCTTAAACATGAATTTTTGATACGAATCTTCATTACTACAACAGCACTATTAAACGAGAAACTTGCTTTGCATTTTGTTGTCAAAATCATAACATCGGCGTTGATTTTAGCTCGTCTGCTTCCCGCTTACTCACTTCATGACCTCATATACATAACGGACGTCGCTCATTAAGGTTGATACTGTTTCAGAAAGCAATAAATCATTGCATAAAGCATTTTGCTGTATGATCCTGCAATATACTTCGGTCAAAAAAAGTATTTTTCTACAACAACGACAACAACAATAATATAATGTAAGAGTAGCAACAGCAACAACACTCGAGCTTGAATTTCTTTTAACCCTTTCCTGCCTGAATTCTGCGCGCCAAAATCTCACCGTGGGACTGGCCTTTTTCAGGCCTATGCAGCAGTAACATAGTATTTAAAATAAAATACGTGCGCAGTAGAAATTATGCTACCTACCAAACTTATTTAACTACCAAAAAAACTTTTTCATTTGTTTTGCAAAATCTTAAAGTGTCATACTTTCAAAATTTTTCTGCAAAATAACCTTCGATATTTTTTTCAAGCGGTAGAATCAAGCGAAAACAAATAACAGGTCAAGGTTTTTCATTATAAATCCCAAATAAACAAACTTTATAACAAACAAATGACAATTAATAACACACTGTTAGTAGGTAAATGTTCTGGTTAATAAAAAGTGCTTGCTTGGAATGGTACTCCAAAAAGCAATTGTCTTTGCAGAGAGGGATGTCTAAGTGGCTGCATTTCCATGATGTCTCCCTCGGCCTTTTCTTCGGTGTTTTCCTGTCGAGGCATTTGCATATTTGCATTGAATGCACTCTTTTCTTCTGCCGTCAATTTTACAAATAAAGTGGCCATATTTTGCCTCTTCCCTTATGGTTTCTGTGTCACATCTGTTGTAGGCAATGTTCTTTTTCGTACCGCTTTTTCTTCTATAATAGCCTCCAATCATCTGCATCGCAAGAGATTGGCGAAATTTCAGACCGCTCCTTCGCTGACTCGTTTCTTGAGGCTGGAATTCGTTTCACAAAACCCAGGGCCGTAAATCTGTCATGTGAATTGGGGGGGGTCAGCAGAGCGAATGAATGTAAAGTATGCAGTGGGTCATGGCACCACAAGGGATTTATGGTATGTGTTATGGAAACAGTTGAGGGGCAAATTACTTTAAAAACAAAAGTCAATATATTTGGATTTCTCAAGACCTTCTGCTCTATAGAAGGTATTTACAGATATTCCTTAGTACATTGACTTGTGTGTATGATTGGATTGATAACATTTTTCAGAGACGGCCCCAAGAAATTGAACCTTGGGAGCTAAGAATCAAGTTTACTCTTGTAGGAGGACCCACCATGGTTGGGTCCGACGCGGAAGAAAATTTTTGAAATTTTACCTTCTAGAAAGGCTAAAAAAGCATCCCCCAGACTAAATTTAATAAAATACTAGAATTGCTCAGGATAGAAAGTTTGGCGTTTCTCAATAGAACACAGATTATTGTTTATTGGGTGAAATTTTGGAGGGGAAGAGTCATGCTTAAACCTTAGTGACAGACTTTGGGGAAATATGGGACACTGTTGTATTGATTGGTAGAAATTTACTTTCTGAACAGAAATGTGCGTCTTTCTTATTTTGACTGATTTCAGTAGGCCATGTTTACACATCAAAAATGAATATATTTTAATGATACAAAAAGTGATTTACTAAAAAAAAGTAAATAATAGACAAATAATAGAAATGTACGTAAATAAGTTAGTAAATAGGTCAAATAAAATGACAGATTGCTCTCTTTTTATTTCATACTCTGTTTTCAAAAATAAAACGGTATAAAACAGTAGAAGACGGTAAAAAACGGTAGAAAACGGTAAGTTTTTATATTGTAAAAATTATGAAAACCACTCTGCTTACAAAAATAACCTTAGTGGCTGAGGTTTGTTGCAATAACACAGAAAACGTAGTTTGGTTCTATCCCGGCTACCAGGGATTTCTTTCTTCCAAGAAAAATGATGGTAATTTCTCCAAAATATCGTTTTGCTCCAGATTTTTGGGGGGGTCCAGTCCCCCCCGTCCCCCCCGGGATTTACGGCCCTGACAAAACCACTGCGTTTCCAACCAAAACATCGAAAGAAACCAAAATATATGCTTGCACCATCGATGGCCTTTTCTCCCAAGTGGATTATATGTTCGAAGCTGGTCTGACAGATCGACGCCGATCATATAGGCATTGTACAGGCAAACGACGGCCGGCTTCTCAACTTACTCTTGCACGCCTTTCTTTCCTCTGCGAATAATGTTTCACGGAGGCTCAAGGGGGGAAGAATTCGTAGAGAGGACATTAATTTCCCTTTTATCTTTCCATGTTGTCAACATTAGGTTCGATTCCTTTTTCTGATTGACAATTGTGTCCCCCTTCCCCATTTTCTTTCCACCAACTTTTGGTAGGCACTTCCTGTTTTATCTTACCGAGCTACAAGCGTAGCTAAGTTTGTTTATCTAATAACAAATCCTTCATCAGCTCAGGAGAGGAGAAAAATTGTCAAAGTAGGTATGGTGACTTTTGTCATGACAAGGTTCGGTCATATTCATAACAACATAGTATCCCAATCCTTTACCCGCATACATGTATTGGCCTTCTCGTTCTTTACCGAGGTAAACTTCGTGGTTTAGAACATAGCTATTTTGTGGATTCGCGCAAAGCCAAACTTTCATCCCATACTTTATTGGCTGCCAGGGCATATACTGCTTGAAACCAATTCTTCCTTTGTAGGCAATCATTCCCTCGTCGATTGACAAATTTTTTCCCTGTTTGTATGCTTTTTTGAAGTTTTCCCATGTATGCTCCAAAATATGAAGAACTTTGAAAAGGCGATCATATCCCTGCTCTCCGCGTTTTGGTTTTTTGGCTGAATTTGAAAAATGTAAGAACCGTCCAATTTCTCTGAAGCGGTCACGAGAAAATACTTTTTTGATCCCTTCGTTGAGTCGACCAATACATGTGAAGTTCTGGCAGATTTTTTATGCCCATTACAATCAAAACCCCAAAGTAGGCCCACAGTTCAATTTCAGTGACATTTTAACTTTTTCAAAGAGATTTTTTGCCATTGGGGGGTGTCCGCCCCCTCCTGCCTCCCCTCGCTACACCACTGTTTGTAAAGAAACATCGTCACTTTTATGTGAAAAAGCAGAATATCTTGTAAGCTAGTTGATCTTTGTGTCAAGTAAGCTGCTTGTATGAGACTATAAACAATCACAAGAACAGCTTATCGAGAAACAGAGAAAGCAGAAAAGAAAGTCATCAAGTGTCCTAACATTCATTTGTTCTCGAGTTGTTTTTAAAGGTTTTAGTGGAGAATCGAGCTACCTATGTAATGATTGGTTATGTATTTTCTATATCTAGAATAGTATAAATTATGGTGGCGCATCAGCTGATCTTTAAGAGATTCAGGAGGCCAATGACTGGTGAAAGTGGATAATCTTAAACCAGACCAGACTTTTAAGTACTAACAAGGAATGACGAGAAAATAATAGAGAAACAAAGAGGAGATTTCCAATAGCGGTAATGGATGTGACCCTGCATAAAACACAAAAAAGCGCTACGAAGTGCAGAAAAACATGGTTCAGTTGTATGAGCACTGGCAAAGAATGGTCATAGGTTGAAGAAGATAAAGGACATATGTCTTTACCAGGACCAGTATTGTTTGTGGAAGATGGACATCGAGTTGGAAATATAATGTGAACATTCCTATGTAGCAAGCCCTATGTAAACCGTTCCCAGTGAAAAATTTATTAGCAAGGGGTCCCTTTTTGAAAAAAACTGAAGGAGCCGGGCATTGGGCCCAGTCAGTCAGTTCACTCTTTGATACGATTCATATATCTATAATCTTAAATTTACCTACTTGACCCCCATTTTCCTAATTGAAAACAAGCACACCCAGCATGATTGCTAGTTTTACCCATTTTACTCCTGCACATCACCTGTCAGTCAGAGACGGATTTTGCTGACTCAGCCATATTTACGTGCTTTCACCCGTTAGAATAAAGCTCGTTGGCTTTGTCACAAAGGAATGTAATCTGAGATGGCCAGAAATGGAGCAGAGTAGGAGGGCTGGAAAAGTTTGAGGCAGAGAATACGAGTAACTGAGCGTGACTAAGTCTTGAAAAGGCAAACTAGGTAAAAGAAGATTATGATGATGATGAGTATGCCCTTAAACATTTTGGTATCTCCTCTTGTGAAGATCGCTATTAGGATTTTATGCATTGTGGTATGTACATATATGAGTCCAGTTGTTTTTAGAGGTGATGCCAGAAATCTTCCGGTAGAGGAGTTGAAGCTTCCGATAGAGGGGCTAAAATGACTAAAATAAGCAGTTTTTGTACGTTATTTTGTCAAATTTGCTCCGACAATAGTTTAAAATTTCCTCCGATGGGGGGCTAGATGCTTCCGACGGAGGGGCTATAGCCCCCTAGTCTTCCCCTGGCGCCACCACTGTTTTTACTTAGGCTTGTCAAGGAAATGTCCTATCCGAGGGCTACAATATCAGTTAGTAAAAGTTCGTGTTTTGTGTGCTTTATCTTTAAACTGCTAAGATCTATGTTATTGTTTGTGGATTTATGTTGTATTCAAGCTAAGTTTGTGCTTTTCAATACATAAACATGTCACAGTTCTTATAACAAACCTGTCATAGGCGCAAATTAACAAACCTGTCAAAGGCTTAGCTAAGGTTTTTATGTGTGAAACCAAGAATATGATACATTATGCTAACAAATTGGCTTAGCTTTACAAGCTGGAACTTTACAAGCTGGTGGAGGATTTTTGTTTTAGGGATTTGTTGTCGTCTCACGATATTTTTAGGGAACTTTGTAGACATGAGTCCTTAACGTACTATGATGCATTTCTTTTAACTGAATGTCTTTGGTATTGGACGAGATGTTTTGTACATATTAGTATTTTTGGGTAGCCATTGCTTAGTTGGGTAGCCAAGACCAATTTCATTTTCATTGCAGGCAAAAAATTGGGGGGAGGGGGGGCTACAGCTTCCAAGCTTCCCGCCTCGGACGTACCTGAAACAGTGACTGTCATGTGATATTTTTTGTCAAAATTACTGTTTCCCTTCCTGTCATCCGCTCTAGTCGTATAGGCAGATCTGTACTTTGCCTATTACGTGAAACAAGGACCGAGATACGGGGGGGGGGGGGGGTGCTTGGCCTGTTGTTACACTTATTTATCAAGGCTGGCCCCAAAACAAAAAGTTGTATCTCTGTCTTTGGCGTGAAACATGAAATTACACCGAAACCGTGTATATTTTTTTACATATATGTATACATAAATATATATATTTATATAGATCACTTGGTATTGGATCTGCGGGGTATTATGGCTGTGTTCACACGTTGATATAAATGAGATTGCTGAGCTAAGACATACATGTATTCAGAAAGCAGCACAATAGAACAACTCTGAATGAAAATTAGCATTGGAAGGTGTAAGCCAATTATACTTGGAGCCTGTTATAGACCTCCAAACAGCCCAGTTAGCCATTTGGCTGATCTTGAAAACACCTTACTTGAAGTCATATCAAGTATCCAAGAGATTGTTTGGGGAATTTGAGATAATATCATCTTACCACCTTAGTCAGGTAATCTCTGAGGCAACAAGGGTAACTGCAGAAACATAAACCTTTATTGACTTGATTATTAAGACACCCACCCTGAACACAATCAAATCAGGGGTATATCACTCTTCTATAAGTGATCATTCATTGGTATACTGCATACCGCAGAGAAAGTGTCCAAGGCCAAGCACCCATTACAAAACAGTGAGATCTTACAATAACTTTATATCTGAAAAAATCAGAGCTGGTGTCTCACAGGATTGTCAAGGATTGTCTCAAAACAAATGACATAAATGAGGCAGTTAGTAAATGGAATGAGCTTTACACAAACACATTGAATAAGCATGCCCCTTCGAGGAAAATAAGAATTAGATCAAAACCAAAGCCCTCTTGTTTACGCACGAACTACAGTTTCTAATCAACAACAGAGACAATACCAGGAAGAAAGCAATTGCTACCAAATCTGAAATAGTATGGAAGCAATACCAAGTGGAGAAAAAGAGCGTTATCAAGGCTGTGAGAGATGCAAAAGACTCCTTCTTTCAAAAGACACTAACTGAATGTAAACCTAAACAGATGTGGAACTGCATTAAGCAACTTGCTCCAACAACAAAGCAAAGTAACCCTCTTCCACCTGAGTAGTTCTCTCTTCCACTCTTCCACGTGAACAAAGATCAAGCAAATAAACTGAACACTTTTTTCTCAGAAATTGGTGTGATGACCCAAAATAAATTACAGCCAATTAAACAGAGCTTCTTCTTTCCTTTGGACAAGAGATCCAAGTTCTCTTTTAAAACTGTAAAAAGTGCTGAGGTAAAAAATTTGTTGCTGTACATCCCATCTAATAAAGCAACTGGTGCCGATAACATTGACATCAAATCTTTGAAAATTGCGGCAGACATAGTGTCCTCATCCATTGCATCCACACTAAACCTGAGCACATCAGTACATTTCCTTCGATATAAAAATCACCATTGATTACTCCAGTCTTTAAAGCTGGAGCTAAAACTGCAATAGCAAATTATCGTCCAGGATCTGTGTCTGTGATGGAAAAAATTGTAAACTCACAAGTGGCTCACTATCTGAAATATAACGATATTTTCACAAAATTTTACTCTGGGTTTTCCAAGAATCATTCAACTCAAACTGTACATAAACGAGATACCAGTCATGCTTAAGAAAACTACTATCTAATGATTCAAATATACATGGGTATGCTGATGACTTACAGCTATACTCTTCTTGCAAAGCTGAAAAGGTTGAAGAAACGCTCTCAATGTTGAAGGATGATATTTACTTGATACTTGAGTGGTTGTCTGCAAATAAGTTAAAGGCAAACCAGGACAAGTTTCAGTTTATCATATTTGGCACAAATAAGCAACTTGTGAAAATTCCACCACCATATTCAAAAATTGATATTCAGGACAATATAGTTGAAGCTGCAAAGGAGGTTAAAATACTTGGCATGCAGATTGATAAAACATTCTTTCATGGAACAGCCACATCTCTCAGCTAAAGAAATATTGTGCAGGAAAGCTAATACAAATGAAACAGATCAGAAACTGTATGAAAAGAGGAACTTTTTCAAAGGTTATGCAAGCATGTGTACTCTCGTGCGTACAATATGGCGATATTGTCTATGGCAATGCGTCAAATACAGCACTACACAAAGCTTAGTCAATTCAGAAGTTTGCGGCAAAGGTAGTTACTGGGATGTGTAAGTTTGATCATGTGACACCAGCTTTAAACATACTTCAGTGGAAGAGGCTTGAGGAACAACGAATTGCATAAATGCTCTGTTTACTGTATAAATGTCTAAACAACCAAGCCCCCCCCCCCCAATATCTCTCTGAAATGTTCCATATAAATTCACAAATTCATGAGTACAATGAAAGACAACAACGCCACTTACACGTACCTATGTCGACAACGGCGAGCCATCATATAACATTCTTGTATCAAGCCAATGCTGACTTCAACAAATTACCATCAAGATTGAAGCAATCAAAAGCATTTTTTCAATTTAAACAAAACTTAAAATCACTGTAGTTTTACACACGCGGTTATCACAATAGTCATATACATACACATATAATGTAATTTTTTTATCTCTATGCTTGTACATATTTTCTAGCCTAACTTTATTTGATATAATAAAGGACCATACTTACATTTAGTGATATTTACTTATAGGTTTTTGTTTTATTAATTATTTATTTATTTTACTGCCAGTGAAAAATCTGTATTATACTTAGGATCTTTGCAATGAATACATTACACATTACATTACAACCTCCGAAGCCCTGACGATTTGCCATGGAGATAAAACAATTCATTGCGGAGGAGCGCAATTTCGCCGTGATGCATAAACAATCCTAAATTATTTCGTGCCGTACTGCTTACAAGCACGACTCGCAAGGAAGTGAAACTTGAGTGAAACGGTGGAGAGTTTGCAGAACACAAGGTTGTAACTGCTGGCAGAAATGTTTAAGCTAGCACTAGCAATAATTTTTCAGGCTGTCTTTTACGTCAGCTGCAAAGTAGAATGGGGATCTGACACGAAGACCTTCTCGCACGCAATCAAGGGGGCCTACTGTAATGCGAACCTTGAGACCGAGTTGTTCAGCCGTCAGCAAGGCCCCGGTGTCATAACAGAGCAATGGTTTACTGGTAATAAATGCCTAGGCCCCAATACCATCATAAGGTACTACATTGACGACAACTCGTCACCGTATATCGAGATGAATCTTTACATGGGTCATGGAATTGGGTTTGTTACTAGAACGGAAGAGAAAACGAACGCGACAGTCTCAGAAATGGTTGGAAACCCTGACAATCCCGTGATTGGCGAAGACATGGGAATTCCATGGGGTACTCGTAGAATCGGTCATACTGCCATTGGCGGAGGCGTTTATAACACGATAAGAATGCCGTTTAAAAAGTCCATTAGGGTAACGTTTGAGACTCCAGAGACAGGCTATTATTGGTACATTATTCGGGGGGCTCAGAACTACCCTATTGTTGTTGGAGATTTGGTACTTCCTCAAAATGCTATGCTGAGACTGCATAAAATAGAAAATTATGCCATACAGCCAATTGAATATGCTGTGCTTGCTTCCAGTTCAAATAAATCAGGTCTTTTGTATCAGGTAACTTTGGCAACTGCAAGCAGCAACTTTCAATACCTAGAGGCCTGCTTCAGAGCAATGATCGACGATGATGATGTCCAGTACTTATCTTCAGGAACAGAGGACTTCTTCTTGTCAGCATACTATTACAGTGCTGGCATCTTTCATACTGATCAGTCTGGACTCACATACTTTATGAAACCAGGAACAATGAGTGCTTACAAGTTCTTTGAGGATGATCCAGTGATGTTTTCAAAGACATTTAAGCTGATATGGCGTTGTGGAGAAGCCCGTGACAATGCATGTTTCAAGCTCTCAAACAAAAATTGCCAGATGAAAGATGCAGATGGGGACTGTAAACAGTTCCAAAGTACCCCTGAGTGGTCACCTCAGGTTACTACAATGACTGCATATGTATGGACCTATGAGTGGTAGATGCTCCAAACATCTTTGTGAACTGTGTCAGAACTTTCTTTATTTGATTACACTCTTTTTATAAAAGAACCAGGAAACTAAGGTCAGGATGCCTGCTCTTAATTTCTTCAAAAGTCTTAATTTGACACTTGATTGTTTTTAATTTGTTCATTAATGGTGCGGATATAAGTAAAATAAAATTAGACAGGAAACAATATTTTTCTTCAGAAAAACATCCAAAGGGTATATAGTTAAGGTATTGTTGACAGGTCCTGCCAAAACCTGAACTCCATATGCAATCACTGCTCAAAATCATGTTTTACATTCCTTCAGCCTTAGTTTATTTTAATTTGTTCTTACTTTTTGACCAATTTTAAGGCTCTTGTCCTTACAAAATGGTTCTACTTAAAAAGAGTGTATGTTTTGTTGTTGAATAATGTAATGATATGATAATGACAATCAGGCATAATCCGTGTAATAGTGTAATATTTGAGGTATATAAATATATTACAAAATTCAGTGCTGTGAGCTGCGTGCACAAATATTCAAAAGTTAATCGCTTAATCAATATTTTCAGATTGTAACTCAGTCCTTTGTAATCATATGTGATAATTTACTGAAAATTTCAGCTAACGCTTTCCAGTGACTCCCTTACCCATTCTTTGATTATCCAGTTTTGCTGCTTTGTATATAATTTGTTGATTTTTCACTTGGATCTGAGTATTGCTTTGAAAGCTGTTATATCCTGTATTCTTTTCTTTCTGTTGCTGTGGAAAAGTGGATATAAATTTTCTGCTCATCTTTGGACATTATCAGACATTTCTACTCTGATGAGTGTCAGATGAAAATATACTTTTGTAGGATATGTTTTCCCTTCCCATGCTATTTTCAAATTTTGCTCTACCCAAGGTTATTCGGTTAATCCTATTCAATAAAACATATTATTCAGACTTACTCATCAGACTTAAAACATAAAACATATTATTGATATTATTCCTCTTGTCTTGGGTATTTTTGCCAACAAATTATAATTAAAGTCTAACAAAAGTCCCTTCCCTTGTGATGTTATACAGTTTTGAACATTGCAATTAAAGCCTTTAGCAGTTACTGTGTCAATGGCTTAACCAAAAGGCTTTTTAATATGAATTACAGATCCTAACTATCAATAAATGGGTAAAAACTCATCATTTTCACGGTTTTACCCAACTGTACCCTTTTCATATATATATATAGTTGTTATGATAGTATACTTTGAATGTTGTTTTAAAATAACTTAAAAGATAAGTTATCCAGTAATTAAAAGCTAATTTTGAGAGATGCTGGTGATTTTCCAGACAAAACACTGCACACATTAATGATAGTCTGCAGATACCGCTTAATGAAGTTTGTTAGCAAAAATAGCTACAACACTTTTGAAGCTCTTCTTCAAGTTTTTGATCAAAAGCTTTTTTAAACAAAACTTGTTTGTTGCTGATGTGATTACAAAGTTTTTCAAAAAAATTACAAAAGTTGATTGCTTTGATTATTTGAGCAATTTGGTAATTAGTTGAAAATATTGACTGGAACAAGGTACTAATGATTCAAGACACCAAATTTTGTTGATGTCCTGGCTTCATTTGCAAAGTATCAGAACAACATTACTAGCTAAAACTGGCTGTAATGACCGATATGTTTTGTTGACAATATCTATTCACAAATTTTACTATCATGCTGACAAACATTGCTTTATGTTATCTGTTGTGCTGCTCTTTTACAAAATAACCTTTTGTAGGTTTTACACATCTTTGCATAGGTGGACTGTCTTTTATAGTTTGCTTAGGAAAGAATAGACAGTTTGCTTACCAAAAGAGCTTTAGAGACACAACAATTAAATATATTTTGTTTTGCTTAAGGTTTATAGGTCAATATTGATTTTAATCATTAAGCTTAGTATCAGAGTCAGTAATCCTGTAATTTACAATATTTGCCAAATTTTTAGATTAAATAAGTATACTGAAAAGATTATATGATTTGCTGATTTAATCTAAAACCAGTCCAAATTGAAAGGAATCACTTTGTATTCAAACATCGTTAATGCCCGCTACAGACTTTTTGTGTTACAGCCCTTTTTAAGCTTACACTTTTTGTTAATAGCATTCATAAAACATGGAGCTTGTGACTGATGTTGTGTGAGGCTTTTCTACTTTTTTGTAGTTTGTGGGTGCCAAGTTTGCAGTTTGTGGGTGCAGTTTGTGGGTGCAGCATTTATGTGAACATGAAATAGACTCAAAGTTTACAAGCTCTGGGAAGGGAGGACAAGTTTTGATACTGTTTGATAAAAAGATCTAGAAAGAGTGAGCATAGAAAGAGTTTCAGGTTGTTTCATTTGTCGGGGGACCAAGGATGATATTAACTCTGATCACCTGCTAGAAATGCACATCCTGGGGGCATGCTTAGAAGGCTGCCTCCCACTGCATTATAAAAAGTATAAGTACAGAAAATATGACTTGTCTAAACATCCAATTTACCATGCGTCATATGACTAAAATGGAGTCGTCTACATAAAAGAGAATGTAACACAACTGGTTAGGTTTTTTCTCGCACATATATTGCTGGAATGGCGAATCGAAAAAGTAATTGGGAATGGGGTAGAAACAGACATCATCAATCACAAAGCACAAGGCAAGAAAGAAGATTTGGCAAAGATACTTCTAATTTTGCGCATGCATGCACACTAGTAATATATTGTTCTTTTTAAATGACAGTCTCCTTACAAACAAAACCGTGTTTTTTAAACCATCTTCGGAAAATAAACATCTTTTCTGCGTAGCATAGGGCTTTGATTGACCACTGTTTTTTCACTTTCTTCTCCTTTGGCAAAATTTTCTTGCCTTCAACAGGTCGGACCAGAAATCAACTCAATTTTTTCACTCTGAACTTCGGGTATGATGAAATCACATGTACTTAAATAGGTTTGGCTGACTATGACATTTTGATGAGACTAGTATTTGCCATGTCTTGAAAATCCTGTTTACGTTGTAAATGAGAGGAAGAGTTCCTAATCTAAATGTAAATGAGAAGAAATCTCTCATGAAACAATATCCGCATCAACCTGTTACATTCTACAAATGGGCGTCAAAATTAGGCCAAGTGACGGAGTAGACCAAATTTGGCACGGCTAAGCCCGCTAACTTAGTTTTGAAATCGTGAAAATCATTATTTTCTTGAGATATTTGCTCTCTCTATAGACTGTTGTTGCTTTGGTTTTTATGTAACTGCTCTTTCGTCGTCGCTGCTGCAGGTACTATTTCTGTTATTTTTGTCTTATCTTAATTACGAACGCGATTGGTAAAGTTAAAGAAAAGTTTTTGCGCTCAAAGTTTTAGCATGGAGCATAAATTGGTTCAAGATACATGGGAGCATAAATTGCAAGATTCATGTTTTGATTATATTCAAGCCCAATAAATGTTTGTCTTGATACCTACTATACAATTAAGAAAATCTAATGCTGCCAAAGTATATAAAACAATTAAATAATTTTTGAAAAAGAATGCTTGCCTTTCACTATAGCTCAAATGGGGTTATTTTTCCATAATTTGAGCTGAAGACCATTTCACTAGTTTTCCAGCAGAATTTTGTAAAAATAGAAATCAAAATACGTATTTCGTCACTGTTCAATGCATTGCATTGTAAATTTTATCAGCGCATATATCGTTAATATGGAGATACGCAGGATGGGCTGTCCGTCGGATTCTGTGAATTTTGTTATGAGTTCAGATTTAAGGTACTAGGCAGAAACAAAGCAAAACGACGACAAGAATCCAATATGTTGTAAAAGCAAATTTTCGAAATGAATTGAATGCAAAATTAGCATTTCGCTCTGGCACCCAAGGTTTAATCTTAGTCAATGTAACAAATCAATAAATGATAAGCTCTGAATAAGATTATGATAAGAGCTGAAATTTTGAATTGTAATTTTAATCCTTTGTTGGTGAAAACTGTATGAATTTCCTACCATGGAAGATCATTCTCAACCATGGAATCCAGAAAATTTAAAGAAAAAAGTTTTATTGTACTGATCTTCTTTAACTAACTGCCCAGTTTGTAGCGCTCTTAGGATCTGACAAAATCACAATCGACACAGTTTTACTGAAAGGATTATAAATTGACGAGAGTCATCCCACTTGCTATTTATACACTTCCGTCCGCAGATATTCTGAATATACCTCGAACAATTCTTGAATTCAAGGAAACTGGCTCTTCTCTGCTTCCTGCAGGCCAATTATGCAACAACTATACAGCTAGGAATTTTGATGATATCATTCACCCCCTGAGGGAGGATTTATTGCTACGCACAAAAGACCACTATCCCCTTGTCTAGGTTGGCTTGCTAGAAGAATGGTTAGGTGACAACTGCATAAAAATCTATTTTTAAAATTTGGACTGTATAATCTTGTACTTAATTAGCCTTTGAAAGCTTAGTGTCAGTCAGTGAAGCCTCATGCTTGAAAAAGGCTGACCTTTAGTTCTAGATCAGTATGTTTAGATAGCAGTGAACCTTCTCCAATAAGAGCACTATGCAGACTTATAAAGAGAGTTGCCAATCATTTGTATATGAAAATATCGTCCATTTAGAGGTACAGTGAGATGGCACCATTGGTTGATTTTTCCTCTGAAAGGGACGTACAGCGCTCATTGTCTTTTGTAGTATAAGATAAGCATGTGTTTGTTTCAAATTGAAGGTGTGCTAATGCAAATTGTGCTGAAATACTTCAAATAATTTTTTTAAGTAAGATAGCCATTTTTTTCTTTTGTACGATGTTTAAAAAGTAAATTTGACAAGAACAAGTTATAATGATGATGCTATTGGGATTTGGGAGCATGATAGGCAAGGCTACCCATTGACCTCTTTATGCTATTGTATAACAGCAATACCAAGTAGTTTGAAGGCAAAGCCCTTTCGTTATTAATGCCTCACACAATCTTTACTAAAATAAACATAGCGATGTTGTAGTTGTTGCTCTTTCATGTTAAGTATGCTCAGAATAGACATCTCATCAAGTCCCTGTTACAGTTGTCCGCGAAATCATCTATCCCTGTTACATTTTTCAGTTATTACTTTTCACAATAATATTGTTTATTTCAATATTTAATTATTTCTTTGGTATCACAGAACGACAATTCTAATGCTCAAACTTGATAATTACCCTATCTTTACCTCTTCAAATTAAAGGTTTGCAAGAAGTTAAGAAGATGGCCAGTAGCTACCAATAATCGTTGCATATCAAAAGAAGATCACTTTGAGATTTGAGGAGTATCTTGATTCATCAAATAGGACAACACAGAGGTTAGTCTCTGCTCTCTAGTTACACTCTATATGACGACCTTGTTGTGAATCTGAACATATACTGTTCCACTCGCAATGTCTTCACATTCCGATCAATAATGGTTGATTCCTGACAAGAATATTACATTTTTAACAATTTCGGAGTTTGTGTTTGCAGGTTTCTATGACATCTTAACAGAAAATTCTTGTTTACTAAAATAAACACCGCCTTTGCATTGCTAAAGTAACAACCATTTCAAATGTAATTCTTAATTGGTTTAGTATTTATTTCAAATCTTAAGCTCAAATTTTGCAATTTTTTGGTCATCGGGGTTCCTTCTTTCTTCACAAATGAATCTTGAATTATTTTTATACTGAATCCTGTCTTGGCCATGATTGCCTTTTGTAATTAGCGTCTGAGCATAAAGATCTAGCTGTTAATCAGATACATTCAATGAAATGAAACTTCTAAGATGGAGAAAACCATAAGTAGACGGGATAAGTTGAAAAGTACTTAAAGCGATAAGCTGTTTAGAACTAAGTCTTCGGATATCTTAAATGAAACGAACGGAAATCTGAGTGTTTTGTAGAATGTTATGCTGCAGTTTGGTAAACAGATTCCCTTCGTGTTGTGAGAATTTCGGATAGTAACGAGCCTATAATGAAGGCTTTTTACTTGAGATACCGTGAGAAACTTTGTCTGTTACTTGATAATCTTAATGGTAGCTAAGGCAGTGCACTCAGACGGATATCCATGTCAAATGCTAAGTTAACATGCATCTCATCCGTGATTACTAAGGCTCTTTAAATGAATGCAATAACACTACTGACAGGTGCCTGTCCCAGCATTGTGCTGACCCATATTCGAAATCCATGTGCCTTCAAATATCTATTACAAGGTCGCGATTGCTGCTTTTTCAGAAGATGAATTATTGGTTGCTAGCAATGCTTTTTAGCTTAAAATGTTTGCTTCTTGATTAAGGTTATTGTGTTAGATATAGATATATTTTGTATATATTTTTCTTAAGTATCTATGATTTCTCTCCAACTCATAAGGCTATAAAAGAATAGAGAGACCATTGCAAGTTCCTATTATCCTACTATTAGAAAAACATGAACTGAACTGAACTTAATCGAAACACGGTTGTAAAAGAGCACGATTACCGATGTTATATCTAGCTAAGACACGTGAAAATTCGATCCCGGGCTTTGAGGGGCCCAACAAGTTAGGAAATAATTCCTAACAAAAACAATTGAAAAAAACAATCGCAGTTAATGACGTCATCACGGTCCCTCAACTTTAGTTTTTGCCCCAGGCCCCAGAAAATCCCTCGGCAGGCCTGCATCATAATAAATAGGAATCACGATTTTCTGCAGATCCGGTGATCACAACAGCGGTCTACCATTGCATGTGATAAGATTATATGCTATACTTTAAACAGATTGCTAAAGAACCGAATTAAAATCAGCTGGTCTTGCGATACACTTGCGTGGATTAGGATTTCGATTTGTCTGTTCTCAGTTAGGCCAAATTAAACAACTTTCTTAGGCTTGAATATATTTCCTTTTCCATTAAACTTGATAGGTTTCCGAATTAAGATTATAGATGGCCGGCTTTTCATGTTGAATCAGCAGCCGAAACAAGTCGGATCATTAACTTTAAATAAGCCTAATCTTATTTCTTTGAAGTTATGATTCCTTTGGAGAGCAACTGAGTTGAGAGACCTGCTGCAAAATATTTGTCATTCTTCTTAGAGATTGCGACTTTTTTCATCAGTATTTAATTAAAAATTTAGAGCATCTGATGTCATGTTCATACTGCATAATTGGAACATGTGACTGTTTTCTGTCGAACACGTCTAACCCAAGAAACCATACCGTTAAATTCTCAATGAGAATGATATAAAGCACCTATGCTGTAAAAGGTATATTTTTGCCTTAACTCTTCAATCGAAAAATGGATAACAACTGATAAAGTGGTTGCAACCTTTGGTTTTACATCAAATAAAGGCAGAGCTACAGTAGTTTGGTGCGAGTTTTCAGGCATTGAAGTAAACAAGTATTATCAAAAATTTAGTCAAGTGGCAATTTTGGTCTAATCAAGGTTGCAACCTTTGCTTAAAGAATGGAGGCTTCTTTGGATATGGCATGAAGGGGAAATATTCACTTGAGAATTTTTAATGATATAGCTCTTTTACCTAGCCTTTTGAACTAGCATAACTGTCTGCATTTGTCTATTTAAGACTGTAGCGCCAACGTCACTTTAATCAAGACCTGTGAAGTAAGCATGAGGGTTAATGTGTATCGTTTAGGAGTATTATATAATACAATATTTTCTCTTATAAAATTATATAATACAATGTCAAAGCAAATTTAACTGACAGTAGTTGATTCGTACATCATCATCCACTGGGTTCATTTTCGCAGTGTTATTTAAATTGCACGTTGAAAATGTTAGATTAACATATCGCGAACAAATGCTAATCATTTATTCTTGAGCTGTCACTTTTTATAGCATCAAAGTTCTAGAAAGCGCTTTTGGACTATAACTTACTTTTGATTTTATTAGTTACTCGCGTTATTAGTCACTTTGTTTTGTTTGAATAAAATCGGAACACAAACATTATGAAAAAGAAGTTTGGTTGGAAAATGTGGATTTAATGTAAACACTTTTGAACTCTCTCATACTTTTATAGAAAATTCAATGCTGCTGTCCGAGAAAAAAGTGCGTTGAACGATAATGACCTATGCTGGGAAGAAAGGAGCATCACTATTAATTTTTTGTAAGTAGTTTGATCGGATTCTGCATTCTGTATCTTTTCATGCAGCCATGATCTAAGTCTGCGATGTTGTTAATCATTGTAAAACCAGGGAATCGGTAACTGTATTGCTCAGGTGGGGTATGTTTTGTAGAAGTCTTAAGCATAGAAAAGGCATCAAATTTGATTCATACAGTGCCTGCCAAAAGTCTCGGAAGACTATAATCAGTTTTCAAGGTCTAATTCAACCATTCCATGCCCCTTTTGAACAAGGTTGGTTTACTACGAAACGATGCAGAAGATCAGAAAGTACATTTGACTTGTATGACATTTGTCTAAACTCTCAACATTTCTTTGGATGAAAGGGGTGCGGAAAGATAAGTCACCGGGAAAAAGATTGAAATATAAAAACACAACGAAATTTATCGGGCGCTCCATTTTACCTAATAAATCTAATATTTAGGCTTCTTAGCTGTGAAAGGTAATAAAAATAATGAGCGTTGCCAATGAATGACCATTTATTGTCATTTTTACTATTGTACATCAAAACCAATTGCGTACAGGTTTGGGAGAACACGACCAGTATCAAGGGCAATAACGGAAGAGCATCTCACCTGCCTATGGTAATTGACTGCATCTAAGGATCTAGAGGCGTGCCCTTTGAATTTCTTATTTGCTTCTTTTAAGATTTGGTAATTGAAAAGAATTAGTAATTATTAAATAGAATCATTTCAAGAACAATCGTCTCGGATTATCTAAAGAAGGCTCAATATGGTAGTTGCATAAATTATGAATGCATTTTTGTCTCAGCTCTCTCGATTATACTGAGGATGGATGAAGATTTGTGCATTTATACTTCATATAATCTGCTTGCGTGAACTGTGGAGGAAGCATAATTCTCCATTCCCGAGTCACTTTAATCAGATTTGAACAAATATTAAGAGATTTTGGTACTGTGGAATATTCGATTATCTGTTAGTCTTTCTGGTTTGGATTTTGGTCAAAACATTTTAACCAATAAGCAGATGAATGAATTTTGTTAATAACTGCTTTGGTTTGACAAAAAGTTATACAGTATGGGTTTAATGTCTTTCGTTCTAACATCAATATTCTTAGTGGCATTTTCAAGATGCTTAATTTACAACAGATTTTTAACAAATGTCTTTTGTCTTCAGATCTCGCTAAGCTTTTTATTTGAGCTGTAGTTTATTTAGTTTACTTTAAAACGATCTAGAAATTGTGCCGAAATAAAATGATTTATTTTTCATTTGTTATAAAGTTTTACCACCCCTTACGCTTCAATTTAACTTTGGCCCTTTGTCACGAAATAGGCATATATTATAATAAAAACCTGCTTTCGAACATTTATTGCTACAAATGAGGGGTGAAAGGAACACAAACAATGCATTCAGCTTCTATTCTTGACCTTACCTTTTTTAGCAGCTGAGAGACAGCTACTTGTGCAGTCAATTGTTTGCTCTTCACAGCCCCCCTCTGTTTCTATTGACTTTTAGAGCCATTAAAAACTTTCTTCTACAACATTACGGTCGCAAATGTCTTTGTGTGAGAAATACCCCCGAAATCTGCCTTAGTCCAAGCGTACTTTTGATGTCTATCTATCTATGGCAGTGCAGTGGCTATAAGAAATTCAAATTGGTACATGCAGATACATTACGTAAGTTTAATGGAAAGAACAAATCACTTAGATAGAACAAATCTAGGCACACAAGCACTTGCAGTTGAGAAAGTCCTTTGAGGAAAATTATTTGTGCAACATTTGATTTTTGTCCACCTATGCATTTCTTCTTTGGGCATCCGTTGAAGATTAATTCAGGTTTAAGCTATTATAGGTTTTTTGATGGAATTTTTTATCATTTTATGCGAATGTTTATTTTTTGTTCATTTGCAACGAATGTTCATCATATATTTGAATAAATGCTTACCTGACGAACTAAGGGTTGAGCTCAGCTCAAAGCCTTCCGGAATTTCTAAGAAACAATAAAGGTAGTAAGAAAGCTAAACATTTAACAATTCTAGCACTAGTATTCAATTTACGGAGAAATTTGTTTATTAGCAAAACGTTAAGTTGCGTATGCAAAAATATTCTGCATGGTGTTGTGCGTTCTTCTAAAAAATGTAGAGGCACCAGAAAAAACTTATGAACACACTGCGTGGGATAGAACGTGATTATAACGACGAGAAACTGGAAAATTCTGAATATTTGATTCTGTATTCTTTCTTGACTCCAAAAAATTGGGAATGATTAAGAAATTTCAAATTTGTAGCTGTAAGTTAGAAAGACGAACTGAACATTCAATTACGATGCAGAATTTGAATACTTTAGTATGATTATCCTCTAGTTTTTCAGTGAAATACGGTCAGATCGGATGTTCAAGTGTCTGTTGTGAACACCTGAAGATTTAACGACAACGCCTTCAAAGCAAAATTTTAGATTTTAGTCTCTTAAAGCCTTTAAAATATTACATGTTTGATCTAATTTGTCTACCAACGCGTTGTTACTTCAAGTGATCTGCCTTCCTTTCAAATGAAAAGACCGTAGTCCATTCGAATAGAAGTGGGAGATTTAATTTAATACTCCCCAAAGGGTGTGCTAATGACACTTCCATTCCGGTCTGTCTCAGTTTTCAGGTCAAGATTTGTTCGAAGACAACTAATTTTTAGAAGATTTATTCTGTATTCCTCACTAGCATCTTCACCTTGACTTCGCTATGAAGAAAAAACAAGGAGCTTCGTTCGAATTTTGGTCGTGCATCATTTTATCAATTGATTACAGATTTAGTGGTTGACATTTTTGGCCAAGGGCATCTGCTAGTTCTGGAATGGTTTGCCTTGAAAAATAGAGCTATGAACTATGACTACTTAGGGAACCATGACATTTTGTGTGTTTTATAAGAAGTATATGCTAATATCAAGATAAATTGACATTATTCAAGATAATATTATTCAATTAGTTCTATTCTTTTATCTTGCTGACTTCTTCACGGTGTTTTGTACGATATGGTGATTCTTTGCTGTCTTGAAATTCATTGTAGTTTTCAGTTTCAAGTCCAAAGATTTCAATTTGGTTTAACAGCTTCTTCATGGTTTTCTGAAACTGCACTGCCTGACAGATTGTTCGGAAAATATCATGCATATTTGTCGTTTAACTACTTTTTTGCTTTTTAGAGGCATTGCAGGATTAATAAATATATTTTGTTGGAAATTTAAAAGAAGTGTGCTGTTATTTTGTTTTGAAACTAAGTTTCATAAAATGATATTGCTGCCATTCATGGTCCCTTGCTAGAATGATGTTTTTACATTTTAATTGAGTGTTTTCCCCTTAAAAATTTAATTGACGACAAATGCTGATTGCCGGTCAGATTTCGAATTACATACAACGACATAAACTGCAGAGTAAGAGCCAAAAGCTGCTTCAATTGAAGTTGACGCTGTTTGTGAATAGAACAAGGTGATTTTTAGATGCTCCTCTGAGTTTCGCGTTTAAGGCGATCACCAGGCAACAGTCAAGGTTGATATTTGAGTGCAAATGTGCTTTGCTCTAGGACCATTTGTAGAAATGATTTTACATTTTAAGGCGTTTAGCTAGAGTACAAGGTTTATGATATTTCCTAAGACATGATTATTCAAACGGCAACGAATTTGTTTTCTTGCTGAATGATGTTTTAACATCGAGTTTCCTGCTAGATAAGGTGTCCAGGAAACTTTGTGCATCTTAGAGCTACGAGTATTGAGATTAACACTCGCACCTTCCGTTTAAAGGTTGAAATGAAGGAAACAAGAAATACATTTACACTCCAATATACAAGCATGTATGTCGACAGCGAGAGATCAATTTAAGATTAAGGTAATTTTTAAAATATATCTTAACTGAATCTTAAAAGGAATAATTTTGTTTCTTTTTCAAGAAAAGCATGCATTAATTATTTTACCATATTTTTCAGCAATGAGCTTCATTTTTAAAAAAACTCTAATTACCAGTTTTTGCAGGTAGTTACATAAGATATAAATTCCACTTTACTTTTTTGTAAATTCGCTAGAACTTACATTATCCTAAGGGAACCGACTGCTGAAGTTTAGTGAATAGTTTATAAGCTTGCAGGAGAGATGTTCTTTTAAATGAAATTTCGAAAGTTGAGTTCTTTTTTAAAAAGAGCTTTTTTATTCTTAAAAGTGAGATTGCAGTACAACTTTTTTCTAAAGCCAGCAATTTAAAAAATGTTTGCCAACTTTACCAAACTTTCTTTGTACTATTTGCCTGTTTTATTCATTATTGGTACCAGATATCAAGAAAGCAATAATAATCATTTCACTTGTCTAATTTCTATTCAAGATTCAGAATTAGATGTAATTCCAGGATTAACATACAAGATAAGATTCTATCTATTTTTTAATTACCCAGTAGCTTACGGTATCAATTTATTTAAGTTTCTTCCTTACTTAGATCAGAATTCTAATGGCTCGTTTATGGTTTTCATGTTCTAGTATAACCTGTTCGCATAAAAGGCAGAAAGAGATGTTTCCATTAACAAGGGTACTAATACAGTAGAAACGTGACAGTTCGATTACATTGCTGCTCAAGGAAGGATTTTGTCATTTGGAAGTCTGCAGTTTTTTGTAAGTCTGTTACTGTTAGTTACCAACCATTTTACTTATTCATCCTTTACTTGTTTGTTAAAAAATACGTCAGAGATTTATAATCACAACTTGTTAAAATGTTTGAGCTTTACGATTTTTGAGCCAAACATGAAAATTGGAGCTCCCCTCTACTTTATTTTTTGGAGAATAAATAAGTTGGAGAATAAATGTGTTTGCATTTTCATGTATTAAAAGAAAGCTGATGTTTTTCAGAAAAAATATTTTTCAAGGAATACTAAAATTGTTGTGAGACAAAAATATCTGAAATCAAACTTTTGAATCACAGTAAATCAGTCTACAAATAGTAAATATAAGTTGCATTTATAGATGCATAGTAACAAAGTTGCCTATTGATCGCATTGATCCTGAGCCTCGGAGCATCAACTTAGAACCGTCCTGTTTTGTACACCGATAGCATGAACGGCTCTGCCTATACGGCATTGAGAACATAATGACAGACCAGTAAACCATATTTTCAATAGTAACATAGTTAAGTTTATATACTGTGGCTACCCTTGAATTGTTTATGAGCAATCTTCCCCACTAAATTATCTGTCTACGTTGTTATCAATTTAGCAAAGTCTAAAAAAATTTGCTGCAAATATAGAGCACAATCGAGCTCATAAATTCAGGTGGAGCATTGAGACGAAAATTTATTACTTGACAAAACCTATTATAAACACAATCTGTGAACTGGGTTGCCCCTTCTCTCTCTATCATTACTTGTAATTTAGGTTTTCGTATCTCGAAACCATTAAAAAATGATTTAATCCACATAACCCTAGAGTCCTGTCTTAATGTGAAATTCCAGTTAAACTGTAAAGTATGCACTGTTGTTGAAGAAAATGGCAAGCTTGATCAGGCTACACTGAATTTTTTTCTTTGCAAGAAAAGAGACTTAGCTGGTACAAGTAAAATCTTAACCAAGGTTGATTTTAAAGAAAATATCTTCCTTACAGATATAGCTTCAAATAACGAGTTTTACAAGGCATACCACAGAATGCCATACGTAACTACTTATGTGTGTGCATTGCTTGCATAAGTACAGTTCATTGATTGGGTTGAGCTACTTCGGCTCGTGCGTTGCATTGATTCAAATGACAAGATAAGGTTCGTTGCGCAACATATTTTGGTGAACATACAACCTTGTAGATTATGCCATGTTTTATTAGATTTGGAATGAATTATAGATCTACTTCTTCTTCCTTGTCATATATACGATACCAAAGCAGTGGTTTGCACAACAATGGTGTTGTAAGCATTCTATACTGTATTCTATAAGTAATACAAAGCTACCAATTGCCTAATTTTTACAGGAAAGCATAAGTGCAGACAGGATAAAATAGATCTTCGGCAATTAATATTTGGCACAAAATAGGCTCAAGGCAAACATGAATATCCATTCATGACGCGTACAAAGTCCTCTGTCAATCATTCTTATTGTTTGATCCCAGTTAAGAGTTTGTCTCAAATAGATATATACAAATATATGGGACAATAAAGTTTTAAGGTCTAGATTTGAGGGCTGTAATATCTTATTTATCGCGAGAATTAAATTTCATTGACGTAAATTTTCACCCAAAAGCTTGTTTCTTGCGTTGCGCCCCTTTTGGTGTTCAAAATCCCTGCAGATTATCAGCCACAGAATATCGAAATTTATGCCTTAGGGAGTATCATGATCATTAGGAGCACCTTTCAAAACGCTCTTTGTTTAACAGCAACGTCATTGGATAAGGATGGAGGTTGTTATCAATGTCTTTCTTTAAGACCATTCATTTTCTACCAGGAATAATCACCTCTTACTCCTTGGCAACTTTGCCGGTGCGTAAAAGTATCCTAAGATTTTTAAGACAACATGAGTCATATCTTTACTATACCGCTGTTTTTTTCGTTGTCGCAAAATTGTTTGTAAGCTACTTTTCTTTTCCTAAGCTTTTGTGGCAGATCTGACCACGGAACATCAAAAAGCAATCTTGAAAATAAAACAAATAATTGAATTTTTTAGTTGCTAATCCTGCTTGCTTCCTGAATATCATTTGATTTTTAGTCATAATTTCACGTGATATCCCATCCGGAAAATATTACAATATCTCGAATCTTACATATTTTTTAAATGCATGATAGTTAAATTTTGGTATTTGTTAGGTATTTGTTAAGCTGTTTCAGTAAGGATTAACTGAGCTATTCAAATTTTTTCTTAACTGATAGAGCGAAGGGGGTTGCAGATTATTAATAACTCTTGTAACAACCTAATTTTTGAGCGTTCTTAGCAGGATGACTTCATAACATTCAATACGTAGTATACACTTCGCGACGCGCTTGATTCAGGTTGTGAGCATTCAAGGGCTTGGTTCACATAACGTTGAGAGCCAGACGTCTTTTTGTCCTTTCCGTTGTAAATCATCCTAAAACCACGTTAAGCAAGTCGCATTATGCTCAGTCGCAATTAAAATTCTATTGAAATCAACTTGAAGTAATCTGCCGCATCGCTTTTTTGGGTAAAGAATTTGACTTGGTGGAAAACTTAACACGATCATTCGAAGCTTGATGACATGCGCTTTTTTCTAATCAATATCCCGTCTCCGTTGGCCTCTCAGTTTCTAACGCCATTTACACCTGAATTTGCAAGGCCTTGTCCTGCATTTGTTCTCCAAAACATAGCTCATAAACCGATAATAACCTTAATCTCCACGTGTAATGTGAAAGCCACTATTGTTTTCCGCTGAGTTTCACCTCGTTAAGAGCCGAGTTCTCAACGTAATATTTACCAGCGATCTGCAAACTAATCTGGAATCATGTTTTAACCAGCCATGTTTAAAGCGGGATTTACGAATGATAAGGAAGTGACTTTGTATGCTATTAAGGAGATCTGTTTTCGCTTACAATCGAAAAAGCCCGCAGACCTCACAACAGCCTTTAAAGCAAAGCTACCATCTTTACGTATTAAGAGATTATGTATGCTAACCAGCCTACAGGATACCTGTCAAAAGCTAAATCCAATTAGAGATTAGAGGTTTCACATCGTCTTGTATTTGAGCTTCATCCTAACACTCGTTGCTTCCTTTGGCTTGACAACATGCACCAGACGTCGACTTAATTCGCAAAGCTCCGTCACTATATAACAGTTACTTGTTTTTATCAACAAAGCGAATGCAAAGCTCGTCAGCGAAAGATCGGCTTTAAGGATGGAAGAAGGAGGCAAGTTTGACAAACCAACCAAGTCTGTGCCTACATTTTACAGTCTCGAAAACAAGGACAATACACAAGTTGTTTACATCTACTCGTCATCATCCGAAATAAAACGTGAGCCAGGTGAACAGTATGTGAACTGCATTCACGATGAGCCGTATAACATCAAGCCAAATCGAAACGAGCCACATTCGGGTGACGATGGCGGGGCTACAGTGCCCCAAAGACGGGATGTTGAAATGCCGAGGGTTGGTCCCTGTGATATCGCAATGGATAATGAACGGATCATTTCTAAAGGTGATCATATGCCAGAGTATGCAAGATCTTGGGAAAGGGACAGAGATTATGGGGACGTGCCTGAAAGTTTCAGACGACAAAGGTCACCTGCTGAGGCTCCGAAGCCCAAATACGAGTGCAAGAAGCAAACTGCGCAGAGACTGCCTTCAGTGAGTACAGACAATTTCACCAACACACGACCACCTTTGTTACGGGATAATAGCGAAGAGGGGACTGTTATGTATATAGACGGGTCGTACGAATATAATTTTGGTCAGGAAAAGAGAAAGCGCGATTACAGCCTGTTCGAAGACGAGGAGAAAAATTCACGACTTAAGTGTGACAACGGAGGACTGAGATACGAAGAGAGTTCGAGGGCCGGAAGAAAGTCGTTCACTCCTGTCAGAATTTACCCTTCTGGAAAGGATTGCTATCGAGATAGGCCACGATACTATAGAAGACATGAATATATGTATGCTGAGCCACCCCCAAATGTGACTCTTGTCACCCAAGATTATCACCGCCGATCTTTTGTTGAAGATAAAGAGGCAGAACCAAGACACTTTGAGGACGAAGATCCGGAGAGAGACAACTTCGCTACAAAACATCGGCCCATAAAGCGCGTAAAGTCAGAGGATGAGCGAGATGTGACAAATATCTCGTCGCGTTTGGAAAGACCCGATGTTGAAGAGTTCCATGGCCGAATCTTTGGAGATAGATTCAATACCAAGCGATATGACATCGAAAGACTGCAGGCTGGAGTGGGTAAAGAGAAGGTCTATTACCTCGAAAAGGGAATCGCTCGAAACAAAGATTCGCTGCAAAAACACGACCATTCGCCTGATTTGAATGGCAGAAAGTTCAATTCTCATGCAGAAGATATGGCTCAAAGTTCATCACCAACTGACTATTTACAATATTCACAACGTGAAAAAGCTTCGAACTTCGAGCACGAAATGCCAGTCGATAAAGACGTCCCATATAGATTTAACGAATGTTTCGGTGGCCACGAATACGAATTTCCGCGCAAATGCGAGAGATATAGCGAGATGATGCATGAAATGGAATTGTACCGTGGTAAAGGGAGAAAAATAGAAAGGAGATCGACTGATATGCACACACAAGAAACTGACGATAAAATTGTTACAGATCAGAAGGGCTATCTTTTTTCGGGTAGGTAACATTTTTTCTTCAATTTCTAATCATCTTATTGCGCTTATGTTTTCTCAAATTTTGGCTGTGCAACCATTGGTTATTAGCTATGAAATATAGCTGAAATTGAACTAAATGCTGAATAGGGCTTGAAGTAATTTGTGTGTAAAAGTCTCCCAAAAATTTTTTTATTTTTTATAGTTTGGCATTTGCTTTATTTTGTAATATTTTATATCTGGGAAAATATAACCTCCTTTTTACCGGGAACCTATATTACAGGATTAGTTTTAACGTGAATTGGAGAATGCCCTTGCCAAATTTTGTTTCTTGCGAATTCGAAAGCCCTTTCATCAACTCCTTGAAAGATTACACCAGAAACAAGATAGGCCAGAGTTCTAGTGCTACCAGATTATCGCTTGATTGAATTCGCATCAACTGAACCGTGTTGGTATCAGGTTAAAGCTAGCATTACAGAGAAGTTAAATCGCACCGTTAAGTATTTCCTGGACTGCTAGCTCAAGGCTAGTCAGTACTGTTAAGTACAGCTCTTTAGAGACAATTATACTTGAATTGAGGTGTTGACAATTTCAGAACCGTTCCGCTTCGTTGTAAGCAATAAAATGTATGGCCAATCTTCGTTTCGCCCCTTTATTAGCAACGCTTATGAAAATTATGTCATGATACTAGCAATGCTGGTTTGTAATCACGGTATTACAATAACCTGTTTCTTTCACGGTATTGGTACGTCAAATCAAATCCCAAAATGTCTGATGCTGCCAGAATTCTACCTAAAGACATCGATACGAAACCTTTTTATATAGAAAAAGGCTGATTCACGGACCCCTTGGAGACCAGCAGGAGTCAATCTAAACCCCTAATACCCTTCTACAACGCATGACGCACTTAGACATTGCTCAGGGGCCTTCACTTAATTTGAAGCATTTTTGATCTTCTGTAATTTGTTATTCACATTATCCATAAGAACCTTAAACCGGTAATTCCTCAAATTTGAAGTCACTATAGAGAAAGGGTATTGGTTGTCTGTTGCTAGTAATCACATCGAGCTAATGACTCATTATGTAATTCTGTTTTCAATGTGCTTGCTCATTTAACAAAATTAATTACATTCTCAATCTATGGGAGGAGCACCTTTTCAAAGATTCTTATATTGATTCACTGATTCATTTTATTGACATCATAGCTCGATGGATGTTTTTAGGCAACCAACCAAAAAACCGTTACAGGCTCTTACTACATTTGTTTATTTAGCCTCCATATTTCATATTTTAAATAGCCATATTTTAAACTCTTCTCCAACAATGATTTCAAGTTGTGCAAGGAGGCTTGCATTGTTTTATAACAACAAACTGTTGCATAAGTTGAGACCTTGTGCCATGTGAAATTTCGCTTTCCGAAATCATCATGCATTATCCCAACTACCTGCCTACACAGTCATGAAAAACAGTAATTATAAGGTTTCCTATTTTCATTTGTATACTTTCTTAAAGAATAACTATATTTTCATTAGGATAAACTTAAATCTTTGAACCTATTTTTTGATAAACAAAAAGCAGCAAAAATTATTCTCGCTTCGAGCTATTATGAAAAATAGCACATCATTCAATGGTCATTAGAATCGTTAAGAAAAAATGATAGTCTGCTGATCTGCAAAAATTGGAGTAAATTCTATTCGCTGGTTCGCATCGTTTTTTTGCGCTATTTATTGAGCTGTATCGTCTTTCCAAACTTCTTGTTGGCAACATTCGAGTCTTTTTCCTTTTCAAACCAGGAAAAAGTGCTGCTTTTCGGTCCTTGCCAATAGCTGCAAATCATTCATTTGCGAGTTCTCTTTTGCCTTTTTTTAAAGTTAATATAGCTATACATTTGTGATATAGCTATACATTTAAAAACAATAAGAAGCCTAAAAACACAAGTCTTTATTTAGCTCTTACACAAGTAAATCTTTCATCAGAGTTAAACTAAATAAACTTAAGAAGTGTTTCTATTGCTATAGAAAGTAGTTTGATATTGATTTATTAAGCAACTGTCTTTATTCATATACTAAATACACAATCAAGTTGCGCTTGCCCCTTGGAATGCAATTGTTTGGTTATATTTTTAATCGTGTTCTTTCGCACACTTGTTCTGACTTTGTATACTCTGAGGAGTGTCAGACGAAAAAGCTTTCAGTAGTATGTTGTGAAATGTTTGCTTTTTTCAAAGCTATTTTCAATTTTTGTTGTTGTACAATACTTATCGGAATATCAAAAGTTGGAAAAAGTGAAACTTCCAAGATCAAATGAACTCTAAGACGTATCAAATACGGTTTCCTAAAAATTACTTCAGTCTGAGATAAAAAGTTGAACTAGGATATCAACAGCTGAAATGTAAATGTGATTGAAATATGCTCACTTCTCCTCTAAATCTATTCATATTCATTGAATTTTGATAATCATATGAACTGTTAGGCATATCAAAAGACAGTTTCTTCTTAAAATTATTCAAGATTAAAGTCAAAATTGAAAAAAAAGGTTATCAGTAAATTAAGTAATTTTTTGATAAAACGCAGCCCGAGACGCTAGAACAAGAACCAACAACTCAATTTTCTATTCTCAGGCGAAAATCATTTTTCAAGTTAGATAGAAACTTTGCTTTGATTTCCAAGAAAGATTTTTGCGTTGATTTACTTAAATTTCGCAAGCTTAGGTTTTTCAGCGCGATTTTTATTTATATTTATATTCAGAGTGGATCTCGAGAATATAACTTGTTGTTTATCTTTTGCTAACACAAAGTTTCGGTTTGAAGACGAAAATTAATGGAATGTTCGTTGCCTTGGGGAACCTTTTTTGCAATTTCATAAGTAATTCTGTGGTCCTGGTTGAATGTGGAGAAACACTCCGTTTATTTCTTTGTAAACAATTTTTTTTGCGGTACAGAACTTGAGAATGGCCTTTTAAAAAGCGAACATTTCACAACATACTACTAAAATATTTTTCATTTGACATTCCTCAGAGCATAAAACGCCAGAATAAGGGTCCGAAAGAACACAATGGAAAATACATAGCTACCCAGTTGTGGATCAAAATAGGCCAATCAGAAATAGGAATTTATTTTTTTCTTATTTAAATGGGGGAAAATCAATAAAAGCTTATGGTTCTATATAAAATTTAAAGAAAAGATCTTGAGCAATATTCAAAGAATCCAAAGTCTGAATAAAGGAGGCATGATAATTTAAAAGCTTTTGCTCAGTTTGATCTAGTAGCAATTTGAGATGATTTTAGTAGTTTTTAAGAAACGGCTATGTTTCATCAAATTAAAAAATAGTGAACTGGAACCTACAAACTTGTTGAAGGCAAATCATTTAGGCAATTTATCACCTAGTTATGGCAATTCATTTAGGCAGTTCTAAATATCGTGTATTGGAGCTTTTAAACATTAAACGATTATATGTTTTGATTTTTCAAATATTGGGCTACCGGGCTCGTTAAGGCTCGTTTTTGAATGGATATTGAAGAGCATGAAGATTTCGCCAGGAAGTTACAGATCATACTTATGAAATGACAAAAGAATAACTAAATTATGATTTTGCCCACCAGTGGATTTTAGTCATCAGAATATTTATCTGATCAATAATTATTTCTTCAGTTATTTATCATCACTCAATGTTGCCGCTTCCATTCACTTTTTCTTAAATATTGCCTCAATATAGTCGATCGATGCCGCGCTGGTACCATAGTTAATATAGGCAATTTTATTTTCCTTTCTTTATCTTTCGTACTTTCTGTTAAGAAGTAATTCAGACAATTTTCCCTACAGTGCCAGTATACTGAAAACCATCTAAGCATTGCATAGGAGTATTATCGAAGAAAGTAAAGTGTTTGTTTTGAATAATTACATACACGGATTTTTGCAGTCATTGTATGGTCTTGCATTACGCTTGTTTTTTTTTATAAGAACCAGTAAATTTAGGTTCAGGCTTACAGTTCTAAATTTTTTCAAAAATCCGGGGCTGGATTGTTCTTAATTTGTTCTTTAATTGATAAGGTGTAAGCAGTGCAATTGCTAGCTTTTTCGCTTTAGGGAGGTGGTGTGGCGTTATTTGTCAATAAAGTGAGTGAGACAACCTTCATTTGCCCAAAATTTCGAATATTTACCGAAAAAGCACAAGGCTAAAAATCCTCGTTTTTGCGATAAAACGTTGTTCAAAATTGCATTTTACAGTAGCTCAGCCTCAGCTTGTTCTGAATTTGTTCTTAACTTTTGACCAATTTTGAGGCTCGCGTTCTTATAAAAAGAAAAGAGAGTACATACACCAAACTCTGATATCAAAATTTCTATTTGGTAGTTTTGGCAATTCATAGGAACGTGCATCTCTAGTTCTTCATTGCGCTTTATGTTGCCTTGTGCCTAGCTCTCCATATTTCTCGTCGTTATTAACAACATACAATGTGACATATTAATGACAATGAGATACATTAAAATTTCTCCTTCTTTGAGTTACATACAGTTTGAATGTGTCTTCCAATCATTATCTAAAAACATGTATCTCATCTAAAATGTCCCAGCTTTATCATATCCACTATTATGGAACCATTTTCTTTTGTCTGTTTTTCAACTTCTTGGAGAATCTTACCATATCCTGTATTGCAATCCAAACGATATTGATGGGAAGGAATATATCCACAAGAAATCAAGTGTATAAACGTTTGACACTTTGCTTCCAGTATGATTTTTGAAGAACTTGTACTAGCAATTTCGGAGAACACAATAGAAGAAGAAAAAATTTGGAATTCCTTAAGTCATGTTATGTTCTATCAACTGTTCCCTTCACTTTATTTAAGGGTCAATGGGAGACCACGAGTCCTTATCAATCTCTCAGTTCTTTAAGGCTTTATTATCAGGGGACAGCTATATGCATCTTGCTTTGTGCGCTGATTGGGTAGGATGTCGAGTATGTCATGAGTCACTGGTTAGCGGTCCCTCATTCGTTTTGATTCTGATCCAATAATACGTCTTGTTATGGATGTTCCGTTTCATCAATATCATTATAATGAAATTTAGAACTAATGCCAAAGTAATTTATATAGCAAATGATTTCAGTTCCTAATAATTATTATAGTTTTGCTCATGAAATACTTGGGATTTAGTTACAGGACACCGCAGGAGCTTCTCTACACAAGATCGTGTCCTTAAGCCGTAAATACTTGGTTTATTTGACATTTCTTTCGTAAATCCTATTTGAAAATGCGGATTAAAGCCGTTGGAGAACAAACAACCCTCCACTGTACACGTAAAACCGCATGTCTTTCACGAGAACTTATCTGGTCAAACTCTTTCCTTATCACAATTATTGTCAATTGCTTTTTTCATAGAAGTTTAAGAGTTAACCAGCAACTGCCACAAATGATAGAAACAGGCTTAACAATGTCACTGGGCTAATCTACTCCCAATGGACAATAGTTGCTTGACCTATTTTCACTCATTCTTGCTTCTGTCGTTGATATCTAAACAAAAACTTGTACATATATGCTGCTGCTCAACTAACTTGGGTCGAGCTAGAAATGCTTTATCATAGGAATACCGCGATTCACACTTGGAAAGAGACTTTGAACAATAAGCTGTCTCTAATTTCATTCTTACCTTCTCCCCACTAGATGGAAACCCTAGCTTTCAATTGACCCTTTACCCTCTTTGTCTATGCAATCTAAGGAAAAAGCAATGACAAAAACAGAAAATCAGTGAGGCAGATATTAAAGGTTGGAAAACACTTAGCAGTTGCCGATGAAAGCCATTAAATAACTGAAACAAGTTAGAGCAAATGCAAATTGAACTGTGAAATAAAAGTGTGAATAATACTGCGGATTTCCGAAAAGTTGATGAATCTACCCCCTGGCAACCCGCGCCCCTGAATATGAATAGATAACATACTTCCACCATCGCTAATGCTTCCTTTTCAGCAAGATGTGCTAAAAACTTCAAACGGGAATCTTGGCTACAGATATACAAAAGCAATGTACGTCGCTGTTAAAGAGCGACGTAGACATGCCATTTAATATTTACGGAAAATCTTCTAAGCAGATAGGTGTAAGCTAAACATTTTGAACTTTTGTAGGACGAACTCCTACCAAACAATATCTCTGGCAGCTTAGGCCGTTAATGAATGCTGAATCTGATATAGAAGTATCTTATCGAAGTATTCGATTTTTTATTTTTTCTTGGAAAAGTTATCTTTTATCATTCATTATTACAAACAAAAATAGACCACAGGAAAGTCAGCAGATATGTCACAATTTTTAGCTTTGAATTTGTTTTAACTTAGCGATAAAATTGTTGGGCTGTGGGCCTTAGCTCTATAATCTAGTCTAGGCTTGCCAGTGATGTACCAGTCTTACCATACGTTGTTGTATCTGTAATAAACTCCAGTAGCATGGACCCGAAGTGTGGTGTATTACCCACTGCATTCAAAGCAACCGATTAATAAGATTAAAAAAATGCTTTCTTGTGTATGGGTTTTCTGCCAGAATCCCCCCAACTTCAAATTAACTTCTTACATCCCCTGTAGAAATTATAATTTTCTTGCTGTTTCAGAAAGGATAAGCTTTAATGCGAAAATTTAAATCTGAGCTTGAAGATGTTACCATTCACTCTAAGATGACCTCTAAAATAATATTGGTTAACACAACAAGAAGCACACTTTACTCGCATGCCGATTAGGTCAAACGTCTTAGTTGCATTTCAGCCAATGCACCAAGCAGTATACAAAGAAGCTTTTTTGAATGGTCAAAAATAGGTTTGAGTTATCAAATGATGGATCGACCTGAGAGTTGAATTAGCAAACAAATAAATCAATGATTGGATGTAATATGAATGTAAATATTTCTCTGATAGCAACAGAGATAATATTGAAAATAAGAACATAGGGATTTTAAGATCTTACCTTTAATACAGGAAATCTTATTTACGTTTGGATAGTCTGGAGTTCTAAACGTGGAGTGAAGCTTCTATCAGTTCAGCCAATTGTAGATAAGTGATTGTTCCAAGCGTATTTTGACAGTGTTGCAAAGATACTTTAGCTCGTAATGAAAGAATAGGTCCCAGGACTTTGTGATATGAAAGGCTATTGACGGTAACTTACATAGGGTTCGAACAGTTTTGTTTTGGTTTTATTTTTAAAGCGCGTTGAAAAGTGGATTAAGATGCTTTAGTTTAGTCTGTGATCGGTAATCTTAGCGATAAAATATTTTAAAGAGTTGAATTTTTGCCACGACCAGCATGTATGGAATAAACACTGAAACGTATATTTGTGAAAAGATTAGCTTTTTATGTGCTAAAGCCTCCCTTAGCAGGCACCCGTGAGGCAAGAAAACCACTCCCTTTTGACGAGAGATGGCTGTTATGCAAGGATTTGATTAAATGAAAGAAAATGTGTTTTAATGGTGTCAGTTACTGAAAGGGGCGGTTAATTGTCGTATCATTGTATTAATGAATCAATGCTAGCAAAAATACTGATGCGTAACTCTTGCTCCACTTTAGTAGCATAGACAGAGAATTTAGATCAAGAAATTTTTAAATGAAATTTAAGCAATGCGATTTAAAACACGAATCAGGATGCGTTGGAAATTCAGATTCAAGTAGAGAGACAAACATATGATAGCAAGCAAATTAAGCAGAAGAAGCCTTGAAAAAACCAAGCTTTTTAATCTCATTTTTATTTCCTTAACCGATTCTTTGGCAGGATCCGGGAGACCATTATCCGTAGTTATGTACATCTAAATTAATGCTCACGAACTCAAATTTATTAAAGATAATTTCTGCTCTATATGCACCCATCTTCTTTAGGTTTTTGATCACTTGCTAGTGAAAACTTGCAATTTAAAGACTCATTGCTAACAATGATCCTTTGCGAGCGTGGCGACGGTCCAAACAATGGCAGTTATCTTCTACCGATTAACCAAAATTGATTTTAGACAGTCTAAAAATGCATTATGGGATGCTTACGTAGCGCAATGGCTCATTATTGGCAATGAGTCTTTAAAACTGATGACACTGTTCTGGTAATCAGCACAGCTATACCTCTCAAGGCTTTTTATCGCTTAACCTCTGTCATGATCATGAAGCAAGTTTCAATTACGAGGTTGTCCTTCATTGAGGCTAGTAAAATATCTGGTGAAAACAGGCGCCATTGCTATTCCAAAAGTAATTTTTACGACTTCGTATATTATTTTCTAAATAGCTTGATTAAAAGCTTAAGCGGTGTTCAGTATTGATCTTATTTAGCCTACTTCATTGATAAGGTTTAAAAGGGTCAAGGGTTTCAAAAATCCTTCAATTTACTAGTATTGAATTAAAATAATGTCTACTCGAGTTTGTTAGGAATGTCTTAAAGCAACGAAGACAGTAATAAAATGCATTTCTGGCCTAGGATTCACGTATATAAAATAAATGATGCATCTAATATTCATGAACGGGACAAACAAAACTCGTATTGAGTTACTGTATGAATGCTTTTTTTTGTTTATACTGCGCTAATAGACTTTAGGCACGTAGCAATTGGTTATAATCAATATTTTCCATCTGTTTGACCTTCCCTAACAATTTCCTTTCAGTTTCAGCTTCGTTAACGAATAATGATTATAATTTGTTTATTCACTGGAAATTATTCAAATTGGTTTTTTGCTGATGTGGAACAGACAGTTATATTTTGAAACTTATTTTCTCTAAATATCTCTAGAAAACGTTCCTTTTTATGTTAATGGGGTATAGTCCCAATGATATTGTAGGGTGTTTTCTTGTAAGTGGCATAGCTCGTAATTCTTATATTCAGATTTTGATTGGATTACAAAAATTGTCACATGAATAGATGATATACCAAGCTTTTGTACGATAAAAGTCTTCCGTGGAACGGATTGTCAGCATAGGGTACTTAATGATTCAAATATTGTACAAAGATCATGTTTTACCCTACACCAACAGCACCATTTGGCAGATTCTTTTAACATCAACTATACTCGCCTGTTCCTGGTTATGTGGCTTAGCATTTGTCGGTTTTGCAGTGTTAGTGACGTCACGAAAAAAATATACCTTCTTTAAAAATCCTAGATCTAAAGTAATTAGTCAATCTCTTGCAAGAAATTCGATTTCTTAGTATACCCAAGGCGATTATTCAGCCAATGCGCTTTCATTCTATCCCTTAAAAATTGATTTATTTTAACTCCAATTCACCAGTGGTATGAAATTTGCTGCAAGGATATGCGCGTAGCCGGGAATTTTTCAACCGCGGATAAAGTTAAAAGAACCGACAAGCCGAACTTTCCTACTATTAACATTTATCTTCGGATTTCGCCTGATTAGCGAGCATTATGTGTCTGGGTAGTTGAAAATTACTTTATTTCGATATCTTTGAGTTCCATTTTAAAAACTATTACATCGAAGATATTTAGCTTTTGCTCGGAGAGTGCAATTCACATCAAAGGAAGTTTTGTCGTATTAAGAGGATATAACTGGCCTGAATTGCGCTTTTGAAAAGAGAAACATCAAGTAACTTTGTATGTAATTTGTCTGTATTAAAAGAAGATTCCTTGTTTAATTGAAACCAGTTGAGCATCACAAGATTGGGGAAGTATGAAGTTAAGAGGATGGTGTGTCAATAGAGTTTTTGACGTCATTATTTTGTAAAACAAGGGGCTGGAAAGTTAGGACCTTAGCGAAACAAAACATTCTCAAGATCACAATTTGGATTGGCAGGATTGTTTAGTTAAATATTAATTTATTACAATTATAAAATAAGAATATAATTCACGGAATAGATTACATAATAGTTATTGCTAGACACAGACAATCCTGTCAAGGGTGTTTACCAGAATCAACTTTGGTGCGCCAAAACAAACTCTGGTGCACCGGAATCAACTTTGGTGCACCAGAATCAGCTTTGATACGCCGAAAGAGACCTAATAAGGTATATAGTTGATGAACAAGTTTGTTTTGAAGTGTTTTTAATTTTATTATCATATATGGTATTATTTGACTCGGATGGTACTAAATCGCTGGATGGGATAGAAATTTTAAATTAAAACAGAGCTTTTGACAATTACTGTCAACTTTAACAATACGAACTTTCATTTTACTGGCAGAAAAAGTCGGAGGATACAGTTTTCGTATTTTCTTTATTTTTATTGATTTAGAAAGCTCAAACTAAATTAAAATAACTGTCATATCAAATTATGTACAAGGAAAGAATCGCCAATACCTAGAGCACGTATACTAACAGAATTCAAAGTCTGTTAGAAGAAATGTAGAAATTTAGAAACCAATGGTTGCAAAGTTCAGAATGGTACATAAAGCGCTATAGACTTAATTTTGTTTTCATTTACCTGCATTTTTACATTTTGCATTTTAAAGTTTTTGCAGTTTTCTTAAATTTTCTTCTGTGGAAGTTTATCTTAAAAAATGATCTTTACTATATGATGTAATTGAAATCACCATGTTGATTACTCTAGCATATCAAAGATGTTGCTGCCCATGCTGTCCCTGTTACAGCGTATTTCGTCATTCGCAAAGAGAAAGGTCTCCTGTGTCATCAAGGTGCAGCCCACAGAAGCCACCAGCAAGCCCAAAACTTAGCAGTCGCCCACCATCTCATACGTCGAGTGAGCCAAACAAACCCAGATCATCCACAATCGTGCAACAAATGCCAGCGGAACTGCAGCTCAAAATGGTAGCCAGAGGATTGCCGCATCTCCGAAGGAGAAGAAATCGCACAGTTTACACACACGATCAAATCGAGGAGCTTGAAGAAGTTTTTAAAATCAAGCACTACCTGGACGTCGATGAGAAAGGTTCTATCGCAAAACGCTTAGGAATAAGGACAGAAAATGTCGAGGTCAGACTTAGGACAATTTTTAACCTTTTTAAATTCCGGCTAAAATAGCTTCTGAATTTTTGTCAAGAGACTGCAACTAGCTTTTGCAGACTAAAAGTACAAAACAGCAAAATAAATTTCCTCATAAGCCTGAATAAAAACTATGGTCATTCACGATATCGAACGGCCTTTTTTGTAGTACATAACACTTAAACCTATAGCTTAAGAGAAAATATTATGCTTGGTACCGTACAAAGTCAACAACTATAAGGATGCATATCTTTATAAAAGGGTGATGTAAAAATAATATGTCTTTGAAAACAAGGATATGTTACCCAGTTGTGGATAGAAAGAATGAAAAAATTCTGTCTAGATTAGAATAGCTGATTCTAGAAATTCTCGCGTTTCATGTGCCATCAATGCCTTCGATGATACAAATCAATATAGCGTTTTGCAATATGAATTTAGAGATAATTTAAGAGAAAGGGCCTGATTTTGGTATATTATGTTAGTTTAGTTGCAACTTTTGTATAACCTATTGAACTTGCATCCATAAGATATCTTAAAACTATAATTTTTTTATTTGATAGATATGGTTTAAGAATCGCCGTGCAAAATGGAGAAAAGAAATGAAAACAGTTAAGTCTAATAGTGATGGCGAGGTTTGCCAATATCTTGATGAAGATGAATCGACATTAGGAGACGAGAGTGACAGCTATGGAAGAAAGCCACTTGCTTCAATTTTAAGCAAAGATGTTCCCGAGGAAAGACCGACAATGACTTTGTACCACACTGGACAGGAAACGTGTGATAATGATGTAGATAGTACTGTTGTTGTTGCTGCTGTTAACTAGGAATTGAATCATTGGTGACCTGTAGTGTATCTTAAAGGTGATGTCAAAGGGTTGTTGTCCATGGTGTGCAAGGGATGGTGCAGAGACTCTATTGTAGAGGGTAATAATTAGTCTATTTGTCCAATGGATTGCGGTGATACTGGTTGATACCTTGAAACAGCACAAAGTCGCCCGTTTCAACCATTTTTATTTGGGAAGGATCATATTTTACAATCTGTCTTTTTTCTGCCCCATCGTTTTAAAGATTTTCCAGTAGATTCGTAGCTCTTTTCACAAGGTTCTGTACTAAATATACTTATAGTGGCTGTGGCAACCTATGATGCTAGTGAGAAATACGGCAAAATAAATGGCACGTTTAAGAGGTTTTCAATGTGCTAATCTCGATGTTATAAAACCGTTGATATTTTACGAAAGAAATGATGATTGCCTGTGATCGCAAGGTTTGTTAATCCTTGCTCTCTGAGAAACAAAGCATTAGTCAAAAACCTTGAATTATTAGTTCATGACGCTATTCATTCTCCATTTATTTTGAAAAAGACTCAAATCACAAGCTTATTTCTACACTGTTGAGGTTTCGCAGTCTAATTATTATGAATTATTCGACGAGAATAGTGTTCACAATATTTCTTTTCGTGAAAATCCTGTTTAGGTATACAGATGTAATCATGTTAATCTCTGAATTGGCTTAAGTTTGTTTATTTCAAACGTCAATGATAAGATTTATTACAAGAGACGAAGAAAATATATTGCAAAAATTTCAGGCTGTAAGGGATTTAAATTTTCCTAGATTCTTTGCCTGTTACTTCAAATAGATGACAGAATGTGACTTTGAACTTGGATTTTCGCTTATCTATTAGTGCAGCGGGCCAGCTTCTATCACCCCTGTCGTTGGGTAGTATTCAAGGCAAAAATACAGTATGAACTCACTCAATGTAATCCTGCTTTCTGCCTTATTCTCTTTTTATTAGAGCGAGATAGCAACATCTTGCTATTGTGGAAATCTAGTTTAGAGGACATAGCTAAAATATTAACCAGAAGCAGGGAAATGAGACCTGTTCAGTTTATTTAGAGTGCAATTAATTCTAATTTATCATCAGAATAAATTTTTTATGGTAGCCTAATACATTTGTCATTAAATATTAGTGTGTGTAGGTCTTAAATGGAAGATGTTTCTAGGGGCGCAAATAGGAATTTTTCGTTGGGGCACGGGGGGGGGGGGATATGTCTCACTTGAGACTTTCAGATTAACGATGGCTTGAAGACAAAGCTTTACTGTTAGTACGAATCGAGGCCGACACTCGTTCGTAATATACTAATCAGGACCGATTCTATTCCGTCATCACCGAATCATGAAAGACCACTGATCTCAAAAAAGACTGGTGGATGGAACAACCTATTGTTCTCCTACATAAGCATGAGGAAGTGATCGAATCTCTCCATGTTGAGACCTCTCGCGCCTAAAGCTTAGGGCTGCCATGGGCAAAAACTGTACACATACAGTGATGAGCTTTTTATTGTGCATTAATCATTGGATCCTTAAATAATCCAAGATGCAACAGGCCTAGGAAATTTAAGGGAACAATGGATTCTCTTTCACATAAACTAAATACCATGGCAATACTTTTTAAAGTCACTTACGAAAGCCGCAAATTCTTGTTTCAAAGGCTATTTTGAATTTTGCTATGGACCAGCAAATTAAGATAAAACCAACATGAATTCTCTCTATTATCAAGCAACACAACGAGGTCCTAACATGGGTGCTGCAATGTGGAAGAAACGCTGGGCTGGAGAAGCTAGATCCAGCCTTTTTTAGATCAGTGGGAAAGACCGACTCGTCTGCACTACCATAACCGGATCAGGACCGATTCTCCTTCATCGTAACCAAGTCACGACAGACTCTCCTCCCTAATTACCGAGTTATTACCGTTCCTCTACCTATTGAGCCGAGTAATGATGACTCTGATTGTTTTTGCGTTTAGACATCTCTGTTCACGCCAATAATTTGCGCATCTTTCAGTATTAGAAAAACTGCAAGGAAATCTTGTTGTTTTGCTATTGTGATAGTGCCAATGATAGTGTTAAAAGACGATGAAAAGTATCTTAGTGATAATTTTGTTTGACGCAATATATTTGTGTAGTTTGTTTGTTAGTAAGTAGATTATAGTGTTTCATCAACGTGAAAGATGTAATTTTTCACTTTTTAAAATTCAGTTTCAAGATAATGGTGAAGGCAAAAGATTTAAACGATATGTCATGGCATGGCTGTCTTCGCTCTTTGAAAGGTTCTTGTCGTCTTGTTTATAAAGGAAAGAGAGAGTTGAATAAAATGAAACGGGAGAGATTAATGCCAGAATTTGCATTCATTTTTCTTTTTTGACTGCTGGTATTCAAATTAAGCTTGAAATATAATTGACAAATTCCCCATGGCTTTTTCGCAACATTGCATTTTGTGGTCAGCTAGGCTCGCTCAGTTGATTTTCTTTCCCTTGGTGAACGGTTCGTGCATAAGAATGTGGAGGAGGCTAAAGGGGATAACCCAGAAAAAGGCTCTATTCTCTTCCTCTCTTCTCTTTTTGCAAGGACCGTTGTCTAAAGGGGAAGAAACTTCTTCTTAGAATTGATTGATCAGACTCAGAGCAAGTAAAGTAACTATCATTTTTATGGCAAAACAGAACAAACACTCTCATTATCCTATTTTACGGGCATGCCCTAAAGTTTGTTATTTTGTTAACTTCGTTGCATCATTTCTCTTAACATTTATAAACTAAACGTAATAAGTTGTATAAGCTAAAAGCCTTAATGTGCCAAAGTATTTCTCAACCTGACATTGAGAAATGCTTCCACAGTGAATCAACACCTTAATCTCTTAACATGTACAGATAAATGGAATAATGAATAAGACTAAGGATATGAATTACAAAGTACTTGAAGCTCCTAAAATACCAGTTCTTTAGATAAATATTTGTATATCCAAATATTGCTCTTTGTCATTAATAGTTATTTCAGGGTAAATGAAAAAGCTTATTGCTTTCAGAGACAAAAGATTAGTAAATATTCAAATGTAATATGTACTGACGATACTGCTTGGCATTTCCTTCCTATAATGACAGGGGATTTTAAAGTTTACGTACCATAGTCTTCTTTTTTGTGCAAAGATTTTTAATCATTTGTGGACATGGGTCAACTGGAGAGGTTTAAGCATACCAAAATCGCTATTGGGGATTGCAGTGTTTTATTTTAAAAAGGTGTTATTATACTGTCAATTCTTTACCACCTTCGTTCATATTAAATTATTTACCCTTCTAAGTGCAAACATAAGATGAGCCACTGCAAAAATACACTAGCTATGGCTAAAAATTAACTGTGTAGTAATAAAAATTGATTAAAAATAAAATAATTTGCAAATGCCACTCTGGGCATTTGTATATTTATTAGCGTGCTTATTTGCTTGTTTGCTTGTTTGCTTGTTTGCTTGCTTGCTTGGCTGCTTGCTTGGTCGCTTGCTGGCTTGCTTGCTTGCTTTCCTGCTTGTTTGCGTGTTTGCATGTCTGCGTGTTTGCTTGATTGCAGGAAAACTTCGCGGCGTGTCCACTCTCATTCAGAGTAGAACCCAAGCTCATCCAGAAAACCTCTGAGAAAGGTTTGGTTTTTCCCTTAAACTTAGAATTTGGAACATTGGACATTGAAACTTAGAAAAAGGGATTATTTTACAAAAATTACTGATGTAGGGTATTTTTTAAACCAATCTTGGCCATGATTTCTCTTTGCTGACAACAACACGTCATCTGTTGCATAAAATCAAATGTTTACATGTAATTTGCCCATTAATGTAATTATGAAACCCAAAGATTCTTCAAGAAAGCACCACTTCAATTTGATTAAATAGAACATTTTGATCAAACATCTTTTGTATTTATAGAGTCATTGGCAACTAATGATAGAAATGTTAACAGTTTTTTCACAATGTGTTCCTTTTTGTCCTTTTTACTTTATCGACCTTCTAGACAAACCTATAACCTACAAAAATATGAAAAACGTAACTAGATCTTTTCATTCTCTAAAAAGTACAGTTTTAGACAACATAGTGTGATAAAATCATAGTGTAGCAGAGCAGGAACTCCTGTTCACTTTGTTTTTGTACAAATTTTATCTATAGTTAGGATTATATCTTAGTAAAAAGGTTATAAAAAGTTAACATATAAAGGGTTTTTTCATAGATCTCTCGGATGAGCTCAGTTGCATCACTGAATGAGAATACACACGCAGGGGAAATTTTTTTTTGAGAGCAACTAGTTATCAGTCACATATCATTTTCCTTTAAGACATTAATCTTCGCAGTTGCTTATATTTGAGATAAATACGTGTGACAAATTTTTTGGGAACTGCTAAACTTGATCACCAGTTACCAAATTAAAACGCCCAGATAGAGTTTCAGTAGGGACCGTTCTGTTTGTGCCATTATGAGGATTCGACTGTGATTTTGATGGTGAATGCAAGGCAAATGTTACGGGCATGCAATTATTATATTTTGCCTTCATTAGTACTTGACAAATAATTTTTTGAAGCGGTGTTGATGTAGAGATGTTATAATTTTGGAAAGATAGCGAACGATGTTTATCTGCACCGAAACGTCAAAATTTTATACATCAAGTATGCCAACTTTTTACTAAATACTATCTAAGATCAACCTGAATTCATCGTAGCTTTGCCCAGGAAATATAGCTTTGTCAAATTTTACTTCACTGCTTTACGTTGTCAACACTTTTACTTTTACAAGTTTTGTATTCAATGCAATTCTATATTCAACTCTTCTATAATGCGATTTTAATTCTTTAAGCCCATTTTAAAAGATTTTTTGTCCGAGAGTACCACGAACGAATTAGAGAAGCGGCCACAGTTTTTCTAATTACATGTGTAAAAACACATTGCACTGACTTTGGCTTGGAGTCACCTTGGTAGGTTTTGCCTGCAGAGTTCTAATGAAAAAGTTTCTAGTTTTGCATTCTTTTCAGAAATAATTATTTAGCTTATTGGTATTTTACTTCATTCTTTATTCAAAATCAAGCGATTTCTTTACTTTTCTCAATTAATGTGAAGGCGACTTCTTTTTAAGATTTCTATCATAATTATCTACAAAACTTTGTTGTAGAGTTATTTTTTAATAAATGAAAGATGAACATGTGATGGTTATAAGACATCGGATTTCTTTTAAACCCAAATGAAGATAGAATTCTTAAAATCTCTTTCTTTAAATTTTGCTTGGTAAAGTAACAAAGCTATTAGGATGAGTAAAGGCAAATAAAGGAATTGCAATACCTTAGAGGGATCAAAAGATTTTGCATTTTGGAAAAGAATTCAAAAACAATAATTTTAGTTGAATAGTTACTTCGCAATGTCATTAGAAATTACTTTCATCCTTTTGGCATGATCAAAAGCTGGAGAGCTTTGCTAGACATTGTCCTGTATCCGAAGTTTAGAAAAAAGGCGCCTCTGAATTAAATCTACACACTCAGTTGGTGACCAATCTTGAATAAAGTACTTCATCTTTTAGGAACGATGAATATTGTGCTTATGGTCTCCATTGAAAGTATTGGTTCTGAAAATTCAATATTGTTTAGTTTTATTTATTTGACATTGTTCATTTACTTTGATAATCGACATACATTTTGACGAGCTTTGAGATGACAAAAAAAATTTGGCAAGAATGTAAATGCACCCATGGCACAAAACTTTTAGTAGGAAATTTGTTTTTTCTTTTTGAATTTGATTCAACCTGCATTGAATTGCTTTTCTCAAGGACGGTAGCCTTTTAGCTAGTGCGATTTCTACATGTAAATGATTTACCTATTCTAATGAGCCATCAATTTGGGGGAGCCCTTCTTTCTATGATGTAAAGATATAGGCAGTATTAAAAAAGAATGCTATAAGACAGTAGGTAGATATTTTATGCATTGCTTACACATATTATTAGGTTTAGTATAAAATTCAGGATTTTTTAAGGTCAGTATAATAAATTGGGCTATGAAAATATTTGCTAACCAATAAAGATTAATGAGGCTTAAGATTAAGGATTTTCTAACTGAGTAGCGTCAGTACTAAAAAGTATAAGACAAGACTATTATTGATCTTTTTATTTGTAAGAGCTGATTTTAATTTTTAAAGATCATTAACTTAGGGAAACACTCATTTAAAACAAGACGATCGTTTATTATCAAGCAAAATTCTCGTTTCGTTGAACTGCTATGACAGTGATTGTATGATCACCATCATGTCCGTAGTCCCATTGGCTGTTGGTTCACCCATGATCTCACATTGCTTCTCTACTCTTCCAGTTCTTCTGTCTTGTGGCCGAGCTGACGAAGGCCACAGCCAGTCCATTCTTTCACATCGTCTCCCCCAGATTCTTTTTTGTCTTCCGCATTTTTTATCCTTCACCCTTTTGCTATATGATCTTTTTCATCAATATGCCGCTATGACTTGGTGTCCGAAGAACTTCAGTTTCCTTCTTTCAATGATCGACAGTATCCTTTCCACATAACTGTTGCCCGATAGTCTCTCTTTATCTCTCCTCACGTTTAATCATTTGTTTTTCGTCTTTCCGGGAGATATTGGAAATCTATCTGTGCACTTTAATTTCAAATGCTGCAATCCTTTTTCTGACATTTTCAGCGAGTGTCCATGATTCACACCCACAATAACAACTGATGTGGCAAGGGCTTGGATCAGACGAATCTTGTTGCTAATTGATAAGATGAATCCTGTTGTTAATTTTGATGCTCTTTCATTTCCAGATCATTTTCAGTTTTATGAAGTTGTTAGGTTTATTTCCTGTTCAGTTGTGATATTTTGCGTTATGGTTGTTCCTATCTTGCTAAAAGGTCACAACTACACAGAATATAAATGAACAAATATGATTCCAACTTTGTGACATGCTTTGGCTGGATGTAGCCTATTCTGGCACGAATGAACGAGTCGTCTTCTCTTGTCATTGTATAGTATTTTTTACCACGAGCTATGATAATTAAATTTCTTTTCGTATTTTGCAAATAATTCCATGTTTTTACATATCTCTACACTTTAATATCTTTAAAAGGGTCATCATTAACTTTTCTTGAAAACTTCATTCAGTGCAACTGAATATAGATCTGGATGAAGAAAGATAAGCCATTCCGACCAAGCAATTAAAACTGGCAATTTTTCTTTATCTGTTTTAAATTTTGAACTTAATCATTAATCCTTTGAGAATTAGGAATGCCATCTTTTGCAGCAATAAATCTTAAATATTCAAATTCCTTGTACAAATTAAATCCTCTTTAAATTCCTTCTTCAGAATTATGCTTTTCGTAAAGGAAAAGTTAGTTTTCATTTCAACGTTGGTTTTAGTTCTCAGAATGCTACCTAAAAAGCTAAGAAAATGCCATGTAAAGACTTGTTAAAAACAGCTTAGAGAGATTTTTGCGACGAATCTATTTTTGGTTGGTTCTGGTTTTTAATTTCAGGATAAGATGAAAGAAAAGGATTTAAGAAATTATAGCGAAGAAAAATGTGAATGACTGACACGACTAGGGCCGTACTTGAACCTGAAATCACGTGCCACTTACTTGCATTGTCTATCATTCCGAAAGAAGAAGATTGCGAGAGATTCAACAATACAAATGTCTCTGCTTAAGAAATAAATATCTGGTTATGGAAATTACCTAAAATTGTGCTAAAATTGATCTTTGACTTCATGGTATTTATTACCATTCATTTCTTCGTTTTAAAAACAGCTTCATTGAAAAGCCAAAATTTAGGAATTAAGAGAATTGTTGTCTTTTTTACCAAACAGCAGTCTCTTTGCACCAAGAATAAGCCTAAATTCCATTTACTAGGTCAAAAACCTGTCTCCTCTCATGATCGCTATGCTAGGTAAATATGCCAACGACAAAGAAGATAACACATGGCAGAATCCACAAATAATCGTTCGCCTCCAGGCTTTTTAGTGCTTTAATTTGCAGAGCTTTGGGGAGACAATAAGTATCACTGAAGCCAGCATTAGCCTCAATGGTTTAATTTGTTGAAAAATCAAGGCAAGAAACTTCATTAACCTTGATCTACGGAAAATGATGCAGGATGTTTAAAACTTGGCTTTTTCGAACCTGTCTTTTCAAAAACCAGTTGGATCAGCTTAAAACAAAGTTTGTAGTTATAAACCATAAACATTAATAAATTCGAAATATTTTACTTGATAAGAAAAGATAAGGAAAATATATCAAACCACTGCTAATTGTATATTCTTTTTCTTTTTTATTGTCAGAATTTTGATAATCTGCTGCTGCTTGCATGGTAGTAGGAAAAAGAAATTAAGAAATCTTGAAGTGCTACTACAAACTTTGTTTACTAAAGTACGCGTAACATCACGCACGTTTATCTTGGTCCAAAAAATATGAGCAGTGATATGTAAGAATACTTCTAGAAGAAACATGTATTGATGCAAACAGCTCCTTCAGAATAGTAAAAATTTGTTGCTTTTATTGCACTTTGCAAGTTTTCCACAATTTTTTACTTCAAAAACCTTCCTCTGGGCCCAAACAATGTCTTCATTTTGAAATCTCGCCAATCAACGCCAGTGAAAAAGCAAAAAAAAACCGAGTGGTAAACACTGTTTTCTCGAGCGCGTCCGCTGTAATTGAAAGTAAAGGCCTTCGAGAATGTAAATATTGCCTTCAAGGTATGTTTATTTGGCATAATCAAATGCATGTATAAAAAAAGTCTACTGCAACCAGGTATTATATTTCAAGTTGTTCTTCGCTATAACTATCATTTTCACTCACCTTTTACTCAAAAAAATAACAGTGTCTGGTTTTGTAGAAGATTGAAGATATACTAAAAATCAACAGACTGATGTCATTTAATACAATACGACACTTCATATTAAACTTTCAAGGAGTTTTGGCAGTCACAATATGACAAAGAACATGGAACAGTCATTGACTGTTCACTTAAATTGGCATTTATCATCCCCGTTTACCACTACTAGGCAATTTAGGCAAGACTTTTGCTTATAAGCAACTAACGTGCTAGCTTTATTTTACGTCTGGAGATGATTAAGAGGCTTTTGCTTAGCGTCTGAATATGGATTACCTGCCTTTGACATGAAGGCATGATAATTATCCCAAAAGAAGAACTTAGGCTGCCTCTACTTGACTGTTATCATCATGCTCAACTAACAACTTAAATATCTTTTCATTTTAACTACTTTGGTGCCAGCATCTTCTTTAATCTCGAACGTCTTAAACTGCTAAATCTTGAAACTGTGCAATTCATTGAACTAGCGAATAATTGAACGAAATTCAAGATTTAATGACAGCCTGCCTTCGAGTGGAAATAGAGTTATCTTTTATCTAAAAATTACCCGGTTAATTGATTCATTCACCGCATTAAAAGATATTAATCCAGAGGCTGGTATTCTTAACTACTTAATCTACTCTGTATGTCGAATATTCAAACAAGCCTAATCTTGAAAATCTAGAGCAAGCATTTAAATCTTGAAAGCGTCCCTTGCTAGATTAATGGATTGAACGGCTAGACCATAGAATTTTAGGTAATACGTATCTCAGTAAATATCTTAATATCACGTTTTCAGACGGTTTAATGAAGAATAATTAAATCAAAATTGATCATATCATATTATATCCATCAACACTATGGGATTCATCTTATACTTTAAGATATCATTTCTTCAAAGGGATTTACCATGATTAGTTCTTTACGTCATTGCATTTTGCAACCTCACTGCTTAATTGATTGGGCGGGAACCAAACTTTCTGTCCGTTATCAATGTTTCTTTGTCAGTTATCCAAATTAGTGGTAGATCGTTCCCTGCTGCTTTCTTCTCATGGCTTATAGCGAGGTGTCTATCGATCTAACCGAGAAAAATTTTGTTTGCTTGAATTCACCAAAGCCTTGTGAAATCCAATGACAGGGGAGTCAATGAATTTTGGAATGAATATCGTAACTTCAAGCAATAATGATGGAAAAAGTATTCATTTTGAATCATCACAAATAGAACCAATTTTGAAAGATAATCACAGTGACAGGTTTAATGGTCCACATTTCAATAGTTTTTCATTATTACTCTGATATTCTGAATTTTTATCCAGTGGTCTTGATTGAAACGTGTACTGGTCTACAGACGTACAGCAGCTTACGTTAATGAAACATACTTTTTTCAGCGGCTAATATAACATTTTCTCGTAAAAAAACAGATTCACTTTAATATTAACAGATTTTCTTTCAGGTACAAAGGACTTCTTTATGTCTGATTGAAGATTATAACCTAACTAAAAAGCTGCCTCAAAGATCAATCTTAATTCACAAGCAGAGGTAAGTGACTTTGGATCAGCTTAGGCAGTCAATGCCATTAAAACTGTCTTAGACGACTTAAGAATAGGCTGGCAGCGTATTATGGTAATTTACATAATATTAAAGAACATGACGCTTCTAGAATGGAATAATTTCTGTTCCGCAATTCAACAAGTAAAAGCATCAAATTATAATTTCGTATGCTAACCAAGTTTCTAGTAATTAATTACCAAAGATGTCTGTTTGAGCTGTCTCAAGACAGGTCGATATCTGCAGATAAGAGTCTACTGTGAAAAGCGTTCTATGAACATCTTTAATGATATGTCATTGAAAGCTGTTCTTACACCTCTAAAAAAGACCAAGCTAATCAGAAGAAGAAGGAGCCTTGAAAGGTGTACAAGAGGCTAATTAATATCGCTAATAACATGTAGACTATGATTTTGTTCAATCCAATTCAACATTAGCTATGAAGTTACCAATTTCCAAGGTGCAGGGTTTTTCATTTTTTTAACGAGAGGATACGTACTAGAAAAGCTTTTGGAATTGTTATGCTCAATAATACCAAGGAAATCAATACAGAATTCTTTTTTGCTGGAACAACAAATATGTAGCTTACTGTAATGTATTAGGCATAAACCATTTTATACTAGCCTCGGATTGGAGTTCAGGGATTAGATCAGGGTCGGAATGAAAACAGTCTTGTCTCGTGTGCTCTCTAGGTCTAGCGTTAGGTCGCAGCGGATCATAGGCATCGCGCGAACATACACAACACTTACAAATAAAAAAATGTATCAATGGTGTTTGTATTATCCTCTAATTTTCTCCTCAAATTATAGAAATTCACGTGCTTGTGTTTAGATTTATAATCAATATTGCAGAAAATTTCAACAATAAAGATAAAACATGTAGAAAAATATCTTAACATTTACGAAGCGCCTTTTAGAAAAATAAATATATATAGAAACACTACCAAGCTGCAGAGTCACTGACACTAATGCTAGCCATTCAAGAATTATCCAAATTTCTTTCTACGATATTTTGGTGTTTTGATGGCTCGATAAAATTAGGTATGTTCATTCTATTTTAATGGTGCCTTGCTGCTATTGCTCTTAAATATAATTTTCTTTAGCCACTTTATGATAAACACTACAGCTAAATACGGGAGATTTATGGGAGATTTTGGACAATTATTAATAGTTCCAAACCATAGGCAATAGAAAAATCTCTCGTCTGAAAGTCCTTTGTTTTATCCTTTTGTTTCGCGCGCCGACTTGAAGCCAGCCTATTCGTAGGTCACATGATCAAAACGAGTGCATAAACAAATTTTGAAATGACGGATGCTGATGTTTAAGTGCGCAGACAAGCCTTAAACTCAAACTCAAAGCTCAAAATCTTTTTCACAGCATCAGCAGGTTAATCACGTTATACTGACATATAAAAAGGAAAAATATTGGGTATTAATACAATGATAAGAAAACTTTTAAAGACGTTATATCGCAAACTTGTTGGCTGAAGGATACATGGAAAAAACTCAAAAAGAGCTATCGAGTCAATCAAGATTTTATCTTGAGGCCGTGTGTCCTATTGGAGGGTTTAGATTCAGAAGCTGCTAAGATTTCGATTAAATACTTAACAGAAAGTAATGACTAAAATTTGACTAAAATCAGAACAAAAACAATAACAAGATGAAATAATATTAATACAGAAGTAGCGAAATAAAGTAATAAAGTTTTACCAACTGATAGTAAATCTACTGCTTTTGGAGCCACAACAGGCTCTAGCGTCCCAGCATTTGACACGCAATCAGCATTCGCAGCATCAGCTGGCAGTGTACCCAGCGAATAGTTTAGACTTCATGTTTTTTGTCGAAAAAAGCTTGACGAACTGTTAAACGACGAGATTTTTCCCGACGTGGATAACTTAGTATCAGAGAACTCAGTTATGCAATTTGCAAAAAGCACTACAAAAAGAAAAGTGGCTGTTTCTTCAAAAAAAGCGAAGAAGAAGCAAGACATAGGTGTTGCCAGTGCAGCTGGCCTATCAACCTATTGGATATGTCAGGTATTATAAAATTAGTAAAGTTTTCTCAAACTGATTTGCAACAAAATAGCTGCTAATATTGGGTCTGTGCACAGGCTACGGCTATCCAGAAGCACTACCAAAAGCGATTTTTCATCACCAATTTTTCATTTTAACGGACTCTTTAAAACAATAATTCATGGAATGCTATGCAGTCTTATCGGTCGGTAGCGATGGCGAACAGTTTTTTCTACTTTTTTACGGTACGGTTCTGCAGTTTGCATATGTTCTTATTCCAAATTGTGCAGCCAGCTTTTTTAACTTCTTTTTGTTGACAAATTTGGGAGACAAATTGTACAGCTTCTTCAGGAGACCACAGCAAGTGGCCTTAGAAAAGCCATTGCCGATGAGCGATAAAGATTTTGATTGCCTACAATACTTATCTGGTTAGGTTGAACACAGATTTTTGAAAAAGCAAGAAACAGCCCAAAATAAGGTTGCTGGAGAGCTTCATTGAAGAACGGCCTGTGTCCCAAGGACTGACAAAACCAAGGAGGTTTGATAAGAGCTAAAAATGAAATCGAGAAAATCTTTACTCAACAGAGTCAGAATGTCTTTCGCAGATACGCACTTTGCCATTCTTCAACCTTTCTCTGAAATTAGCATCAATTTCACGATATTTTAATAACACATCCAAGATATCCCTTCGCCGTTTCGAATAAAAACGTTCTCTTCCTTTCACTCCACATTTATTAAACGCATTGTTAGCTCCAGGCATGTTAATAAAATAGCATGCTTGTTAACCTGATGAAATAAAGTTGAAAATATCATATCAGATAGAAACATATCGTCCTGTGCAGTTCTATAAGCTGGGGTGGGGGATGAAGGCATGAACAGAATAAAGTGGTAAAATGTCCTTTATTTGGAGACAGGTTAATAACTCCAAAACCTCATTGCTACATCGAATTTAATGGATAAATACACTTCTTGCAAGGATTTTAATTTTTCTGATTTTCTGAGGAATAAGGACACTGTTGTATATCGATCATAGTCTTATCCGCTTAGATTGGTTGAATATGCACGTTCCTTGACCTCTAGAAAGTAGACTGTCTGACTCATCGGAATATTTTTGACATTTTTGTCGCAGTGACCACAAGTGCAAAGATTAGAAAGGCAAAGAACAATGTTATCACTGAATTAACCGGTGATAGGCCAAATTTCAGACTTTTTTTAAACTTCGTCAAATTGGATCAAGAGCGAGTAAAGAATTTTCTTAAAATAGTCATGCCCGTCAAAAAAGTTGGAGCACCCGGCATTGCAACCAGTTACAAAATATCTTAAATGATGATGGTGGCAATGACTTTGTTTTTTAGAGGACGATTGCAAAATATGGTAACGAAGGGGGGGGGGTGCTGTTTGAGTTGCCCGGCTCTGGGCTTGGAAAACGTAACTGGGTAGCGAGTTACAAAGTTACTGGTGTCAGTTCGAGTCCTGCCCGGGTTGTGTCACGCACTCACCTTCTTTTGCAATCGTCCTCTAAAAACAAAGCTAAATCCTGTTCTTTAAATCATCTCTCTTTCCTAGAGCTCTTATCAAAAAGTGCAAAAAGCTACTAGAATAACATGCTTTAAAGAGAAAAGTTATCATTCGAAGCCAATTTCCAAAAATCCAAGATCTCTTTCCTTGAAAGAATCGCTTAACCAGAGTGTGCTAAATTTACCTTTGACACCTCAAAAGGCTACTTTTATTTTATCGTTATTGACTCAAATACAAGCAGAACACCTAAAAACACCACAACCACGTAGCTGTAGATGTCGGCTAGGGTGGGCAAACTAGAGCAAGAGCGATACCTGAGGGGGGCAGGCTTTAAAACAAGAAAACAGATATATAACAAACAGGTATATTTGGACTAAATTAAGCTCACGGAATTATAATTGTGCCAAATTTTCAAAATATCATTCGGAAAAACTGTAGCCAGAGGGGGCAAGTCGTTATAAAAAATTCACAGCCCCCCGTGCCCCTCCTGCAGCTACGTGGCTGACACAAGCAAACGCCGGAAACCATATTCGAAAAGCTTATAGAACCAACTAAAAACATAAATTTGTCATGACGAATGATGTCAAAATAATAAATTATATAAAGCTCTCGCCGAATAAATCCCAATTTACAAAGAAAACCATTCTGTTGAGCCATAACCCAAAACCCCCTCCACTGTTATCTTCGATTTTAAATTAAAATTTAATTATTTCCTTCTTTCCCTTTCCTCCTTGCCTATATTTGCTTATTATAACTGGCATTTTTCACGTTTTTTCGATAAAAATTAGCTTAAAACTGAATGCTTTATTTGAGTAAACTGCCCTACGGAAATACAATATTTCAGATGGAAAACATAAATATTGTTGGCAAGGCTCGAGCATAACCCTACATCAGCTATGCACAAAACGTTGTAACAATTTTAATTTTTTCATATTAATACTTGGTCGTTTTTTTCTATATTTATTTGATTTATTGCCTCATTCGACATGCTGACAGTTATTGATCTTCCATTTGTATTGAGCCTCGCTTGCGTTTAGTGAATAATGGCGGGAAATCCCTGATAGCGACACCAAACGACAAAATTCAATGGCTGACACAGAAAGTAAAGGCACAGATCTCTATTCTGTTGTTGGGAATGTCGCAAGAACCTGAGTGTAAATAACTTCTGATTGTGGAAAAAGAGTCTGAAATTTACTAAAAGTTTCTTGAATTCAAGGTATTTCAAAAATTTTCCTGTAGCTTTTTTGGGAGAGTGTAGGTAGGCCTAGATTAAAAAAATTGCAAATGCTTAACGGTCTGCTGTGCAGTTTTAAGGTAAACCGCTCTTTGAACGGAATTGAAATTAAACAGCACGCTGAATATACAATGTGGAAAAACCCTGTTTGCACACCACTTGATACTTGATTGTTTAAAGGTGGTTTGCCAGTCTGCAGATTGTGGCATGTGCACACACAAGATTTTTTCAGAGGCTTGTCTAATGTACACAAAATCATAGTGTTGAACACACATTTTTCTGGGTACTGTAAAATTTTTAAGGACCACCCTTTTTGGAACGTTGCTTTCCTATCTTGGTCTGAGCAACATTTTCTTTGGAATTTTGAAATGCTGATAAATTGGAATTTTAGTATTCGCAAAACAACAGTAACTTGTGTTGGTCAACATCAGAACCAGTGGCGAAGCTAGCCAAAAATTGTTGGTCCTGCTGTATGTATAGGGCCACGCCCTTATTCAATAGGAAACGCCTATGAACAAAAATTATTTTTTGTAGATGAACTTTTTTGCAGTAAAAAGCAAATTTTAAATCAATGTCTATCTTTTGAAAAATAAACCCATACTTAAAGACGTGCTTTAGGGTGCTTACTTTTCAAACAAATCTATGTTAAATTGTAGTAAGCCTCTACAGCTGAAGTAAAAGTTCAAATTGATGATAACTAAATTTGACAATGAAAGGGGGTAGGGGTGGCATTTGAAGTTGCATATCATATATTTGTGGTAGTTGAAATAGTCTCATTAGACTATTCAAGATTTTGGTCCAATCTAGATCAATCTAGACACTCTATTAAAATACCTGACCAATCTAGATACTCTATTATAATAATTTTAATAAACAACAGAGTTTAAAGTCTGTAGGGGCAAGTTCACAAATTCTGCTGAACAATTATTCTGCAGCTGACAAAGAGAGGTACCATCGAATAATGTGTCGCATTATCAATGAAAACAACTTCATTAGCCAAACCATTAGATGAGTAAACAATTCAGGTAGTAAAATACACTTTCATATAGCAGTTCAGCATTCAGTTCATCGGTATTCAACATAGCAATCAGTCGCCCGTTAATCTCTTACAAATGCAAATTCCGCTGAAATTGGTTTATTCTCCAACTCCAAAATTTCAATCACACAACAGTAAATTCAATTATGCTTTTATCGTCCTTGTCCAAGTCTAAGAAAATCTTATTCGTTTAGGCCACCATGATATACCGTGCCTTAAACGATCGTATGAAGGCCGAAATCAGTGTGCCCCATACAGCCAATCCTTGCTGTTTACCATTTCTTTCTCATGAACTTTGGACTCTGTCTTGTTACAAATAAAATTTATGCAGCTCAACTGAGGCAAGTTTTGCTGTCAATAATAATATCATTGGTATTGCCAAAGCAAGCAGGAAATCCACATTCACATCGCCTCGCCATAATACTTGAACTGGCCTCCTTGCTAGTGTCTCATAGCAGAACGAGAATGCACAGGGCAATTCTTGCAGTCCTGCTCTCAGAAATAGCAGGACCAAAGGTTTCCAAAACAATACCTTTTGACCTATGTAAGTGAACCCTCAACCAATCAAATCACTACTGCTTACGAAATGTTATGATGATTATGTCGACGAGGTCCTGCTCCCGAGATTGAGCAGGACTGCTCTTTGTTCTAGACTATTGTGAAGCAGGACTAAATTCACAAAAGCCCATTGTGAAGCAGGACCAAACATAGGGTATCATAGTTATGAGCAGGACCAAAATACAGGGCTGCCGTAGAAGAGAACAGGACCTTGAGATTAGCACGGGATGCCTGTATCAGCTGGCGGAACTGGGGACTGTTTATCAAATAGACTTTGAAACTTCCTTTTTGCAAAGAAGAAATTGTTTATTGTTTACAGTAAATCTTATTTTTGGAAATTCTTGATCCTGCTCAGCAGGACCAGCAGGACCTTTGGCTTCGCCACTGATCAGAACCATCTGATTGTCACAGGTTGAAAAAGTTGCTGCCTGTAATTAAATTAGAGAACATGTACCACTTTTGATATGTGCATTTTGCGAGCAGATTGAGTTTCTCTAGATTATACTCTCCTTCTGATTTGAAATACTCTGGCATGCAATTACATTGAGTGAAATATGAGGCACAGCCTGTCAGGGTTGCTCAATGAAATCTGAAAGCTTTGTAAAGTTTGAAGAAGGGGGAGGGGGGGTCTAAGGGTACTCCTCCCAGGAAAATTTTAAGGGCCACACCTTATAGAATACTGCAGAATAGCCCTGGAGCCATCTTATATCTCAGTATTTTGATTTTATATTTTGAAATGACCTATGCTAAGATTTTTGGAATAACTACAGTATCTGACTTGTACTGAAGCATGATTATAGGGTCAAGTATTTGCTCTTTAGAGATCATTCTGTGGACTGAATTATTTTTAAATCAACTGACTGAGTGGACTTTTAAGGGGTTACATTTCAATCCCATACCCCTACTTGGAAGTTTGACTAACTACACGGAGGGGGTCAAAGTAATTTAAATTTCAGATTGGATCAAAACTGAAAAGTGTGTCTACATTGCACACTTTGTCAGCATTCTTGCACACATGCACACATTTATATTTGCTCTTGCACACAAAAGATCTTGTCAAGAACTGCCATGCTCTGCAGACTGGTGGTTTGCATGCAGAAAACCTGCCTAAAATTATTTACTTGCCAGCACCTTCTAAGCCACCAATTGAGAATGATTATTTAACCCCTAGAATCGTAAAACAATATTGCCCAGTGGCATAGGAGCCAGGGGCCTAGGGGCCACATGTCCCCCCACTTTTCTGCAAAGCTTGAAAACATGCCCCTTTTATGGGTGAGAGGTGTTAAACACATGTTGTGTCATTGCTCCATTTAGGTGATATACTAAACTATACACTCTCTTTTCTGTCTTTTAAATCGTCTTTTTGAATGACCACAATATTATTATTTATAAGATTTGCACATCAGATTATACTCAAGTTTATATCTGGTTTCTTTCAAGTCTACTCCTACAAAACAGGGCATAGCCAGGGTTAAAGGTTGGAGGGGCAAAGAAGAGGCAAACAGCAGGGGTTCTGGGAAAATTTAAAACTTTCCATTTGCTTTCATTTAGATGTAAACTCAATCTTTGGAAAACTTTTGTTTTTAGATGTGGCCTAAGAACTGTTCATATGACACTGTATATTAATAAATACAACAGAATATCATACCGAAGGGCAAGGGGTTAAGGTCTGCTATGGGAGTTAAGTCCCCATGACAAAAGAGCCAGTTTAAACTTTTGCACATTTTTTGCAAATGTTTGTGTGAGAGCCCCCTTTTTCTTATAATAGCACTACATCCTCTGATACTTTGGTCATCATACCATATTTGTTTTGTGTTTACGCATTGAAACTAATGGTGTTGTGTTTTGTGTGAACCAATTTTTCGTGTTGATATGGATCTCTTGTAATGATGCTTTTGTTTTGTAATGATGAAATTGTCTAAAAATGTCCTCCTTGTTGCAGTGAAACCAATAGTGATAGTGATCAAGTCCTTCAAATGATTAATGATTGGGGCTGATAAAAACAAGAATGATATATTTGTAATAATCTAAACATCTTCTGAGGGTTAATGTTTTGTGTTTCATAATCTGGTGCCTTTTTGTTTTCCAATTGAATTTTTTGCTTAAGACTCCTCTAGAGATGCTCTCAATGCAGTCTTCTTTTGAGTCTGAATCAGAGTTTAGTTTCTTAGGAATTTGTTTTATGGAGCAAGAAGAAAGCCTGCCAAAGGCTGCAATTCCCAGTCTGGGTATGCTTCTGTGAGAAGTACCATATTCTGCAGATTAGTATTTGAATTAGCTGGCCAGAAATTTGTTACCTGCAAATCTTGCTAGAATAGTTAAAGCATTCGCATCAGAGCAAAGTTTTCCCAAGAAGAGCACACAAGCCAACAGAATAGGAAGTTTAAAAGGGAATTGGCAATGCAGAGAACTTCTTAGAGAAAGGGCTCTCAAAGTAATTCCCTCAAATAATTTACCCGTATCAATATAAACAGAGATTGATAAAAACAAAAACCAATCCAGGTGCACTCGCAACAGTAAATAAAATTACTTCTCACACCCACTGCTGGAATCCTTTCTTTACTAGGCTGTGACTGTTCATTACATTGTAATTGTTAAATTTCTCTGGAGCTCTGATTGAACGTAATTACAAATATATTTGAATGTTCATTAAATATAACCGGCCTAGTATGACAATTAAACAAATCTCATATCAAGCAGCATGGTTAGCAAGTTCTCTTTAGTAACCATTGTCCAATTAGCTTTCATAAAAAGTGACTACAAGTAAGCTTTAGATAGCAATAATAATCCTAATATATTTTAAAGTAATAGCTTTTATTAGAAAATTTGGGTGAAAGTAGCAAACCCATAGAATAACCAATCAATTTGCCTATTTTGAAGTTCCATTTTTGAAATTACAAATTATTGCTTATTCTTAATGTTGCATCATGTGGGCTGTCATTACTTTCCAAGCCTATCTATCTTGGCACGTTTTGATGATTGATCTCTGCTGATTTGTTCAAAAACATAACTCTTTCTTAAAATAATTTTTAAGATTTTATGGACAAACAACATATCAATTGAGTTACTGGTAATTGTACATGTAAAACACAAACTGGTAAAGATTGTGAAAAACTTGAAAATTATATTTTAGGAAAAAATTGTGCTGAGAAAACGACTAGAGAGTCTAGAGACTAGAGAGAAACATTATCATGATGATTTTGCCCATTTAGTAATGATATTGAATTGTAATTGATATTGAAGTGAGGCACACATTTTTTCATATTCTTTTTCTTATTTCTTTTTTAATTCCTTTGCTCTACTACTTCACTTCCTCCTCTCCTCCTTTTTTCTCCCAATTCTGTATGTTTTCTCCCATGTCATCTTCTCCCATTCTTCCACTTGTTCTTCTCTTTTTTCTTAACCTTAATCTTTTTTTCTACTTTTCTTCTTATTATTATGCTTTGTTTTTTTCTTTCTGTTGTTCTTGTTCTACGTTTCCTACTGCATCATCTTCTTTTTGCCACCATTCTTCCTTTTTTCTCTTTCCCATCTTTTCTTCTTCTTCTCTTTAACTTTTTCTTTTTCTACTTTCTTTTTTATATGTTATTATGTTTCTTCCCTTTTGTCTTTTTGCTTTTTTTCTTTATATAATTCTTCTTCATCACTTCCATTATCTAGCATCTCTCAAGCCAGGGCTCTGTTCAATTTTTTCCATGCAATCTTTCACCAACATTTTATTACTACAATTGAATAATTTCAATGGAATATATATCACGTTCTATGGCTTGAGTGAAATATTGATTATCAGCTTTATTATTTTTAGATGACAAAGAAATCTCATTCTCAATCGAATTTAAATAACGCTTTAGTTTGCAAATCAACAATAAATTTTCTCTGGACTGATGTAACCAATTTTTCCCCTGTTCAGTAACTTCTTGTGGGCCTTGATTCTGACTAGGGGCAAAGAATCTATCCTAAATAGACTGTCATTTTACAATTTATTCATAAAATCCCCGTCTGCTGTTCTGTCAAAACGTTTCCTTAAAAGTAAAAAAGGACCCAGGATAACGAATTCCGATATAATTAGACTCACCCACAGTATAATACTACCTTTGCTTTATGGCCAAATTTAGACATTCGATAGCTTTAGAAAGGGGGTTTGGCTGTTTTTTTCGCGCCAGTCATTAAATTCTATAGAATGCTGTCTGTTTACAATAAGTTTTCACATTATTGTCTTGTTGTCAAATAGCCTCATTTCAAGAGATGAATTTTTTAGATTTCTTAAACGTCATTTATGTATGGAATACTTGCTTCATTGATATTTTAAATTCATATTATTTTCCTTGACAAGGTTTGATATTTGTTCGCGAGAGTTGTATAAAATATGAACCTGATTCGCCAGACGAAGTTATTGCAGCACCATCAATTAAAATAAGGGTATGTATTCGCATTCTTATTTTCAGAAAGGAAAAATATGATGAAATAAAACACGCTTCTAGTTTGTCATCACATACCATTCTTTGGATCTCGCTTCCTGCACAGATCTTCACGTCATGTCACCCTGAGTTAATTTTGAAAAAGTTTGAATCCACATCTGAAAAAGTTTCATATCTAAGTTGAAGAAGTGTATCATCCACTTTCAGATTACCAGGCTTATTCTTCTTTTGATACCTCGATTGTAGGTAACTTCTTTCTAAAAAAATGGCACTGAGAGTAAGGTGAAGACGATTTATATGTTTTAAATGTGGACAGCAGAACCTAAAAAACGCCTCATAAAATACCTCTTAATATGCAAAATCAGCCAAATGTGCTAGAATTTGACGGAGATATGGCCACATGTTAGTTGGTCTCTGCTTATAACTTTATGAACGCAGTCAAAACAACAGTAATCCGTTAGCAAAGTCTTTTATTGGCAATGTCTTATCCGGTTTTCAAAAATTTTTACTCCATCCTTACTCAGAGTTATTTCACGTTATAGATTTCTTTGACCACAGACTTTAGAACACTTTACCTGTCATTTTGATTTTCGCGAGCTATATGACCGGGTTTGTATGTAACGTCTTCTAAAACTACTACAAACGCTCAGTAAAGCCTCCTACCAAACCAAGAGTCATGTCGCCCCTAATGAAACAATTCCAGTAAAAATTGTTTTCCCTAGCTTCTTAGTACTTCCTAATAAAGTCAACGTACTACAAACACATTCTTTGTTGTTTAATCTACATGCTTGTGTAAAGACAGTCTTATCGGCTTTTCTTTCTTTCTAAACGAGCAACATTACTGCAGGCAACTCATAAATTGTCGAGCATCATAACAGGGAGCAATCAAAGACGCAATAAGGCCAATAAAAGTGCTTCCGATAAAAACCCCCGTGAATGAAAATTGTGCAAGCTATTGTTTGGGTTTCAACGAATATTCGTCTTTGAAGGGACGAAGAAACATGGGATTTTGTTTGGTTTTGGTTAAAAAATCCGACCGATAGAATGGCCAAGAATATTGAGGTGCATTTCGTTTACATTTCGTTCACTTTTAAAATCTTGTTCGCTAGCTTTTAATAAACTAATAAAAACGGTGAAAATTAGCAAAAAGTAGCTACGAGGATTGCATTTCAACGTCATCAAGACCTCTTCAACAGTAACATCAACCGTGAGACGAAACTAAATGTACTCAAGACCTATGTATGGTCGGTCTTTACCTACGGATATGAAGCCTGGACCATCGGAAAACCCATGAAAGATAAAGTACAGGCTTTTGAGCTATGGTGCTATAAAAGTATGCTAAAGATCAAATGGACGGATAGAATCAGAAATAAAAAAGTATTACAAAAGATGAATACAACCCCTAAGCTGCTTAACATCATTGTGAAAAGAAAAGCTGCGCTTTTTGGTCATGTTGCAAGAGGATCCAGTGGTTTGGTTTTCGGTAACATCACGGAGGGGTTTATCGAAGGTAAAGGCTAACGTCTAAGGCAAAAAAAACTTGGATGTACGACATAAAAGAGTTGGTTAACATCTGGGATTACGGCAATCTGAAAAGGAGGTCAATAGATAGAAAGAAGCTACGAGAAATGTCGTCAGCACAATAATTTCGCGCGCATTTTGAAAATGAACAGACCCAGACTCCTTTATATTAGTATTTAACATTGCACAGGCCGAATTCATGAAATGAGATTAAAATCAAGTTCCTGGTTCATGCCCGGCTTTAAGCCATGGTAAACCCGTGGCGATGTATATTGATAGTCATGAGGAGGAGAGGATACAATTTTCCATGCCATGGAATTTGGAGACCATAGGTTACGTCTGCGTGTTCAAAGATACGTTCAAAGTTCAAAAGGCATCTAAAGATGCTCTTTGAAACAGTTTTCATAAAAGGTCTCAAGGAATAAAATTCCACGACGACCGTGTTGTGAAGACGTCGAGATAGCTGCGTGTAGAAAGACGAGACTAAACCGAGACTTTTCATTTATAATCAGGACTTTTTTTCCAATGATAAGCTATGTTACATACAAATACCCTTGAATTTTCTAGCACTTTTCTAGCAGAATTTTCTATCTCTTACTTCAATGGTTTAATTCCTTGCTAATAGACATGTAAACCAATTGCTTGGCAAAATGACTGCCATAAAGTCATGTAGTCATTTGATATTTCAATTCCAGTTCTCCTCACTATACCTGTCAGTCTTGTCGTTTGTTTTTTACGAGGACCAAGGACTCAGTGAACAAGGAAATTTTTAAAGTTCCACTATTGATGGCCTTCAAAAGGGATAAAAAGCACCAAAGACAGATACACACACATCAAAGATATAGTCAGAGACTACCTTGTATCATGCTTGTATGCAGCAACCATCGTTTGCCTGATTCTCTTGATATCTCTCCATCTCGTTTGTCAAAGCTGCACCCACGTAAACTCAACAACAGCTATTTCTAAAGGAAGCAAGTCATTAACAGTAAAATCCAGCTTCACCTGTTCTTCTTCATGTGTCATCTTTTGCATCTCTCGCATCCAATGTAATGTCCTTTAAATTAATGAAACATTAACAACAACATACTTGGTGAGAATTTGCGGAATGTCAGAGACAAGACCCAACTAAGCAGCAAATATGACAATGATCCTGACAGTAACATCTCCATACATTTTAATCTGCTAAATCACTCACAAGATGATAAAATATCTCCAACGGACAGTGCAAGAGAAACGTCATTGGTAAAATGCACCATTTTTCAACTTGGAACCTTATATCCTTCTGGACTTTAAAAACAACTCACATTTTTGTAGTAATTAATTTGCCCCTTTTACTCACTCACACTGAGTACAGTTGGTAAAAGCTGTTAACTGATGTGCTAAAGAGGACTTGGCTAACGTTACCTTTTCCGCTGGGTGTAGGTTTGAGCTGCAAATTGATGCTGGAAAACAAAGAGTTTGGAGAAAGGCAGCGGAAAAGAACGATCCAAATTTTTTCTTGTCATTGTTTATGAGGGATCAATCAGTGATGGTCTGGGAATATATTAGTACCCATCCTTTTAGCAAGTTGTTGGTTGTTGATGGAAACATTGAAGCCATCAAATAATGGACAACAACCTACCTCTGTCGGTGAAAAAGTGCTTTGATACAGTATGACAGTTATAATCCAGCATGGCAATGCAAGACCAGACTCAGCTAGATATGCAATGCTATTTTTCAGTTGCGAAGAGTTTTATGTGGGCATTGCAAAGTTAAGATCTTAACCCAGTTGAACACGTGTGAGGCTACATGAAAAAGCAACTCAACAAGAATTCGCCAAATTCAATGAAACAAGTCTTGCCGCTGTTATTGAAAGTCAAGGAGTGATGACAAAGTATTGACTTCGCCTATTGTGTTTCTCAGTTTTGGAAGTAGTTTTTTGTAACTTTCTTAATGATTTTCTTTGTTATGCAAATTTAAAGTTTAAAAATTGAGTTTATTTGGGCGTCTCTGAAACATCATAAGGGCATGCGAACTTTTTTGTTATTCATCAATTCATCCATCTTTTGCGTATAGTGCTGTTTTATGTCGGAAAAACGTAGGAGTCTATGTTTTCATGGTGATGCTTCAAAAGTTGAAGTCTTTTCATCTTTTTGCCAGATTCTAAGACCTACATTATTCGAAGAAACAGCTGCCTATATCGAAGCAAGTTTTACAGAGCTGTTCTTCGTAGAGATCGTTTAACATAGTTTTCACCTTTTCTCGAATCCGAAAGAGGTAGGAATATTCCTAACCTCCAGTTGAATTTCATTCCAAGCTTTAACACTGGAGTAGCAGAAATTTTTTTGAGAATTCTAAATTTTGGCTCGTTACATTGATATCTAATGCGTTTCGTGTTGTGTAAATGAATTTTCCAAATTTTGGCTCGTTACATTGATATCTAATGCGTTACGTGTTGTGTAAATGAATTTTCCAAATTTTGGCTCGTTACATTGATATCTAATGCGTTACGTGTTGTGTAAATGAATTTTCCAAATTTTGGCTCGTTACATTGATATCTAATGCGTTACGTGTTGTGTAAATGAATTTTCCAAATTTTGGCTCGTTACATTGATATATAATGCGTTACGTGTTGTGTAAATGAATTTTCCAAATTTTGGCTCGTTACATTGACATCTAATGCGTTACGTGTTGTGTAAATGAATTTTCCAAATTTTGGCTCGTTACATTGACATCTAATGCGTTTCGTGTTGTGTAAATGAATTTTCCAAATTTTGGCTCGTTACATTGATATCTAATGCGTTACGTGTTGTGTAAATGAATTTTCCAAATTTTGGCTCGTTACATTGACATCTAATGCGTTTCGTGTTGTGTAAATGAATTTTCCAAATTTTGGCTCGTTACATTGACATCTAATGCGTTTCGTGTTGTGTAAATGAATTTTCCAAATTTTGGCTCGTTACATTGACATCTAATGCGTTTCGTGTTGTGTAAATGAATTTTCCAAATTTTGGCTCGTTACATTGATATCTAATGCGTTTCTTGTTGTGTAACTTGATTTTCCAAATTTTGGCTCGTTACATTGACATCTAATGCGTTTCGTGTTGTGTAAATGAATTTTCCAAATTTTGGCTCGTTACATTGATATCTAATGCGTTTCTTGTTGTGTAACTTGATTTTCCAAATTTGGGCTCTTTTCATTGATATCTAATGCGGTTCGTGTTGTGTAACTGGATAACTGGAACCTTGTTGAGAATTTTGTTATCGGGGCACAGGTCATTGTTTTCTGTTTATAAAATTTTGGCTTAGCTGAAAGTTAGGCATTTTTGATCATTGTGAACTTAGACTGTGCAAAACTCATGTATCAAGATGAAGTCATACCGCTACTCAGAAATGAAAGCAGAACTGAGGCAGATTTTTACAGGACGATATCTGTACTACAGATGATATCAACAGTTTTGGAGATATTGGAGATATAAAAACTCGTTTTGTAATTCGTGTATAAGCGAATAATTCAGAAGACTTTTCACTTTTTAATTTTCTCTTGGTACCGATCAAAGTGCTCTACAGAGCTGACAATATCTCTTCTTACTGATCACAGAAAAAGGACGTTTATCTTTCTATCAAAAGCGTTCAACGTGGGATATCAAAAAGGCTAAATAAACTGGAGAAGATCAATAGCAATGGAAATGAACTTGAGCGATGTGAAAATTAAAGGCAGTCTGTCCCCTATTGTGCTAAACTTTATTTTCACGGGAGTGAAATTCATGCACCGTTATGCTTAATGGATAATTAAATGATTTAAACAATCAGAGACAACATGGATTCCAGAGCTTTGAATCAAATGGCTGTGTTCCTGTTGAAGTGAAGCTGTGGCTAGAAAAATTTTGTTCCCTGCTTGGTTTTTGCGACAGATATGTCAACAGCGAAAGGAAATGCTTCCGTTTTCATCAGTCAATTCCAGTAATTAAATTTTATTGCCATTCCCGATAGCTTTTTGCTCGCAGTTTCAAATGCCGTCCACTACCGCAGCTAGGCCAGTCAAATCCGTTAAGGCGGGAAGACCTATTGTTCATATTAGCCAATCATTAAGGAGACATACTGCCTTTAATGCAACGTCCTATTAGAAATACTTCGAGGTTTTTTTGAATCAAACTTCAGTATTGAAGATCATTTTTATAAAATCTACAAAAGAGCTGCTAGAAGGTTACGTCTGCTGAGAATAATCCGTGAATTGATTTAATGAGGATTGATTTACACGTTAAAAGTGGTGCCAATTTTCGGATACTAGGGGTTTATCTTTCTTGCAGTCGTACGAGAACAGAGTACAAAAGTTTTGAGCGCAGAGCCTGAGATTTTATAAAATAAAATGAGATGACATCACCAAACGTTAACAATGTGAGACCTTTGCATACCAAAATTGATGCAGAAATTAAGTAGCTTTATGCTTGTCCTAGGCAACTTATAACAAAATGTTGTGATGTTATGAAAGATGCTGTTGTTGAGAATACATACGATAAAAACACAAGAAACCAGGTACACACACTGCCGAACTATCTGTTAAGGTACCAAGGTTGAAAACGGAATTTGGGCGGAGGGCTTTTATTTCATGGCTGCAAAAATTTCGACCAATTCTCTCAGCTCTGACAGTCGGTGGAACAAGTTTACATGCGACATGCTCATATAATTTTGTTGATTTATTTTTCTTTATCGTGCCTTTATTGCCAAGTTTTTGTAAAAGTAAATGACAAAGCCACATTAATGTATCTATGTCCGAGATGACGAAGCAACGCCGAGGTAAATCTGATACTCCCAGTTCAGCAGGTGCACCTCCTGCAAGTTTAACCATGGAAATTCTTCATGACTTAATGATCCTGCGAAAGTAAAGTAGCGAGAAAGGATTGCACTAGTAACCTAATGTAATTCTTGAAGATCAAAGTAAGAAATGTAACATTTTGGAAGATAAAATCACCGTCCTGTAGAGCCATATCTAGCAGGCCCACCTGGAGAGCCATACCAACGCCACCTTTGCTTGCGTATTAGGAACATTGATTTGCTGCATGCCGGGGTGAAGGAATCAGCTGACGATTGCCTTGACGAATTCAAACATCTCTCTGTTAACTTGAGCCCTGTTTACACTACAACTTTTAACCTGGGTTAACGCTAACCTGGATTGAACCCAGGTTGAACCCACTTTCGTTAACACTACATTTGCAACAAAGTATAGTGTAAACGCAAAGTTGGGTTGAACCCAGGTTAGATTCGTCACGCATGCGCTTCGTTGTGAAGGACGCTTTCTGGTACATGAATCTAGCTGTTGCTGGTTGTCTTCGTCCGCCCACATTTCGATTAACAGACCTCTCAACCTTAAATTTTCAAAACCTGGAGATTTTAGATTTTTCTTGAAGAAAAACAGGGAGATTTAGTCAAAAACAAGGAGATCATAGTAATTCGTTAAGGGAATAAATATACCTGATAAAATGTTGTGCTCGGCAAACAGTTTATGATAAAAGTGATCATGAGAAGTAACTTCATAATAACTTTTAGTGCATTTTTGTCAATCAGTAAGCACTAACAAAAAATTGTTGTCATGTGGAAAGTCAATGTGACCATTATATCTCAATTATACCTCTGTAAAAAGAAAACATACACAATGGAACTGTCTTTAAAACATAAGATGCGCAGTTCAGTTCATTCAAAACAATCGGTGAAGAATCTTCTTAGACATTCTGCTAGACATCTTTAAAACCGGGAGAAAAATTTTAAAAACCGGGAGAAAGCAGTCACAACTGGGAGTCTCCCGGCGGAACCGGGAGGGTTGACAGGTCTGGATTAACGACATGACTTCATCATCGCCCCATAGTTTACCGCTTTCAGCCCTTGTTTCATTCATTTTCAAGACATGCTGCTTTAAATTGAAGGTCCTTTTTGCATGAGCGTTCCAAGATTAATTTGTTTTGAATTTGTGTTTGGCGCCTTTCATGGCTCAAAAGGCGCATGCGCGAATTAGATCGTCAACCTGGGTTCCACCCAGGTTTACGTTTACACTGCATTTCGAAGTACTTAACCTGGGGTCAACCTAGGTTCAACCCACCTCCAGAGTAGGGTTGGTTTAACCCAGGTTCAACCCAGGTTAGCTGCTTTACACTGCAAAATTTCTAACCCAAGTTAACGTTAACCCAGGTTCAACCACGGTCAAAAGTTGTAGTGTAAACAGGGCTTTGGAGCAAAAGTTCCCGAAGACGTAATCGATCGAGCCCACTGTGTGGGCAATTACCAACCACAATAGAAAGAAAAGTGGCGCCATCTTGAACGCCCTGAAAAACCAAGTTCATGGTGATTCGAAATTGAAGAAGCCGAAGAATTCGTTTACATAGGCTCAGTGATCAGCACTGAAGGATCGAACAGTCAAAATAAGAAAAAGAATGGCGATGGCAAAGAAAAGAGTCCAAAGAATGAGCCAAATTTGGAAAAGCAGGAACATTAGAGTTCGCTTGAAACCAAGACTACAACAGCTTGCGAGCAACAGCTTTTGCGATAGCATCGTTCAGATCTGAATCCTTGGCTATAACAAAGGCTGGCAAAAACGAGCTGATGCGTCTCAAATGTTGGCTTAAAGAAGGGTGTCGAGGGTCAGTTGGAGCGACAGAAAGACGAATGAATGGATTCTACAAAAGATTGGGACGTGTATGACGTTAAGGAAGAACATCGCCCTATTCAAGCTACAATACTTCGGTCATGCGATAAGAAGGGGCGGCCTTGAGGCGACAATGATCCAAGGAGACACCAAAGGAAGAAGACCAAGGGGACGACCATCAGCTCCGTGGAAGAAAGACATCCAAAATTAGACAGGAAGAGTCATCAGCTATAAGATCGGCACTCACAGAGACAGTTACAATTTCGCTTTCAAGAAAATCATTCAGTTGATCATCCATTAATAAATATGACTGAAGCTTTCAAAAGAAGCTTTGACAAAAAACGCATGGGTGTGGTATATTTATTGACACACAAAAAGCCTTTGATACTGTTAATCACAAAATTTAATCACACATGCACTTTTGTGGTTTAAATCTTATCTTAAAGATAGAACAAAGTTTGTTTCAAATAATAGTAGAGATTCAGGCCCACTGAAGATTACAAGTGGTGTGCCTCAGGGATCAGTGATAAGACCCTTGCTTTTATAAATGTATCTATTATGAATAAAAAAAACTTTGACAAGAGGGTGAACAAAGAACTTAAATGTGTCAAACGTTGGCTAGCAAAACCAACTTTTTAATTGTTCACTCTTCTGCAGCTTCGTTGCCATCAAAATTGGTAAAAAGCACATTTCCATGGTGAAATCCATTAGATCCATGGGACCTCTCTTAGATGAATACCGTCATTGGAAATATCATCTTGCTTAACTCAAAAAACTGGCAAGAACCTGTGACATTCTCTTCAGGATTAGATACCTTCGTCCAACATTGATAGCAACTTATAATGCTTTGTTTATGTCCTTCTTACAATATGGTATCATTGTTTAGGGACAAACGTTTGATTCATAAATTTAGCCATTATTCAAGTTACAGAAAAAAGAGCTATATCACATCAAGAATTCCTGACTCTCTTTTATTCTCTTCCGATCCTGAACAACTTAAAACAACTTAGAATTTCAGATGTCTTAAAACTGAAACTATTATCTTCTGTTTATGAATCAACTAATAATCTTACTCCAGTATATTTTCGTAACTTTTTTGTTCCTAATTCATCAATTCAGTGTCACAGCCCAAGGCAATCAACACATTATGAGCTGTTCATGATTAAAACAAATACTTTACAGTTTGGCTTGAAATAAACTCGATATATGGGGGGGAAATTATGGAGCAATCTATAAATTTAAAGGGCAAGAAAAAATCTACCCACAACTCTTTTTTAAACAGTTTTGTATAGTTATTTAAATGTCACATTTGTTTAAAATTTCAAGTTTCATTTGTATTTTGTTTTAATTTTTAAAGTTTTGTTTATACATATTTTATTATACATATACGTCTGAACGTATTGCATCACTTTGATGAACGAGTAATGGCGCCTGAGTTGTAAATATTATGACCTCCAAAATTCAAACCACTTTTCTGAAGCCATTAGACGTCAGTTCAAAGTTTAAAAACAATCAAATATAACTTCAAATATTGGAAACATTTCAAGTTTAGATTTTGAAAAACTATATTCTTAGAATAGCAAAACCTTACTAAATTTAAACGTGTACAACTTACTCAATTTAATCAAATGCTTTTGAGGCAGGTTATGATGGTTATGATGGTTTAAAAAAACTTTCGCAAGATCACTTTGAGGTGTCTGAGGTCACAGGTTATAATTATTACTGGCCTTGAATTTTGCAGAAAGTGACACTTTTACGACCGATTTGTAATGAGGAATCTTTCGATGCCATTGAGGCACTTGCGTGTCTCTGTTTGTGACTGTTTATCGCAGAAATTTGAGTATTTTCTTTCAACGAGGAGATAAAATGTTGTTTTGAGCAACTTGTAGCATTGTGGGTTGATATATTTATCAAACCTGTTGATACCTTGAAGAATAGATTTTGATAAAATTTGCAGCTCAGTGAGGCTTTGAGCCAAATAACGACTCGACTTTATATTTGTTGTTTAAAAGTGTATCTTACTTTTACAATTATAATACAGTCTATTAAATTCCCAGTATTATTCGTTATGGTACTCTCCCAGCACTCAGTAACCAAAAATATATTCCGCGAGACTTTATTTATCGTGTATTAATTCTTCATCTGTAGCGCATATGCGGCTCATAGTCGGAACATGGATGAAATTTAAAAAATAGAAGAATGCAGGATCCGTCGAATGCCACCTGTCTTGATACTCTTGCAATGAAGCCCTGAAATTATTGAATGAAATTATTAAAATTGTGTGGTATGTATTGGTTTTATTATATCAAGATTTCTAATTCAAGTGTTTTGAGATCACAGATTGTTTTAAGTAATTCTAGCTTTATTAACTTGTTCCTAGCTTTATTTAGAATTAACATGAAGAAAGCTGGCAAGGAAGGGCTAAGACATTCTTAGTACTCAAATTTGACAGTTAGTTTTAACCCTAAGATGTCATGTCAAGAATTTCACGAGTAAAAATTCAGAACATCAGAAACAGAGTCAGGAAAACATCACGGTCCTGCGGCCACTGGCCGGAGGAAGGTTGTAGGAACAAAAAGCAATCGAGGAAGGTGACAAAAGATTTTGGAAATTTGAGGAAGTTGAAAAAACGTATTGCTTCTTGTTTTTCAAAATACAGTCAGACCAAAATTAAAAAAAAACCAAGTAGTATATATATATAAATAAACTTCCTGTCTTTTTCATATGTCTGTGTTTGCAGAACTGCTTAGCTCCGTAAAATTAGGCATTAGCTCCTAATATTTATATATTTAGTTTATGACACGCTTTGTTTGAGTTATTTGTTTTTTAATTGACATATTCACGGAACTTAACATTTGCCTCAAAAATATCTATAATTGAAAACAAGCTACAATTTTAAAAATGTTTTGGAAAAGCAGAGTTCAAGGAGAGTGGATCAAGTCTGGCTGATTGCCCCAATTTTCTGTCCAAGCCCATTTTCAACCCATTCAAAATGAGGAAGGTTTTATAGTAAAATATTTTTGGCTGGAGGAAGGTTGACAACTTTTCTGGACTCTGAGTAGAAAACGATTTGTGTTGTGTAGATCGCCTTATTTGGAACCTTGTCTTGCTTTTCTGCATAGCTGCTTTGTTGAGAGGTTTGTGATGGCAGCTAGATTGTGATGCTCGAGATTGTGTTTTGTTCAGTTAATGGATTCATTTTTGTGAAACGTTTCATCTATTCCATTGTTTTCTTATTATTTTTTTGCATTTGTGTTTTTACAAAACAGATCCATTAAATGTTTTCTGCCTACAATCTCTTCCAAAAGTCTATCAGTTTCTAAAAAACAATTTTAACACTCATCTCAATTGTAACAATGTTGGTTTACTATAAAAAAAAGCAGGAGAATATAGAGTACATTAAGACTACCAACATTGTTCTAAGGAGGGAAAGGGTATGAAGAAAGCCGGCATTGTGCTTTAGCACAGTCTGCGCAAGTGCTTTTCATCCAGCAATCTGTGTGAAAGAATATATTTATAAGAATGGTAAGTTTGAAATTTTTCTCCTTTTGACCAATTTGGTTCACTTTGTATTTTGAGAGTGGCCAATGACCGGATCACATTTTATTTGAGCATTCCGGTCCCTTTGTGGCATAGGCGTACGGGGTGAATTCAGGTAAGGGGGGGGGCTGAAATATTTTTTTCAAAAAGTAATAATGCCCAAATTTTTACGGAGTATGCTCTAACACGTGTAAGCTTCTATCATTAGTCAGGAAATTATTAAATTGCAACGACATGAAAATAATGTAAACTAATAAGCATTTTTAAAACTTCACACATTTTCACAAAAAAGCGAATCTCTTCCACGACAGCGTCCAAATTTATCGATTATTTCATCGATATCTTTGTGAACATGATTTGCATCATTTTCAGCAATTTACACACTTTTTGCTTACCGGCCTATTCTTGTGATCATTGAACAATTTGCGCTCTATTTCAAGGAAGTCAGAAACTCTATTTGGTAGAAGGAGCAAACCTTTTCGATGATTTCTGTCGAAGGGTTAGCATTCATGCTTGCATTCCCTAATCACGGGCCAGTGGCGTAACGCAGTTCAGGGCACCTTGATTCAGCGTTTTTCAACCTTCTCTATCCACGGCACGTTATTTGCAGATAGTTATTATTTTTTTTTTCAATTTTATTGACCAATTTAGTGAAATTGGAGAATTTTCCACGGCACACTAGGCAATAACTCAAGGCACGCTAGTGTGTCATGACACAGTGGTTGGAAACATTGCCTTAGTTTTATAACCAAGGGCTCCTGACCAAAAGGGGCCTAATGTGCTTTTAAGTCCTTATCTTGAAAGCTTTGCTCAAGTTCAAATAACTTTTGAAAACTTTTAAAGTTCTTAAACTGAAGCTCTAAAACTCAGTTCCCCTTAGCTAACGATAAAATAATTCTCATTTCTATCTTGTGTTTGACATGCTTTACACCATTTAATGTGATCTTCTTGATGTCCGTGAATAAAACTCCCGTAGCAGTTTTTTGTGCCAAAGCATATAAAATGCGATAGTCACTATCACTAAATCGCGCATAGATTTCTTCCTAAACTTTATCCATTACATTACACGGTATCCATATCCATTACATTACCATTTCTTCCTAAAAATTTTTACAAAGCTTTGCTTTCCAGATGGGTTTTTGGGTCTTTACCCTGCAAAGAAAATAAGTGTCCTGTCCACTGCCTTTTCCCACTGCCAGCCCAGTGCGTTGCGTATTGTTCCTAATATCTATATGACGGTTCATGTTCAACTTTTCTCTTTGATTCAAAAATCCTTTGGTGTTGGCCTCAAATGAAATTGTAGAGACCTTGAACAACACCAAGCCCATTTCTCATTGACTCACTTACTGCAAGATTCAACTGTCCAAGGCAGTGAACATAGATGCTCTTGGAGAACAGTCTCTCATTTGCTTTGCCAAGCCCTTAGCTTTTTCGCTCATTTTAGACTGTCGAAGCATTTGACAACTAGTTTCTACATACGCTTTTAAATCCAATGTGTACAACTGCTGAAGACTGAGTTTTGTAAAATTTGGCAAAAGCTTCCTTTCGGACTCCATTCAGTGCAAAACTGAGGGGAGGCTTCAATCCCCCGTCCCGTACGCCATTGCTTTCTCGAACAGTGATGCCTTATACAGACCATAAAATCGGTATGAAAATCCACAAGTAACTCTGGTCGGGACTCAATATTTTCGAACGGGATAATTATTTTAGTATTTTAGGCCACTCAAGGCTTTGGTTCTTGCCTTTTTCTATTATGATAATACAATGCCAGTCCAAGGCATTGGTAAATACAACATGCATTTTGTGGACCGAACTTTTCTCGTTACAGGGCTGAAATAACTTCTCTTTAATATCCATGGAAGTACAAGTTTAGAGGAAATCATTATTGCCTGCTGAACAAACTTGGTGATACAGGCAGCTGATTTCTTTTTGACTAAGGAATTCCGTTGAAAATATTGGCCAATAAATGCTGGTTACATAATTTATAAACCCATTTCCTTCTTTTCTTTTTTTAAGCTTTTGAAGAAAACAGTAATGTTCCTCCTTTGAACCAAGAATAGCCAAGGCATTGTCAGCAAATCGAAAATTTACCACCGTTTAATGAGGGAATGCCGGACCTAAGGGGCCACAGGGACGCAATCAGATTGTCGGTACATTTGAAAATTTAAAGTAAATTTGCCGCCTCGCGTAGTAATTAACACAATTTTTTTTAAATATCCTTAGGGATTGGGGGCTGTCAAGGGCGCTGTGGTTCAAAGGATTATCGCATATCCCTATGGTCTCGCCCTGGGGTACTTTGGTAAACAAATTGCTTGGTACAAAGAAATAATGCACTAAGCCGTGCCTAGAGCTAGATCGAAATGTTTGGGGTTAGATTTCTCTCAGATTTTTTCTCATCTGTCTGATAGCTTCTGTAATTTTCCTTTACGCTTTTGACCAATCATTTCCCTTCAAATGTCACTCCTACATCACAAGTGTGATATTTTCCTCCTTCAACTCTTTGGAAGCAAGTTTTTAATGCTTGTTCTGCCTTTTTTAATATTCTTTCTTTTTTATCCATGTCTTCCCTTCGTTTTTTCTTTTCCCTTTTTATCTTTCCACCCTTTTCCTTCTAAAATTTTTGATCTTTTGATTTTCATTGTGGATTGTGATGCGTGATGATATCTGCAACATTTAAGTTTTTCCATGAGCTTTAATCTTAGCCTTTCTTATGTGAGGGTATTTATCTTTTCTACTCATCTTAACTTTGTTTACTGCTATTTTTTCATTGACTTTTTTGTGCATCGGCAGGTTTTTACATTTTTTTCTCGCGTTGATGATCAATAGAGATCTACATTCATGTATTATCTTAATTTCAGCATGAAAGGTATACAGACGCATGTCCAAACCTCAGACCATCAGGGTTGCGCTATTGCTTTACAGAGAGCGAGGGGCAATCCTCTCTACGAGATTTTTACCATAAAAGTGTACACTAGGGTATCAAAAGTATTGCACCACCCTGCCTAAGGAAGCGAAATTGTCAAATGAAAGGCGAGTCGCTATGAAATATTTACGGGGAAGTGGTCTTCAATGTTCAAAAAAATGTTGACAAAGTTAAATGCAGCTACACAACAACTGCGGTAAATCAAAAAGATTTCTCGAGAATGTTACAGTAGTAAAGAAACCGAGAAGTTGGCGACCAAAATAAATTTGATGTTAAAGGGGAAAGAATTTGTCGGTTTTAGTTCAGTACGTACAGCACCAAGGGGCAGTAAAAGGCATGAAACCCAACACTGCGCAAGGTTTTGCAGCTCAAAATCCGTCCACAGAAAATATAATGAGTGTTTTGCACAAATACAAAAGAAAAAGTTACCCGAGTAAACGGAAACCATTTTTACAAATATTTATTTCCATACAAGAGAAATTAAAGTTTTGACATAGCCAGAATCAAGTCCAATCTTTAACATCGCTAAAAAAGTTTGACTTCAAATGAAAAATGTTACAAACTGTGATCCAAATGGTCGTCCAAAAGCCAGAGAATCATTAATTGTAAGAATTTTCCAGGCCTATTGCGAAATTCTACAAGAATACGTTGACCAAAAATGTGGATCCATTTCAAGGAGGCTTTTTGCGGTTTCAAAAGTTTGCGGCTACCTTTCAAAATATTAAAATTTGAAACTGTTAAAGGACGTTTGCTACTGTTATTTTTTAAATAAATGCTCTAAATAGATTGAATTTTTGATTGGTGGATGTTTTGCTTTCGACCAATTGCCATTGGCGAATTAAAACACAATTAATTCGCATAACAATAGCTTTCGATCATTCATTCGCCATTTCTCCTCCTTCGAGGTGGTGCAATACTTTTGAAGACCTAGTGTATTTGGAAAGATTTTCCGAAGAACAATAGGATTTCCACCCAAGGTGTACGAGATTTCTTTAGAGAGATTTGCCCCTCGGTTTGCTTGGCCTCCAATTCTTGAGGATCTTTTAAATTGAACAAACCCGAGCTGCCACTGAAGCAGGTTCAACAATTAAATGCACCGCTAGCTTGATAAAACCTCGATGTTCAGTTAATTGGAGCTAGTCTTCTGTAAACATTTTGCTGTTTTTTAAGAAAAGAAATAATTAAGTAAGACCGTTGACATTCCACAAGTTTATCTCGAGATGGTACTAGATGAGTGCCGATTTGCTTTTACAAACGCTGTTTTCACTGACGAATACTTTGGTCATTCCAGGAGTGGCGGCATGGGGGGGGCAAGGGGGGGCTTTAGCCCCCCCTAGATTTTTGTTAGCCCCCCCGTCGGCAGCCAATCAATTTTTGCTCTCTCAATACCGTCGGCACTTGATGGATGTCACCCGGTTTACAAGTTGTTTGAATGACATAAATAATCGAGGAGAAAACTGCACTGGCTGGTTTATGTTTTTCTCAATGGCTTTTCTTCGGCAATTTTACTATCATAGTGGCATTATATCCTGTCGCTTCCGTGAAAGCTGTGACTTAATTTCATGGTGCTCCTTCGCATGACCCACAATACCATCGTGCTCCTCTCGGTTGAAATCCCTGTTGCTGCTCATGCGAATTCATGCGAAACGTACCAGAAAAAATACTTCCCTAACCCTAACCCTAACCCAAACCCTAACCCTAACAACAGCAAAATCACGTTGTCATAAATAAACTCTTTAATGAATTTTCTTCTTAAGGGATTCTCTTTTCGTTTCAAGACATTATTATTGCCAATGAAGACATTTCGATCATGAGCACATTTTGAGTAATAAATTTTTCAAAAAGCACTTCTTGTCCTTTTTCATCAACTATTTTTCAATAGCATTGTTCACCGCATAGCTTCCGACAAACAAATGGTTTAGAGAAAACCATCGATTAACTTCTTCCAACATAGATAGGAAGAAATATCCAACAATAGGCAATATTTGCGCATTAAGTTTCTTACAAGGCACAATTTGCCGAGAAAATCTCGTGGACTCCGACACAGGTTGGAAAGTGGGGGCGGGGAGGGGGCAAGGGAGAATTTTGCACCCACAACAAACGATTTTGGAAAAATGCTCTATTGCTTGCTCTATATGCTTGCTTGCTCTTGGAAAAATGCTCTATATCGGTGCCCCTTCATTGGAGGTGCTGCTCAGGGGGCGTCGAGACTGGGGGGTTGTCACACCCACCCCAATAGTATCTCAATAGGAAATTTCAGGTAAAATCCGCTCGGTGGAAGAAACGCTTTAGGTATTTCAGAGACCTTCCTGTCATAAAATCAATGAAGGATCAAGCAATCTTAGGTAAAATTGTGCCTCGTGTCCATTTCTCCTAAAGTTTCTCAGTAGAAGCGTCAACTGCAATTCACTATGAGCTCCAGATTTTTCTTAACATTCATAAGGCATGCTAAGATGGAGAGAGGGATCTAAATTTAAAAGTAACTGACAACCTAGTATTTTTCAAGACCACAGCGAAATTGTTGTTTTTATCTGCTGTAAGAATTTTTTGCAAAAAGACAATAATTTTCAATAGGATTAGGAGGATTGCTTTAGTGAAATCTGCTTAAAAGAGTGAATTTTCCAGGGAACTAGAAGCATCACAATTCGAAAATTTCCTGCCCCTTCGGCGGCAACCATGGTGCCGCCTCAGGTAGTAACTATATATTTTGCCCGTCCCGATATAGAGATTTGACAAGACTATTAGCGAGGCTTGCCTAGTGACGGCCCTGCCTGCTATATGGGGCAAATCGAATTTTTTTTCTGTCGGCAATTTGACACATCCAGCGTCGGCAGTTACGGAGAATATAAAATTCGGCACCTTGAAGGTTTGTCTCTAGCGCCACCCCTGGGTCATTCTAAATTTATTTGAAGTTGCTAACAGTTTAGTAAATATAAATGTCAAATTCTTCTGCTTTTTAGTCATATAAAGTTGTTGCATTAATCTGTTCATGATTCAGTGATGCTTCTGCGGACTGTGCAAAAATTTTATGTTTTATGGTTAAATTACATTTGGTTTTAAAGCATATCTATTTCTTATCTTTGGTGAAAGGTTTTTGGCCCAAATTTTCCCCTTGTATCTGGCAAGCAAAAGTATACTCTCCGCCCAAATTTTCAGATTTCACTGTAGACACAAATTCTTCTACTGAAACAGAACCAAAAGTATTGTAGAGAGCAACATAAATTATTCATCTATCTTTATTGCCTTTTCGATCATTGTTAAGCGAAAGAAAACATTGTACCGCTATTAATTTCTTTGAACCGGCAAATCTAAACGGTGAAGACCATAATCCATAAAAGTAAATTGTCACTTGAGAAGAACTTAGCAACCTAGTCGAGAAGAGAATTAGAGCCCCTGAGATCGAGAGGCAAATCACTTCAACAACATCTCGTACACCTTTTGTGAAAATCCTTTTGTTTTATCTGAAAATCCCCAGAAATTCTTTTGTTTTAGGGAAAATCTCGTACGCTTTTGCAAGAGTGAATTACCCCACGCCTGAGATCCCATCATTGCTCGCAGGGTAACAAAGACCAGTTTTGGATGGGGACGTGCCCTTTTGGTTCAAAATTTGGAACCGTAATTCCGCATATGTCTGCAAAAATGTGACCAATAATTTTACAAACTTGACGGAAACCATACCCATAATTCCACAAGGCAACTTTTTCAAAACACAGCAAAATCATCAAACAAATGTTCATGTTCTTTGCTCGAAAATCTCAAAATTTCGTACTATCTTTTCTAACTGGACATTCATTTTATTAATGCTAAATTTTTGCAATATTTTCCCAAAATTGTACCCATAGTTCTGTATTTTATTTCAAATGGTACCCATAATTCTGCGCATATTTTGAAAACTGATTTCGGTAATTCTGCACTTTTCAGAAAAAGGTACCAAGATAGTGGCACGACCTCCAGCATCACTGGGGCTTTAGATTGGCAGATTTTTTTTATCTTTTAAAGATAGCACGGAAAAGCAGAGATAAGATACTTAAGCACCTGGCAATAAAACCTCTAGTTATGACTGGCAATAATATCCGACGTTCCAACTCTGCGGGTCGTTGGACTTCGCTCCTACTTTTCCATGCACGGAAAATGGCCTCAAATTTTGCTAAACCAAAGACTTCTTTGATCTGTCATCCTGTACGAAGAGACAGAATTTAGTTATCATTGCAGAGTGATCTTTACAACCTTTTTTATCTCTTTTTGCATTCCCTTGGTTCATTTCTCATTTCTTGGTTCTTAAACAAACATCAATTGCCTGCAAATGTTAATGATATTGAAAACAAAAATTAAGTGAGAGCTGATGGTTTTTCTTTTTTATTCAGTGTTTCTCTATATTTTTGCCTTACCATTTTTAACTTGCTTCGTATTATACTTAGTTTATTATTTCTAACTTTCTGAAATATATCGTAAATGGCTTTGAAAAAAGCAAACATTTTACAACATATTGGCTAATATGTTGTAAAATGCCAATATGTTGTAAAATGTTTGCTTTTTTCAAAGCCATTTTCAAGTTCTGTACCGCCAAGAAATATATTGTACTGGTGGGCCGACAGTATTTTGAGTGAAAGCCTGTTTTCTATGTTGCCATCAAGGGTGCCTCTGCATCAGACACAAATTATTGGGTCAGACGGCTTGTTTATTAAGGAAATTTGCTACTCTTCTAGAAAAATGGTGAAAGTTCATCACTTTTTTTGAGTGATTTTCTTAGTCTTGCGAAGAACCCTCTATTCGATTTCAGCAGTTGTTTGACCCTCCGTATGTGATCATAGCAATATTTAAGTAGAAGCCAATCAATACTTAAAAGGGCAACCTTTCAAGCCCATAAATGCTTCCGAGCATATTTCAGCATTATTTCTGCAGCAATACTTTTATTTATGCTACTTGCTGTCATTACTGTCAATTTGATTTTATTTCTGTGTTGATAGAACGGCTATATTGTTGAACGATAGATTTCATCTATTGTTAGATATCTAACTGTCCTGGTAAGTTTTTGACTGCATCGAAAAAACCTAGACTATTCTTGGAGGGGTGCAATAGAATTATGACCCAGTTGGAAATTGAATTATAAATGTCTGTATACCCGAATTTTCCGTATACCCGAAAGATTTAGAGCAAAGAAATTTGACCGCCGCACCGTTAGAACCAACAAAAAGGACGCAAAATTTTTTAGATAAAGAATTTCATGGACAATTCTCATATGAACCCTCTTTTCAGTTGCTTTTGGTGGAAGGTCTGAATCTTCTGGTGCAACGTTCAATGGCAGAATGAGCAGGTTTTTTGGTACTGTTCAAACCTCCTTCAAAGTTTGGCTAAGATGTGCATTCATTATAAGGTATAATGTTTTAAAAGTGTATAGATTTTCAGATCTCTAAGGTTTTGTCAACTGTTAATTGTCATTTGCAAGGTTTTGCATACATAAAATTGAAAACATAAAAGTAAACTTAAGCATATTGCTAGTTTTCAATATGTTTAATTGATATTTTATTTTCAATAACATCCAGCAAATTTGGGCTGGCATATTAAGGCAAGCATGATACATCAGTAATGGTGTGAGGTCACGTTCATATTTATGGCAGAAACACCGCAATAGGATTCGGCGACCGACAAAGAACCTAAACGAGAAGAAGAATTTATCTCGATGCATATATATTAAACGTTATTGAAAAGAGAGCCTGCCAAGATTCTTTGGAACACCTAGCGAATTCCCAAAAAAAAACTATAAACCTCTAGAATCCACTTGACCCACTTCAACAGAACTGCTGTTAAATGTATCAAGGTCAATTACGAAAATATGATTTCTTTTCATTTAAATAAACTGTAATTGTCAAGTTATAGCACCTTTCATCTAGCTTCGTTAGATGGTTTTCGTAGCAATATGTACTTGTATTTCCAAAATTTTGAACTGCTTAAAGTTTTTTAACAAAATTTTGATATTAGGTCGCTACTACGAGGGTTTGCTTGTAAAAGTACGTGTATGGTATTGGAAATTGGCATTAGGGTTCAAAAAATTTTGAAAATGTTTTCGTTGCCATTGGCTAGGAAAACATTTAACAATGAAACAAGCTAAATTTATGCCTAGATGTCTTACGAATGGAAACTACCTTAGACGTCACATGCAAATTTTCTTTATAAGGTTGCAAGGAAAGTATATAGGTGAGCAAAAGATAATGACTACCACTGGGAAAAACGAAAAGCTAAATTTCACGATATATATAACTACCAAAGGATGTTGGCAAATAGAAAAGCCAAATCTAAAAAAGTGTCCCTCTTTCCTCCGGACAATCTCTAAGCCCTAATACCCAATACCTAAAAGCCTTCTGCAGAAAAACAAAGAAACAAAGCCAGAGGTTGGGTTGTTGCACATAAGTTTGTTACATAAGTTTGTTTTGTTCTCATTGCCCGTCACTACGGTTGTCGACCTTGTGACATCCAAAGTTTTGGGCTTTGACCTTTCATATTTGATGCCAGGCGAAAACAGCCGACACTGCATAACAACACGAAGTGACCAACAAAACCAACAACTGCCACTAACATTGTCCATGTACCCATCCAGAGTCTCCATTGCAGAATACCCGCCCATGATTTTGTGATAAAAATGAACAAACGAAAACCTAACGATATATCAGTAATATTTCAAGAGTCAACTTTCTCTCTCTCATAACATAGGAGAAATCAGACTTTTTTGTACAATTCGTGGAGTTTTTGTTATATACAGGTCCACATCAGCCATCTCGAGGCTGCCACTTTTTAACCCACGTAAACAAATAAATTATGACTGCTCATTTCTAGATCTTCTGATGGAATTGCTAGATCTTAATACACATCACTGTATTAAAGATGAAAGGGAGAATTACGTGTTTGATTTAAATAATTTGGCGATGTCTCAGTTTGCTTTATGCTGGGTAAGTAATATTGGTAGGAATAGTAGCTGACGATTTTAATGAATTTGCTGAGGTTTTTATTGTGCTATGTTTGAAAAGAATCGCCATGACCTGATCGGGGGAAAAGTAACTTTATAAAATTTAATAGATGCCAAATTTACAGTATTTCCATTATGTCTGCAAGATAAGCGCCATCGAGACAACATTGATGCATTGTAAACAAGATTTTATTGAAGAGATTACGAAATGAGAGCAATTCTTAAAATGCTTTCTTATGCACCAACTTAAAATATGGTAAGACGGCATAAATAGTTTCAGAAATTCCTAAAAAACCTTAATATCCCATTTACTTTTGCGACTGCATTACTGGCTGCAAGGCGACCCCATAATGTCCTTGCAGCGTGCCGTTCTTCCGCTAAGTCGCAAAGACAATTAGAGTGCAACAGATGCAGACCGCGGAGCCATGTAGATTTTTGCGCAGGAGCCTCGGATCACGAGACGTGAATTCAAAGCGCTGTCAAGCAAATGATTATGACGAGAAATATTGTTTTATGTAATTATTTCAAGTATATTTTAAGTCCATTATTTCGTGGGAAATTAAAATCTTTTGTCTTCCATTTATGTTGATGATTCCGGTGGAATTCCACAAATTAATGCAAAGCTAATTAAACTCTTAGCAGTTAGTGACACTAAAACATACGCTTCTCCTTTGCCTCTGCCCAATTGTGTATCTGTTCTAAGCCTCGTGTGAATGCTTCCCAGATCCTTCTTAGCCTAGGAATCCATGGCAAGCCGGAAGATGATGTTCAATGTAGTTCTAGATCAACTTAGGTCATCTATCTCATTTTAGCTTCATAAAAGCTAATGCTGTCAAATTTTCATTCTAGAAAATATCCGTACCGAAACTGGCTCGTGGTCTCTTATGGCTGCGTTGTTTAGTCTACCACTGGATAATACCGACTTGATATGCTTTGTTCAGCCTCGGTTTCGCACTGTGTAGGTACTACTAAACGTGTGCTCACTGATACCAATCTTAATAAATTATGTAATAATCTCCCTTTCAGCTGATGTTTCATGGATTAGCTTAAGTTCTGAACAGGGCATCCTGGCATTTCATTATACGGCTGGCGATTTATGCCCAGCTGTTCAGCGCTTTATAAAGAGTGTTTCAATATATTAACCTTTTTGCAACCTTAAACGCATTAATATTCACTGAATACACTGAGTGACATATCTGCGTAGGAACGCAAACCTGATTTAATTCCATACCCGGTTCTTAATAAGATCAGCTTCGTTTTTACATAATACGCAATCATTCGGCCTTTATATTTGGATATTGATTTAGTTAATACATAGTTTCATTTCTTCTTTAAATAGGATATTCGCTCCTTAATATGACAACATTAAATATGCTTCAATTAAGAAAATCAATTTCTTTTAATCCGCAAGACTTATTTTGATAATATTACTCAGAAACACAAGGGCTGCAAAGCAAATGATGTTTCTGATTCTGAAGTTGGTGTTTTTAAAGATAAAGCATATGAATTGATAAGCAACTTTTATTGAGCCTTTTGTTGTTGTAGCTATATATTTCTAGAGCAGAGAATTATTTCTTTCTTCCTTTAGTACTCCAATTTCTCAAGGAATTTGAATAATTTTCTTTAAAGAATCCCACTAACTGATAAATATTCCAAAGTGTTATTGTTTCTAAACCTCTGCTAGAAAACATAAAATAACAGCAATTTTAACACCTTATTCAACTGGAAACCTTGTTTTTGTGTGCATTTGTAATTCTCACCAATATTTAGATGCTGCTGGTGAACTTTCTTCATCGATTGAACAAAAGTATTGTTACACAGACACAAGAAGGTCTATTTTTGTGTAAGTATCTTTTTGGGGTTGACAGCCTCTTTCTTTTGGTTCCGAAAGACGAATGTCAATAATTCTGAGTATGCTATATATTGATAAGGGATGTTGATATTGACCAATGTCTATGTATATTCAAAACCTTTCTCTTTAAAAAAATGTTTATACTGAAATCTTTCTGGGAGAATCATTGCAAAGTTTCAATCTTTCATTTTAATTTCTTTGTAATGTCGCTGCTTTCTAAGACTACCTTCTAAGTATTTTGAATTCATGAAAAATCTGTATGTATCAGATTTTCTAAATTCCCTTGATTTAAAATTCACAGAAATATAGCAGACTATGCAATGTGTCAACACAAGCTCCATGAAAAAAATTAATTGGGACAAAATTAAAGCTTAAAATTAAGAACGTACTCTGACCAGCTTGCACTCTCGATGCCGAGAACGAGCTTTTTGCTGAAAAAAATCAGAAAATTAGCAAAGTTTAATAAAAAAAAAACATGTAGTATATAGCTTTATTTGACCTGGTTGCCACAAAGGATAAGAAGTTCTTTTTCAAAATGAAATGTGACGTAATCTTTGTAAGCGATACCCGGTTGATCGTTGATGCAATCCAGTTTGATATTTATCGAATATTTGCAACAAAACATTTCCTTGCAATACCAGCAGTATTAATGCATTTCAATAAATTTTCTGTTAATGTTTCATGAGAAGTTTAAAATACAGAAAATTTAAGGAGTTTTATTTTATTATTCTCTAAGGAGGTTATCGTACAACGCGAGATTGATGGTGGTGTTTTGCACCGGACCTCTATTGCCTTTGGGTAGGAAAAATACGAATTCGAATATAAATACTTTGCATAAATATGAAAATGTAGTTTATGTAGAATATTTACAAAATCTGAATGTAAATTTATTAAGGAACAAGATAATTATCCGGTAGCTTAATGACAGTTTCTAGTGGTTTGGTTCAGTGTGGTTTGGTCAAATATCTCAGGATGTAGCGGAATTTAGCTTTTTAATTTGTAATTTAATCGTTTCGTTTCAAATGAATTATATTTTGGTTTATGATTTATTTTGAGCAACAACAAGTTCATCTTGATACCGCATTACGAAACTAGTGTATGTAAATCGTTTTGCCATCTTCCAAAATGTCCAAACCTTCCTTCGATTTCTGTAAAGTTTTGCTTTTATAAACAAAGGCATGTTTAATTTTACTCAGACTTCGCCCAATATTTTATATATCTTTGATTTGAAAATATCTTTTTATTGTAACGCTTCACTGCCTCAGGCCAAAGTCCTTGGCCTCTTGATCTTATTTTGAAATACGGTTCCAGTTTGAAGTAAACCAGTTTATTGCTTTAGTGAAACACGACTTTTCGGCTTGATTTGTTGAAATCTAATAAACTCTTTTATGTAGAATGTAGGTTGTTCCTCAGAAACTCCATTGGATGAAGGCCAATGTTGACTCGCCAAGTACATGTTGTTAATACTCTGCTAATTCAATTTGATACATAAACTGACATCTGCCAGTGAAAGCAGTGAGTAAACACGAACTTAAGATTTTAAGGTGGTTTGCGAGTATCGAATTCCTTTTGTGTCTCTTTCTAATCGTGTTTGCATTGACATTAGACTTACGAAATATTTAGCAAAAACATGTGCGCCAAAACCAACAGCTAAATGTAATAGAAAGTGCCATCTCTATGTGATGTAAAAGTAAAATTTACTATCAACAGCAGAGAATGAATATCACTATTTTGCCGGCCTGTCTTAAAGTGTTCGATGCAGTATAGGCAGAACTGTACACGCTTCAGTGTATAGAACAACACGACTCTAAGTTGCAACCCTGAGTTTCACGCTTACTGCGATCATCAGGCAACTATAGAGGGATGTCTCTTATTGGGAGATTTTTTGGTCATGCCCTCAATAATAGGAAATAAATTTTGGGACAAAATTAATGTTGTTGGGACGCGCCCTTTAATGGAGGTTCCAATATTTGCAGAAAGCCAGCTACCAAATGTGATTTCAGAATATTACCGTCTGGCTTACTGATTTTTTTTCTTCTCATTCAATCATTTTTTTTTATAATCGTTATTTTCTCTGCAGAAAGTATCGATGCATTGAGTGGCAGTTTCTATATCAAAATATTGATTGCAATTATACAGCAAATCATGTAACAAAAGGTATTGTGAAGATATTATCAGTTGTTACTTCAATATTTTGCCTCTTACATAGATTATTGTTCGGAATATTGAATTGAAGTATTGTTTTGTATAACATGTAGAAAATGTAAAAAGAAATAATCAATAGTGCATGAAAATCTCAATTCGAAATGAATAACAAGTTATGTTTTGTATTTATTTGTCAATCTTCTACGGTTATATCTACGAGAATATTTTGTTGTTCGCGACAATATGATCATCTTAGGCAAGTAAGGAATAGATTAAGGAAGTGATGATGTCACAAATAGACTTTTTTAATTTTGCAGGCGCGCAACCAGAAATTTCAGAGGGCAGGGGTCCAAGACACAAAAAGGGCACTAATTAAACTTCATTAAAGGTCCACCGGGGCATTTGTTTAGGTACACCGAAAATATGAGCAGTTAGTAAATCTGTAAATATTGTACGCCAGACAAGGGAAACTGATCAATAGAGAAAAGTTGTGGTGTACGGTTTATTTTGTGGTGAGGTGTGATGAAGTTTAGGAGGCCCGAAGGAGGGGGGAAATGGAAAAAACAATGCCTCTTGCGAGCGAAGCGAGCAAAAATTTTGCCACCATACCCTTGCAAATAGCTTAAATTCACTAATTCGTTTAAGATGTTTTACTTTTTAATTGTAATTTTGTTACTTTTAATAAATTCCATTTAAAAACGGAATTCATTGCTTTGTGAGGCTCCCTAGACCTCGAGGCCCTAGGGCAATTTGCCCCTTTGTCCCCCTCTCGGCGACCCTGCTGTCATCTCCTTTTCCCAGCGCCAGCTCACTTTTGAATAGCAACCCATCATCTTCCATATCCGAAGACATTTTGCGCTTTAAAATATTATTATTGAATTCTTTGCTTCGCACTACAGATTGGAGGAGGTTGAACACTTCCACGAGCCTTGCCTTCAGCTGGTTTCTGTCTCCAAGTCTTGCCTTCAGCTGATTTGTAATACTGACAAGGAACGGAACAGCTGAACATCAACTTTTTGTGCCATATTTACTGCTTGCTAATACCAGTCCGAAAATATTTCTCTGCATTCGCTCGTTTCATGCAAAGGTCTTCTATGACCCTGTCAACTATGTGACAGGCTTGAAAAATGTCTTGGTTTTTATTCTTGTAACTTTTTACCAGAGGTCGTAGAGGCTCTATCCCGTTCAAAATCTTGTGCCTTTATTTTGGTTTTTGAGTCCCAGAACCATTCTTTTTCAAAGCCAGTGCGTAGCGCATCATAAAACACGCTGTAGAGTTGGGGCTTGAAGATATACTCTATTACTGCAACATGATGACGTTCGACCCAACAAGTGCGCGAAAGTTCGACTAAATCATTTATCTGTATTCCTGCGAGGTCCATTACATCTCCGTAGTGTGTCATTTACTGTATGACCAACCATTTTAGCGTAATAGTTAAAATATTCAAGCAATTTTCCAGGAAAAAGGGCACTTTTACCCTTTTGAGAAAAAGGGCAGGGGTCTGGACCCCCAGGACCCCCCCCCCGTAGTTGCGCCCCTGTTTTGATCTCATATCCTGAAAGAGCATCATGAAATACCCCTGAATTTGCAAAATCAGTTTATTTTGTTACAAATTTACTGAGATATGGCCACTTGAGCACAGGCTCTTGCCCCCTCAAACCTCTGTAATTTGGTCGTGGTTCATAACTTTATGAACCAGGCCAGAATAGCAATAATCCGTTAGCAAACTTCAAATCTTCTATTGGCCATATCTCACCCACACATTCGCCTATTGAGAGGTATTTTATGTCGTTCTTTCAGATTTTGTCGTCAAATATAAGAACTCTAAAAAAGATCTTTGATGACGTCACACTTCGGTACTTTATTGGTAAAAAGGCGGGAAACCCAGACCTTTCCCTTCTAAATGGTGACAGCGCTGAAATTGGACCTTAAACTTAACTCAGTTAAATTAGAAGGTATCTTTTCATAAGTTGAAATAAATCAACAAAGATACCTTACAACTCAACCAAATTAGCATGTATTTTCTTTCTACTTTTTAAGAGACTTAACCTTTGAAAAAAGACTTTCTAAAAAAAGTTCATCTTTACTGCAGAAATAATGGATCTCTGAAATATGAAAAAGACCATGCTACTGTTCAAAAGAATTCTCGAAGCATTTGTCTTCCCGTGGGTTTGTTCAATATTCATTAACTGATGACATACAAATAGAAGGTAAGTTTGAATTTTATTGTTTATGTCCTTTTATGCAGTATTCTATAGTAAGTTTTGGCGAGATGTAAGCAAGATGATGAGATTTTTCTTCAGGTTTATGAGAGAAATTTCACTGGGCTGTTGAATGAAAGGGTTGTTGAATTTCCCATTTCAAAAATATTTACCATTTTAAAATGTCTTATTAGGCGCAGACTTTGATGTTTCTTTCTGAAAATTTATTTTGAAATCCCAAGAACTGTTGAACCTTGTATTTCAATATTCCAATAAAATAGGAACATTTATCAAGGGTTTAAATTCTTGATCTACCAATTTTTGCAGATCTAGCTTTCTAAAATTGTCTGCTAATCCCGCAGAAATTGTCAATTAGACTTGTGTTTTTGCAGCTCTATTCAATGTTTTTTTCCAAATCACATTTACTCTTTATAAATGAGAGCTTAAACATGTCTACTTTAAAGATGCTCCCTCTATAACACAAGAAATGTTCATCTTAGATTTAAAGTAACCGTTAATTTTGAAAAGGAATTTTCTACATAAATTATGACATTTGCCGATTCATTCGGCACTTGTCAATCATGTGGATGATGAACATCACTTTTATATCAGATGATATTGATAACACTAAGCTCAGCAGTCTAGTACTGTCATGACAATCATCACAGAAAGTTAAAAGAGGCGCTCCAAGCTCAAAATGAATTAATTAATTTTATCATTGATCGTTATTGTTTTGGTAGAAATTAGCTTTGATATCATGAGAGAAAAACAGCGGCGCGCAGGCAGAACCGACAAGCAATAGAATCCTTTGGGAGGTTTGTTTATCAAAACTAGAATCTGTTTAGTCTGCATTCGATTGCTCTGAACGGGAATTTAGGATATCCAAGTTGTTCAATAGTACATGAAAACTGGATTAGGCAAGGAAAAAGGAAAGCTTTTGAAGGCGACAAATCACGCCTTTGTACTCGTATTACATCTGCAGTATTTAAGTCCATTAGCTTGGAGCTACAGAGAAATCTGTAAAGCTACCGACAAAAGAAATAATGATAATTGGCGACTTGATTGCAAGCACCTCAAGTTAGGTGGATTTGCAAGGGTCAACGCAATTGAAAACGGCCTAGCTTCATTAAGTATCAAGGCTAATTCTCCGTTTAAACGTATCAACACATTGCTTACCAAAATAATTTTAGGAGATTGTGAAAAATTATTCACACTATTGCATCAAATCTCGCTTGCTAATTATGGATTACATGATTGGTAGTTATCCGATGTAGAGATCAACTTGCCTGCTTTCTATGGACGTGCGACTAAGCTAGAATTAAAAGGTTAAACCCGTGTTCAAGTTGTCGCATCCCATTTTGTCTGAACCAAATTTGAATGCAAATTAACTGTGATTTTTCTTTGGGAAAATTCAATTCCCCAACTGTTTCTGCATCGGATTTCCCAACTAACACGCCCAGTAGCTTTCGCCTCTTCTTTTTAGAAGACGCCAAAGAACAGTTTAAATAAACAGTTGATTCATTCCCTCAACTAAATTCATTAATCACGAAAAACGCTGAGAATTTACGATATGGTCTTTCAAAGTTTATATCTGTAGGAATAGGTCACTAAAGCTGGTGAAATGTTTAATTTCGTCAGGAATAGATGGAATCGAACGGTACAAAAATACCTGTGCTTCTACGTCATGCAGACGGTTGCTATTTGAAGCTCATTTTAAAGTGCGTTACATCATATTTAAGTGTTAACCGTAAATCTTAATGCCGTGTTATAACATTAAGTCATATCGAATGAAAGGTGGTATTGACGTTCCATTCGCCCATTTTTTTAAACTAAGGTGATTTAGGGCGAATAATGAAAAAATAAGAAGTTATGAGCCAAGTGACACGGCTAATCGATCGCTGAATCCAAGAGTCAAGAATTTTTATGAACTTATAGTTCTAAATTTTTAGAAATGCTTCAAAAATTAGTTCCTTAAGAAAAAATTTAAATATTTTCATTGATTTAGACGTTTTTGTGAGTATGGCTGCTTGTCTAAATTATATGTGTGTCATGATTTTCTCTTAAATATCTTATTTCTATTCCCTTTTCAAAGGTCTTATTTCAGTTCCAATCAACTCAATTTTATTGTAACGAGTTATGTTTGTTTATATTAAAAGCAAAGGTAGCTCATGCAGACTAAAATGTGCTTCTTTATCCTTTGCGGGAATATCTAAAAAGATTTTTGTTACAACTTCTACCTCGAGAATGTTCATTTTGAATGGTAATTTTGCGGTCTTGTAACTCAAATCCTTCTTCAAACCTTGTGCACTGTCAATACAATTTTGAAAAGCTAATTTTCTGTCCGCGAGGGATGCTCTTGCTTTCTTGCCTGAGTATACAGTCAATTTGATTACAAAAATCGTATGCAACTAATTTTTTTTTTGAAATACAGTCTTTATTGTCGGATTTATATTTTAGATATAATTCTCAGACCAACGAGAAAGATACAAAATTCTATGGAACATTAGTAATAGTAAAATGAAGGGGGGATTTAGTTGTTCTGCAAGGATAATTGTTTTCGCTTTCGTAACCTTTGTAGAGTGGTATCACAGAATTTAGATACTGGTTGTTCTGCATCATATCATGTCGTGCAACTTCGTAACATCCAATGGAAAGGTAAAATATAAGCAAACATTGCTTAAGAGATGATTAATATTTAAAAGAATCTCTGATAAAGTTGTTGTTAAAAATCGTCCAAAAACAAATTGGAAGTTCCTCTCTATATTCAAGTTTCCAGCTGCTTTGGCCTAGGACATAGCATACTTGTATGCAAAAGGTCCGCAAGAAATCTTGTCGCCATGTCTATACAATGACGTCGCAAATAACGCAATCAGCTGATGCTTATGTAACATTATCATCGTGAATAGATCAATAATTTAATTGTGTTCAAAGCAATAAATTGTTTGGCATATATTTCAATGAAGTCGAGCTTATTAATTGCCACCCGCGCAATACGTTTCTGCTGTTTTTTCTAACTTTTCTTCACTTTCGTTTGACGACTAACCTATTACTGCTCGAAGACCTGGGGCCACACAAAACGTTCAACTATTTTTGCATTCCTTTCGAACATTTTCGCGTAATTTTCTATTGAAAACAGAGTCATCGACGCATTTTCTGGGCTCCATGAGTCGGCCATCAACGTTGATGACTCTAGAATTGGACGAGTAACCTTGGCAGCATGCGATGCTCGAATTGGTTTGCAGATGGATCGTTGTTTATTAAATCATTATTTCACTGCAAACATCATCATGTACAAGGAGGCTTGTTATGAAAAACAAACGGCGTGATGCATCCAGGGTTTAGGGATATGCGCTGCAGTTTTTGAAGTTAAAAAATACACTTGGAAAAATTCCGTTAAGTGGAACATTTTTCTCTTTTTATCATTGAGATGTTTCCTAACGAATATCTATAGTAACAGACATAAGGCTGATTTCCTCGAGGTGAATTTTGCACCGAATTCGCTACGAATTCGTTTCAAAGGTCTCTTTTGGTTTCCATTAGAGAGCGAATTATCTGCGAAATTCTATTGGGATGTTACCCAAAACTAAAAGTTAAGGCGCTGATTTTCAGGACATCACGCATTGCGAATGTTTATAGAATGTTTTTTTATAAATCAAGCAAATTTACCATGCAATGATTGGCTGTCAGCTGATGCGAAATATTTCGCCGCAAAAAAGTAGAACTCTTTTCTACCTTCTTGCGAATTTGTTGCGAAATCAAAAATAAAAACTGCGCATGCCTCGATTTCTTCGCCAGCGATTTTCGCCTCATGGAAGTCAACCTTAATGATTTTGTTCCAAAGTTTATTCCTGCTGTCAAAGTCCTGTACGAGTTATTTCCGGACAGCGGCCGTCTCATACAACGGACAGCTACGCTAGTTCCTCCGGTTTCCCTTCAATGAAGATTTCACTGTATTGCCAAAAAGATTTTCCATTCTTCAAATTTCTTTAGGAAGCGTATTGGCAAGCGTTTCACAGGAAAGTAGGGAGCAACAATTACTATTGAAGCACGTTTATTGGAGGATTAAGCTCCTTGCCAAGACGTAGAAGCAAATCATTAAAAGCGATCTATGAAAAGTTTAAAGTTAGAGTAATGTTGGGAGAATGGTAAAGAAGCAAACAAGAATACTTTTTGGCCTATTTTCCTGTTTGCATTGGATGAATATCTTCCTAGGCACGATTTAGAAAGCTTCAGCGATTCTTTATCTTATCTGATTCTAAAATACAATGTTTTGAAAGATGAAATAATAGAGAGGAAAGAAATCTTGGCACATCAATTTTTTTATTAGATGTTGGCTTTTTTCCAGTTTGTTGCAGAAGCGACACAAATTAGATAATTCTATGGTAAGCCCGTGTATTGGTTGTTCCTCATTCAGACACTACAAATAGACCATCACTGATAACATCTAGAATCTGTTGTAAAGCTAATAAAAGACAATGAGCAACGAGACATAACGGGTAGGTACAACTCCAGACAAAACGCACAGGAGCACTATGTAATTTGCTTCCTATACACTGTATCTACTTTGAATTGATTTTATTGCTTTATTGTCGGAATATCAATTTATATGGATTACAGAAGCATTTTTCTTATCTCTTGTCGACTTCACTTTTCAAATTTAAGCCCTCTAATTGCGAAAAACAAGTCTCCGCAATGGAATTAAACTGTATTGAAATTAATTCCCAAAAGAGAGATGCAAATTAGTCCATCCAAATGCGCCATCTTTGACGTTTATTGTATTGTCAAGGCAACAAAAGATCTCGTGAAAACGCTGCCTCTCGTGAAACTTGCTGAGCTGGCTCCATAAGCTCTGCAAGTGCTCTAAAAGTACTGTGTTCGAGAAAGGTCCACTCGACATGGAATTTATTCGATTCTCCTGGAATCAAAATCGCAACTGATTAGTACCAGGAGATCACAAACACGACATCGACTTGTTTATACGAGTACTGCGTAGGAACGCAGGCTCATAAATGACCACACAGTCATAGCCCTTGAACAAGAAAGACCTTATTGAATCGGTAGACTTGATCATGGGAGATTCCTTTGTTTTGTCTTTGAAAACAGTACACAATAAATACGACAGAGAGGCGATGTCGGCAGCATGGGATGGGAGTAGGTTCAATTAGATCTTCTCTCTCTGTTACGCCGCTTCATTGTCTTTGTATTGTTCGGCCAATGAAATCTTTGCCGTTTGAGTAACTGTCTTAAACAGTGGGACACACAATTTGATGAAATGATGCTGCATAGCTCTTTTAACCGCGGCCCTTTTGTGAACTTAATTGCCATATATCAGAATATATCGTAGCATTCGACGATCAAGGACTCGCCGCTGACCGTCTGGTCGTACACATCTGGAGTGAAAAGGTCGTGGTAAAATTAAGAGAAAATCATAAAAATTGGTGAGTGACACCACTTGATTCTCAGTATGTTGTAGACGGAACAGAGAGCACTAAATGGGGAGTTTGATGTATCTTCTTGGGTTGCTAGTAAGATTAGCACGGATTAGTAATCTTAAAAGAATCAATCTTAGCGCTTTTTAAGCTGGTAAGAACTTCAATTCCATCACAGATAAATTTATCTATTGTATAACCATAGCTTATGCTACAATCTCTTGTGCCTGTGTGATTCGAGTTTAATGATTTATCTTAGCAACAAAATTATTAGCAAGAAACCGATAGTAAATCTTCTTTAGTGAGCACTGTTAACACTGTTAAGATGATACTGCCTATAATTTCGTCTGATATTGGCTACAGAATGGTCTCCAGGAACCTCCAATGCAGCTGCACTACATCTGTGTTCACGATAAGCTCTCTCTCTATTAATAAGTAGATTTTTTGTTGCATTAAGAAACATAGCATTCAGAACGAGGAACAATTATTATGCCAAAAGTTAATACCGTAACCCAATGCCTCGATTGCTGAATGACGTAGACTGAAAATGAATGTTTTTCTCACAGAAATATTGATCTGTTTTCCTTCTAAAAGTGTATGATAAATGTCTTTTTAGATTTTTGCCAACTTTGACTACCATCTAAAATCGTCCGATTTTAAAAAGTTTTTGCTGAAATATTTTTCTCTTCTTAACCACGTTTCACATTTCTCCAGTCTATCGGAATTGTTAGACATCGTCAAAGAGTTTTACATCATAGCGATGATAATTAAGTTATGCTTGTAAATGGAATACTAATTTGTTGCGGGATAAGACGTCATTTCATGCAAAATTTTCTATATTTTTTAGATTTATTAGTTGAATTGTATGTATGCCTGAACAGATGCGGCGTTTATGGGTGCACTGAAAAATTATTTCTTTTTGCATGAGTTACAGAACACTGAAACGCTTTATTGTATTTATATTGTTCATGGTAGTGTCACTGCTTTACTTGTAAAATTGAAATAAAGTTGACTCATCCCAAAAAGGATTGTTGTCAGGATAGTATTCTGTCTGGAAAAGTGCTTGACTGGAAAAGACTAATGGCTTGTTGTTGCCAAATTGTCTGTTTGTTTTCGCGGAATCTTTTCAATAATTTAAGCCTGGTTACAACTAATCAATCCATTTGTATTTTGTAACTTAACTTCCAAGTATTAGACCCAAAGAAGCACCAAAAGCACTCTCCGCATAGCAAATTCATTCCTTTCGTGTAGTGCTTGCAAAGGGGACTTGGCTTCTGACAGGCGTGGGTTTTCATCAGCTTTCACTTGGACTGGCATGAAAAGGCACAAGCTCGCAATAAAAACGTTTTTCCGTGCGATTGTTTGAGTGTTTTGAACGGCCGTTTTATTTCCGTCTTTTCCAACTGTCAAGGTGTATATTTGATGTTTAATTTCTAAAATGCAATCAACTTAAAAATCAAGTGTACAAAAATAACGTTTTATCCACATGATAATCAATTGCTATCAAAATATAAAACAGCCTGAAAAATTCTTGATCTATCTTCATGGCAAGAAAAGCATCATTTATTATTCTCCATTTTTGTGTTTATTTTCATCTTTTGCTAGAGAGTTGAAATATTAGTCAGCCATTCTTCGAGTTTAGGCAGCCAAGAAGACTTCCGAGCTTTAAACACCCTCAGTAGCACGTCACATCAATGTGAGCGTGTACAATGTTACTTCTCTTTGCTCAAGAATGTGAAAATTTATCTATCAAGTATTTGTATACTTGCTATACAAAACGAGGAGCTATTTTGAAACATAGTAGACTTACAATACGAATAGCGGAGCTATTTTAAAACATAAAATATTTCTATTATATGCATGACATTGCCCGCAGACCTAGTGAATGGACATGTTTTATTTGTAAAAACTTGTGAAATGGAAGGTTTTCAATCAACCTTGAGAAAACAAAAACCATAACAGTTATTGAGCACTGATTTAAAAATAATCTTGAAGGTTTTTCTTGCAAATTTTGCAATATAAAAATTTTAAATGGCGAGAGCTACTTTGCCAAATCTGGCGCCTGATGATGCTTGAAATCTCCACTCTTATTGTTCAGAGCATAGCCGCCACCTACATAAGTGCTTTGTGCCCTTGGAAATTTTCAGGAGGGGGCTCGGCAATCCCCGACAACTCTTTAAAAAAGCCAAAAAGAAGAACAGTTTCTCCATATGAGAAGAGATAAACCAAAATTAGCTTTCAAAAGTCGAGATTTTGATCAAGATACTTTTCTAGTGTTCACTTGTCGAGATTGATTAAATTTTGTGCCACCTCATGTAGAATCAAAAGTTGCTGCCTATAATTCGTGGGAATGGCGCTGGCCAGACTTTTCTTAGAATAGGGCCTGGCTTCTTGAAACAAACAAAACAAGGCAAAACCTTTTGAATGTGCCATATTCAGGGGGATTTTTGTTGCCTCAAACCCATATGTTAAAGAGTTAAGCAAAACCCCTTTGTACATATCTGCAGAAAAGTGCAGGCAATCGCATAATTTAAAAGGGGAGGGCGTCAGTAAATTGAGTTTATTTTGAACTTTTGTAAAGGGACTGCTGCTGCCTTATTCTGTTTATTCCGTATTTGTTTCTATTCAGAAATGATGTATTATTTGCCAATGATTTTCCATGTTTTTGGTTTGATTTACTGTACTGACGTTCGGCACGCTCTAAAGTTTACAACCAGCCAAAGTCTTACTGCTCATACCATCAGAACAGCTCTTATCAAGATTTGTTGATAAGAAGAGGTCAGCTAAAGTTCAATGGAAAATTTGTTTGAATTGCTTTCAATTCGACTGATATGAGAGTATTTTATCCAAAATTTCTTTGGTACTTTAAACAAAATCCTTGTAACTTGATAAATGTCTCTTACACAGTTTGCGTAACTTGGCAATAAGCGGCAATTAAATGGGTGAGTGGATGAAAACCGATTTGATCGTAAAATTTCAGTGTAGGTGTCCAAAAACTTTGCCAAGGAGTACAAACCATTCTATGGTGCAGACTTATTGGCTCCTTAAACGGTTTATGTTTGCCAATCACCTTTTATAATGATATAAAATGGGAAATTTTATGCCTGTTAGAAGTAGTGATTTTGTACTCAGTGAAAACTCTTTTGCCATCTTTGGAGTGACTATGATCACCTGTCCCTTCTGTTATGCCAGCTCAAGTCTAAGACAGTCTGTATAGAACTCGTCTTGCAAACACGGCTTAAAATGCTCACCTCCGGGCTTTCTGTTTGCTTCTCATGTAAAACAACCTCAAATGTTTCAATAGAAACGCTTTTTTATAATTTGTCTGCAGGACAAACCTTCTAGTTCGAAGTTTCTCTGCTTCGAAGTTGGATGGATCTCTTGTACCTTTTCCCTGCTTGCTGATCATAAACAAAAATTGAAGTTCAAAATTAAGATCTTCAGTTACGTTAAGTTGTATATGATACAATTGAGCGAGGTTAGGTAGTTGTCGATATACGCAACCTGTTTGGTGACTCCATTAGTTGTGTTTGATTGTTTGCATCCCTAGTTGTTTGCTTGATCAATAGTAAAAGTGCTAATTTGGCTCATCTTCTCATCGGTTTATCTCATTGAGTTGTGTACCCGAGCGCATCAGAAAGATCTAAAAAAGACCCCTTTTCTCTGACTTATATGTGAACTTTTGATACTATTTTCACTGAAATATAAAACTAGTTGATGATAAACTTTGTAAAAAACAGCAAGTGAACAGGAGTTCCTGCTCTGCTACACTATGATTCTGTCACATTATTTATCTGAAACTGTACTCATTTAAGATTGCTGAAGTTTAGTAATGTGATTTATATTTTTATATGTTTATAGGCTTTTCTGGAAGGGTGATAAGTAGAAAAAAAACATTGTGAAACAAAAGTACCAAAATTTTTATGATTAAGTTGCAAGTGACCTCATACATAATTATGTCTTTTCTTTGCAATGTTGCATTGAATCGAATCAAACTGAGGATGTGCTTCTTCCAAAGAGTCTTGGTTGAATCTTGGCCTTGGTTGAAAAACACTTTTCCAAATTACAAAAAGTACTCCTTTTTCTGAGTTTCAATGTTCTAGTTTTGAGGAAAAAACAATTTTCTTAGAGGTTTTCCAGAAGAGCTTGGGTACACCTCTGAATGAGAGAGTGGACACGCCTGGTATACCCATGATTCCAGGGGTTTTGATTTTATAGATGGAATTTCATTGAATTGTTACAACTCACGAGTAACTTTTTCACAGATAAAAGGATTGCTGTTCTGGTTAAAAATTTTAAAGCTTTTCTTGGAAACAGCCGATAACCTTTAAATTATGAGTGTTTTCTTTTGTTTCTGGGGATTCTTATTGAAGGAATTTATTTATGGAATTGTAAAGCCGAACTTAATTAAAAACAATACTTTATCACCACTAAAACATTATCTAATGAAAAAGAAGCTAAAAGCACTGTAGAAATTAAAGAAGGACGTAATTTTGACCGAAACAACGAAAGGAAATGTCAAATTTTACCGTCTGCCAGACATTAGACTGCAAACCTTTTTTGAAAGGCATCGATTCACCAAAGTTGACAAACTTTCATTATCGTTTGTATCTGAGTGGACATTTTTGAAAAATGAAATTATTGAAAGAAAAGAAAATCACTCTACAATATGATGAAAAGTCCTCATTAATTAAGAAGTTTAACAAAAATGTTTGGTGAATTTTTGTCAAAGCAGTTCTTTTTATGATATTTAATTGTTGCTGTCATTTCAATTTCTTTCTGCGGTTGTGAGAATATATCGCCGTTTAATACTGATCATTGTATAAATTGCGCCTTATTTAAGATCACAAAAGATTTTTTGCCTTTTTTTAGTTTTTTTTGCAGTTTCATAGTTTTTTTATACGACGTTTTATTTAAAGTATGATGGAATTATTTCCAAGGTGGGGCACGGTATCCAATATCCTGAGTCGTAAGTGCTAAACCTCAAAAGCTATTTGATGGAAAATACAATGGGCAGTTTCAGGGTAGAAAGACCCGCGAGCTGACTACAAGAAGAGGCGGTTATTAGGGCAAAGGACTCTAGTCTCCTAATGCCCTAATTTTGTGCCCTAATGCCCCAACAGGACGGCTTTGCGGCAATTTTGGGAATATCAAACCTCAAGCTTATCAAAAATTTAAATCAAACTGCTTCCCTATGTGCTAATGATGCTTAGTTTGTATACCGTAAGGGACATCTTCCATAGTAAAGAGTAAGCCAATCTAACTAGCCAAAACTAACTAGCCACTTTAGTTAGCCAAAAATGACGCATTATCTTAACTTTTGAACCAGTTCCGTCGGAAAGAGATTCATTTTTGGGGGGGGGGACTGTCCATTGTTTTCCCTCTCATTCAGTATACCGTTATAAAGGAAACATACTACAGTTTGATAATTATTGAGGGGCTCCAGCCCCCCGGTTCCGATGGGCCTGTGAACAGCCACTTTCTACTTGTTTAGTGCTAAACATTAGTATGACACTTGATAACAGGAGTGTCTTAAACTATCATTTGAGAGGGTTTTTAAACAACGCTGCCTGACTTTGATAAACGTTTTGAAAATAACGTTTATTGTGATAAAATATCCATTTACAGAAATTAAGTCTCTGTTTTTCTATGTCGTCGTTAAGCTCTATCATACTTTGTTTTAGACATCTTTGGTTATGTTTTCAAACCTAAGCAAGAGTTTAGATAAAATAATACCTATTATGCAGTTATTGGTTTTCTGTACAAAAATTTGCAATCTAAGAAGCCCTCTTTCCAAGAGATTCACAAATACTAGTCATCAAGAAGGTGTTCAGCAGAGGTATTTCTGTGTTGAAGTCAAACCCGGTTCTCGATGTCTTTAACACAGATTAGTGTTTGCCTAATCCCACTCTGAAGTGGGCACTGTGAGCAAAGGAGCGTCATTTTCATTTTTAATACATTTCCAAAACTCTTCTGTGCAGTATATTTGTTTCTTCTTTTAAGCACTTTGAAGTGTATAGCAGCCGGTAAAGTGAATTTCTCCCATCTCATCCACCGACCCTCGTGTATCCCCCAACCCTACAGAATGACATATCTCTTTTTAGTTCGTATCAATGAAAATTGCGCGTCATACATTACTCTGGCCTGTTTACTGTTGGTTAAGTTGCCCTTCAGCTATTTTTCTTTGCTTTTACTTGAGAGTGGAGCCGCGTTTATATAACAAAAATATGTAAATACATGTTAGTGAATGGCTATAGAATATAAACATCATTATATTACGAAATCTCTTTTTGCATAAGGTCTCAACATACTTTCTTTATCGAGATAATTTTCATTTTCTCAGAAACGTCGTACAAATAACATGTCTGGAGTCTTCTGTCCCGTCATGCCTTTCGAGATACCCACGCTGACACCACAAGGGACTCCCTCTTCGATTTCTTCTGGATGCGGTAAGTCAAGTTTTAGAAAAACATTCTTGAAGGTGACCTATTCTTAGATTGTAAATACTTACTTAAAGCTCTCTAGTTATATATATTTATATATATTAAATCATTGTTGACTGTTCTATTTTGAAAAGAGTCAAAAAGAAGATGGGTATTTGCTTCTAATTTTTCGTATAGAAAAAGTCATGGCTTGCTTCTTTGGTAAGCCATAAATACATAACGCTACCTCTCTATACAGATTGAGATTGGTTCAAAGGTATTTTGATTCGCGAAAACTTACTTTTTCTTTTTGAGAAGTTTCTTTATTTAGAATATTTCAGAAATACCTGCAACTAAAGAAAGTGATACAGATAACTACAATGAAGGAGATAACATTTTCCTTTTTTAAAATGTTTTGATTTTTTCTGGAAACCGAAATCTCAAAATTAACACCGTAAACCATAATTGAAAAGATTTCTTAAGTAGCAATTTTGATATAATGTCAAATCAAATTATGACCAAATCAAAGTTGTCAAAAATAAGAATTACCGTCTTTGTATAATAGCTTGAATTTTGTCATGGCTGTCAAGTCTTAATTGGTCTTGCGGTGCTTAATATTGTTGTGTATGGATCATCAAGTTTTAGCCATTAATAATTGCCTCCAAGTGATCAGGAACATGTCAAGGAGACACTGAGGCAAGGAAATTCTAGAAAGTTTTAGATTAATGATTAATATATCTCGTTTCCTGAAGAACTTCAGTTAAACAATCTCATCAGTTTTAAACAATGATGAATGAATAGTGGTTGGATTTCAAATGTGAAAAAGGAATTTATGTTTTGGGATTTGGACGCGCTAAATTTTGAGGCAACGTATCTTTTGAATGTTATTACCTGACGTCCGTAAATATCAACCAAGAAAGTGTCCCAGGCAAGAAGAGAGTCTAGCTTCATTAACTTAAGTGTTCTGGGCACTAACTTTCAAGAGGTATTTTTCCATATAGTTGGTTGCCAGCCAAGGAGGATAGGATTAATTAAGTTTGGATCGAAACCGCGATTTGCTGTTAGCTGTGAAATTGCGAACTGATTTTTAGATAGCAGCCGGAAGATTTTACACTAAATAAAGTGTAGAACGCGAATAGTTAAAATCAAAATCATAGAGAATGATATAGCTTCAGATAATCAATGAGAAAGAAATGTGTATTGCATCAATTTCTTTAGGGTATTTAAGAAGATGTATACCTTGTTTTCACGCATGAATATGCCCTACTTAGTGGGACATATAATGCAAAGTGGCTGCTTTCTCTAGTCTAGGAATATTGTTTTTCAAGTCATCTATAGCAAAAGTGCGAACTAGGTCTGAGATGCAACTTGAAAATGTGCAGGATAACAGAAGGATTGAGGAGTCACTATTATTCACCTGTATAAACAGCTTTTATCTTGCCTTTCAAATACAGCTTGCTCACTAAGAAAAAAGTATGCTAGATTCTAGCATAGGACTTATTTTCTGTTGTTTCTATTTTCAAAAAGTCTTTTTCTTTACATACATATGAATGTATAAGATAATTTTGCATATATCATTTACGCCGATTTAACATCCAGACATCCATTAAAACTGATAAAATTGTCATTTTATTGTATCATATCGGATAGATTTTCTTTCACAGCTTAGAAAAAGAATTAATATGGACAACAAATTAAGAAATGTTTGTTTCTGGATGGGTGATACCTTTGGCTACATTGTTTGATGCATATTCTTATAGTAATTTCTTAAGCCGATAAAGCCGAAACTTAGTAATATCTACTTAACATTGATTGAGAATAGAGAGTAGAAATAGTGATGGATGTGAGAGGATCTAACAGAGATTGAATGAAAGCAATGTGATAATGTTAAGCCTGCTTTAATCCATCTGATTGATGATTCCCTTTTGTTGTTCGGAAACTGTAAAGAAACCAGCAGCAACCAATTCGCCTGAGGCGGCTAGAAGCTCAGTCGAGCACTGTGTCCTTAACTGCCTTGCTGTTTGTCCTAACATTGTTTATGTTGTTTTGAAGCCACTGTTATATGATGCATTTCCAATGAAACAAGGAGTAGACATTTCATAATATAATGATGAAATAATTGCAATTCTGTTTGAGAAAATGGCGCACAATGCTTTGGTACATTATGATGAGTATGGTTCATGAGCCATTAAAAAACAATTTACGGTCTTGTAAGATGTGGTCTAGAAACGACAGCTAATTTAGTAAGTTTACGTTTAGGCGCTTTCTCTTTCCGGAATCCTTTTTTGAAAATCAAAACATCGTGCATGTTTATATAGGCCAGCAAAGAACTCGTATATCATAGACCGTATTTATAGAAAGTTGACTGTGTTACTACAAGAAAAATGACTGTTCCCATTATAAAAGTGGCTGTTGCCATTAGGAAAGGATTGTTGCCATTAGAAAAGGGGTTGTTGCCATGAGAAAAGGGATTTTTGCCATTAGAAAAGGGGTTTTGCCATTAGAAAAAGGTTCTTGCCATTAGAAAAGACGTTTCTGCCATTAGAAAAGACGTTTCTGCCATTAGAAAAGACGTTTCTGCCATTAGAAAAGACGTTTCTGCCATTAGAAAAAGGTTGTTGCCATTAGAAAAGGGTTAATGCCATTAGAAAAGGGTTGTTGCCATTAGGAAAAGGTTTATGCAAAAGGGTTGTTGCCATTAGAAAAGGGTTAATGCCATTAGAAAAGGGTTAATGCCAGTAGAAAAGGGCTGTTGCCATTAGCAAGGTTTCTTAACTGCCAGGGACGAAGCTGCAGGATTTACTTGTGTAAAGATTGCTTTAAAAAATTTGCATCACTCTCTTTACCGTCATGTCGCAAGATCACCTTTGATGTGTTTCTTTAGTCGTGAAATGAAACTTTCATTCCGTTGCTAGCCAGAAATTTCTTAGTAATTCTTACACGTTACGCAGAGATATTTGATAAAAATATAGCTAATGACTTAAAAAGACAATCGTTCTTGCTATGCAAAGGCCTTTCACATGTTTTGATATCGTCATGTTTGTGTGCAGAAGGCTGATAGACAGGTGCTTGGTCATTCCTTGTTTTATTTCATAGAAGAGAAGGGCATATCTATCAAAATGTTTAGCTTGCGTTGTAAAAATCTTAGCGAAAATTGAGATTTTTTGTTTGCGACACAATTTGATTGTCTCCTGTAGGCATTTCTTACAAAGATTGTTTTGAAATCTTGATGACTTCTAAAAACACGAGCATGCAGCATAAGATAACAGAGTTTTCATTACACTTACACTTTCTGTCGCTTTATTATCTTTCTGTAATCAACACTGATATAGGCATTGACTAACTCCATAATAAGAGTTGTGAAAGCCGGACAAAAGGATGAATTCAATATTTATGTCCTAGGTCACCAATGTATGCTCTGTTTGATATTATGCCAATGTAAAATAAAACATCCGAAAATGAAGAATGACTGTTTGTTTTATGAAATCAAAAAATGGCGCTTGACATCACGTTGATACAGCGTGCAGTGATATGGGCAGTTTAATTGATTTTTTAGCCGAAAAGGAAAACTGTTGTCTTTTAATTATTAGTCTCTTCTTCACGCAAAATGGTGTCAAATGCCGCTGACTTTTGGGAAGTAAGCAGTGCTAAAATATCAAGTATATTTCATCTCAGCTAGACTTCTTTCATTAAAATTATAAACTTTTTTCAGAAATTTACCCAAAGTGAATAACTTTTTCCCATAATTTGGCTTTTAATCCAGGTGTGCATCAAGAGTTCCCTCTATTTTCCGTTTTTGCACTACGCTGATATATAATAGCCTGGTATGAAGATGTATCTCTGGTGGCTTGATAAACCAACAAATGATTCAGTTGCAGAAAGAAATCCTTTTAGATGCCAATAACTGACATTTTCAAATTTCCCAATAATTTCACGCTAATGTTATTTCGTCTGTTTCCAAAACCTAGGAAAAGTAATGGAGAAATGAAATACGTTTTTTATGCTTAAATGATGCTGTCATTTATTTGATTTGATGCATTCAATACTGGGGTTTTCACAGTTACACTTCACTTACACAGTTACACAGTCTTCTTTAACCTTCAAGTTTCTTGTATAATCATTATTGAAAGTTGACTTTTACTCATTATTAAAGATTAGATACATTTTATTTATAACTAGCCCTATTGATTATTTTGACTTACTGAAGAAGCTCACTGACCTGTCGTATATTGCTCGTTGGCATATAAACAGAGCTGTACCGATTTAATCGTGATGCTTAGCGTGAAAGCCTTAGAACGTACAGTTCTACACATCAAGGCATGACTAAACTTATGTATCACTTTTTTTAAAATTTCATTTATCTTATTTGCCCACTTATTTTCGTAATGGAATTTAAAATTTGGAGTTTTTTCTCCAGAAAACCTGAATCAACCTTGTAATTGCTGCGTAAATTTATTCGTTTCATCTCTTAAGGTGTGCCAAGAAAGCATAGACGAGAACGAACAACATTCACCAAAGTCCAGTTAGAGTTACTTGAAACCCTGTTTTCGAAAACCCATTACCCAGATATTTTCATGCGGGAAGAAGTGGCCAATAAAATTGGATTACCGGAGTCACGTGTTCAGGTGAGCTGCTGTCTCTTTTATGATCTGACGTGTTCTAAACTTTCTGGTAGAGTTGACTAACGGGGTTAATGTACGAGTCTCCTCTAAAGCCATCATGGACTACACATTTTTATACAAAGATGTTTTATTTAAACTCCAATTCAAAGAAAAGACTACTTAACAATAAAAACTGGAAATTATTCATTTAAGAAGAAAAAAACTAACAAAGATTACGATAATGTCTTAGTAATTTATGTTAGCCATTAGTTATTTTGAAGTAGAGTTATAATTTAGATACTAAGAGGTATATTATTACCATCATCACATGAGTGGCATTTGTTCTTTCAGAATGAATAAGTTAAGCTGGGAATGGACGATAAAGAAAATCACATTTCTGGGTCAATACTTCATTTTCAAATCACTTTCGACCACAATTTTGCTCAGATTTCTATGAAAATATAAAAACTAAGACGATTTACCCATTACTAATCAAATTTATGAAACTTCATGGCAAGAGAACTAACAATGCCGCCATGCCCTAAATTTGACCTGTTAAAAACGAGAATTTGGTCTTTTAGATCATGTGCTGGCTTTAATAAAGTGGATCGCTTAATAGAACAAAGTATATGAATACTTTAAATTAGATTAGGCTAGATAAAACGTTGCGATTAAAAAGAGATTACGTGCCGCAGAGAGCTGCGATTATTTTAGTCTTGTACTCCTATGCTCCGAATTTTCAGTGCTAAATGGGGTTCCAAAGAAGAATTTGAGTTATTTTATTTGTGAATTCTAAAACCGGAATAAACAGTGGATTATCTCTGTATCTTCGGATATCCAAAAAGTAGAAAAAAGTGCCCTTGTTGTAAATAAGCGTGTTTGTTTTGTCTTCAAACGAGGAAAACAAAGACACGCATCGCATTGATTTTTGCATCCAAAGAAGGTATTGATACTCCAAACTCGATTTCAACAGAATTTAAGCCCTAACTTGTAAACCAAGTAGTGTATTTGAAAAGGTGGAGGATGTGCATGTACAGTAGTAGCTAGTGACGGCGAAAATACTTAGCAGTTTTTCTAAATGTTGAAACATGTCTAAATGTTTGCAAATTTTGCTTGTGTGTTTTGTGATATTCATAAACCCGCGAGTCCAACAAATACTTTGCTATAATTTAAAGGATTGTGAAAATTAATCAGCTTGACTCTGTTTCCTTAAGCTGACATTGTACTTCTTTTTAATTCAATTTATTAATAATCAATGAACAATTTTTTTTTCGTATCGATGCTAAAAAATTAATAGCTTTCGAGGATTTTTTTAACAGTATCATAATCTCCATTGCTTTGTTTTTGCAGATTTTTTCATTTCATTCATTTTTACCGACTAAATTCAATTCCAAGCAAAATTGAGCTTTGTTTGAAAAAATTGACGTCAAGGAATTCAATATTCTGTTATTATATTTGGCAAAATTTCAATTTTAGCTTCCTGGTTTATTGTTCGAAATATTTCAGGATTTTTATTCCAAATAAAGCTCTCATAATATTTTCTTCAATATGCGATCAGTTCCCATTTGTTGCAAACACCTATTAATATGTATTTTAATGCCTTTAAACAGATCTGGTTCAAGAACAGAAGAGCTAAATATCGTCAAATAATGAACAAAAAGAACCCAAGCAAGGAGAAGAAGCAGAATCCGTACCAATTTAGGCCCAATGGAATGAACGGAGTAATGCCACAGCAACTCCATCACCAGAGCGCCTACTGGGGACCGCCAGCAGGCTACCAAGGATTCCCTAGGCCTCCATCTGCAATGCATACTCAGCTTTTCAAACCGCCATACAGTGCTGCGACCGATCCAGATCATCAGCGATTATATTCTCGTGAATTCGCATCACAACTCTCAGGACATTCACCTGGTGCGCCCTTCTGGCAAAGTAATGTGCATACATCAGAAAGAAACTATTATTATCCGGAAAGTGGACCTACGGGCTCCTATTACAACGGAGAGACACTATCACCCGAGTATTATGGAGCTAGTATGTAATATTTTAGCGTTTAATAATTGTATATAGATTGATTTACAAGTAATTTATTATTACTTTTTTAAAAGGATGGGTAAGATATCAGGTGGTTGTTTAATAGTAATACGAATAGCCTCCCAATTGCTACTGTGTCAGGCCATTTTTATGGGTAGCTGTTCAGCTATTATAGCAATTGTAATAACCCTATCTTCTTTTGTATCAATCTTAGTACATATTGACCAGTTAAGAGGCTGGCTTTCCGGTTTGTCAGTACTTCGACATGCCCTGCTAGTTTTCGTCATATATTATTTTTATCGAACTCAATGTCTAATATGGTACAATTTACAGAAAAAAAACCTGTGTTTGTTAATCAGGGAGCAATCATATTGCTATTTCGGCAAACAGGAGATTTATAAAAATCTGCTTTTAACATATCGGAAAAGTGCCCCACATTCTTCCATCTAGAGCGAGGTTTTCTATGTCGTCATAAAACCTGAGATTTAGCGTGGCCACACGAGAATTTCTTATTTTTACCCGTCCGTGAAATATTTTTAGGCTGTAGGAAAGTAAATGCATTTCTCATTCAACTTAGGAAACCTATGTACATTTTGTATTTATTGTACATTAATTGATACGGCTAGTTTGCTTCATCGTTGTTGCTTATGACGTATTGCCACAACTAGGACCAGTGTCCTTTTTCTTGTACCACTCTTGCGCACTTTCTCTAAAACCAAATTGTTGCAAAATATTTTTATCCAAATCATTTCAGGTACGTTTCATTTAAAGTCCCCAAATATGCAATTGAAAAATAGGTAAGTAAATAAATATAATGACAGTTATAGCATATAACTAAAAATACATAATCGCTGATAACAATAAAGGTTATTTAAGCCCGATTGTCGGCCGTACAAATTTAGACACGAAAAAGGTCACAAACAACAACAAATGTGCAAAAAAATAATACATCACTACACTTCAAAAACATTTTTCCACACAAAGAATTGACGGGACAGCTTGCAGTTCTAGTTCCCTTGCTATCAAAACGAGAAAGGGGAAGCATGTACATATTTAGTACAAATGTTATCAGTTCTTTCAAGTTAATTAAAAGTATGACGAATAATGGAATTATAGGCTTGTTCATAACGGCAACTCAGGAAGGCTTGCCATTATACTTCCTATGGTTAAAAAATAAAGGATGCCCCATTCATTTGCTATATTTGCAATTTTTTCAAATTGAATGACATGCAGAAAATTTGGTAGAGCGATTTTGTCATGATGAGGTGATCTGGTCTCACTGGGACATACTTTAGCATGCAAAGCAGACACGTATTGTCAAGGGCAAATCGTAGTCATAAGGCAATAAATTGCTTGCTTATAGGGCCTATTTGCTTTTCGATGCCAAAACATAGGAAGATTAAATCAATTTGCCTTCACCTGCATTGATGTGAATGTAAGTTGTCTATTTGTCTTCACTTTTCATCATTAAATGAGTGTTTTTGTCTATTATCAACAAGCATGACAGGAGCTAGGTTTTGGTCTCAAACACTAATTTCCTTATAACATTGCAAGCTTATGTCGAGGCTTGGTTGAGTTATAAAGAAGCTTGCCATTTAATTAGGGTCAGCTTACTTGCTTGCCATTCCTCTAAAAAAATTAATCTTCGGTCTTAAGGTTTATCAGTATCCACGGCAAGCTTTTTACGGAATTTGCGCACTGTGTCACGGAAGTCTTTCTGCTTTGTATAGGCCGAGGGGAAACACAAAGTAAATTATATTTTCATAACAGAGTTATGCAGTGTGCCGAAATTTCGTTACTGAATCAAAATTAATAAGCAACGATTTGCTTATGAAAAACATCTATCAATTTGGGAGATACGCCCCATTCATTCCACCCTCAAACTCATTTTAGAATGTTCATTGAAGTTTTTGTTTTTTCAAATGATGCATCTTTTGAATCTGATCCTAAAGCGCTATCTGTCCGTCTTTAACCATGGTGTACATGATATGTTTTGTGGTTTCAAATTACATATATAACCGATTTATTTTGTCAGTAACGAATGCTGTTAGTAAGAATCGACCAAATTTGAATGTCAAAGGCCATTTGGCTATTATACAAAGCATTTGGTGATAAGAGATTCTTATCAAACTATTAAAACATTTAGATTCGAGTTGGTATGAAATCTAAATTTAGTTAAATTTGAATTCAGTGACCGCGCGCGTGCAAAGGATTAGTTTCATCAATCCAATTTTTGTGAAGCTCTGCCACAAATGAAATGTATACAGTAGATGGGAGAATTTTGGTAAGTGAAGAGTTCGTTCAGAATTTATATTGGGGTTGCTGTTGCTCCTTCTGGATTACACTCATTTTTTAAGAAACTCAGTTCGGGGCTGGTGACCCTTTTTCCTTATTTTTTTTACTTTAATGCTAAACTGGTTTCTTAAATTATAGACCAGATTCTCAAGCACTTCTTTTGACAGAGATATGTAACATGAAATAACTTGTAATTTAATTTCGTGTAAAGTGTTCAGGGGCTTTTTCTTCCCATTCATCTAACAAATTAAAGCTGAAAATAGGTAAAAAGTCTGTCTTTAAAAAAGGATATTCGAGCAGGTTAAGTAAGGATGGTTAGTTCCATTGTTTCTTATCTATTTGCTTTTCTTATTTATAGAATTTACGTCATTAATGAGATAATTTTTAAACCAAAATATAATAAAACTCATTTTACTTTTCTTATATCTTTTAGAATAGATTAGTTATTAGCTTTGTTTTTAAATTCAACGGAAGTTAAATGGATGGCCCCATGAAAATGAATTGAGTTTTGCAGCTTAATTAATTACCAGCAAATAGCTACTTTGTAGAACTTACTTCCTAATCTTTATACAACCTTTGTTGTTGTCTTTAATTTCACCAGTATAAATTAGACGTATTCTTGGTATTAAGTCGTTCAAATGATCGATAAAGTCTGTGGTTGTAGAGGAGTACAAAACCTGGAACATTAAAATAATTGTCTAACTGTCGGAAATCGCAGCAAGGTAGACTTTTTTCTTTTGAATCTCGACAAACGTAAACATTTTGTGGATTTACAAGAGTTTTGTAAACCATGCATTTGCACCTTAACTCTTCGCATGGCATATTTGTATTTTCCGACACCAGCATAATTGGAATTTGACTTCAAGGAAAAAATATAGGGATAAACAAGGTGAAAGACATAACCACGCTATTGAATTCCCGCTTGTTTTTAAAAAGTCTTTCCAAAATATTTTAACTGTTTCTAATAAAGTTTGTAAAGTTTGGATTGGAAACGATTTATTCTCCGTAATGAGGCTCCAACTGAAAAAACAATTTTTCTTTAGAATTCGTGAGTTGGATTCTTCTTTGTTATAAGTGTACGGTCGAACTTTTGATAGGACCGTCAAAGACGACTTTCACTTTAGGCGGCAGCTCATCAAGCAAGCATAATCTCTGAGAAGTGAAGTAAATTGAATAAACGGAGAAAATACTGACTTTTCTCTGGCACTGTTAACCTGTCCAAAGCGACCATTCTGCTGGGACTTAGCCAATGTTCAGATGAAGGTTTACACGAGAAAGGGCAAACAAACAAACGTAGAATGAAGCGAATCTGGTGACATTGTTAAAAAGCACTGGCACAGAAGAAATTTTCAGCAATTAAAGACAAGATATCCTACCGATCACATATTTTATGCATTAATACTTAAAATAATTTGTATGGTTTATTTAAATGTGAGCGCTATCAAATATCTGATCTTCGAAGTTAAGTGCTTTGTTGGTGTAACTTTTACCATGGACTGCCCTGCCGGTTTAATCGGAGCATTCATTTTGCTTCAACCTATCTTCAAAGAACCCCGTTCACAGTGCCCGTATTAATATGAAAACAGATAAAAAAGTATCCGTTTGTGCCTTGCGTTCACACTGCTCCACCTTAAAAACGGAGACTTTTGAAAACGCACTTTGAAAACGGAGACTTTTGAAAACGGAGCCTTTTTGAAAACGCAAAAACGAAGTGTAAACACCGAAAACGGATACTTTTGAAAACGCTAACAACAACAGCAGCAGCAACAACAACAACACAATTCACTCAAAGTTAGCATACTACTCGGAGGAAAATTAGTGACAGTGAGTTGTTTGAAAAGTTTATTAGTAGTCGCAAGGTCTGTAAACTAGTTGGTGGCGTTTTCCGTTTTATCCAGAGCGGAACAATGTGAACGCTCCATCGTTTTCACGCCGTTTTCAAATGTATCCGGAGCAGTGTTAACAGGTAAAACGGATCGATACGAAAACGGATAAAAATGACTACGGAGCAATGTGAACATAGCCTTATAGTCTTGAGCCACTTGAAAATACAAAGGCGATTTTTTAAGCAGGAATGGAGTAGATAATATGCACGATTTTGTTTATCGCTACTGATAAACAGTGGAGGATTAAAACATTTTAGCAATAGATAATAAACTCCGAATATCATTTTTGTATTCGCCGACAAAACAGTAGTTGAGGATGTGTTACCCCCTGCACCCTCTTTGGCTACGCCCTTGGGAGTCAAAGACATCGGGAGATCTTGAACATTGGAAGGACATTAAAAAAGGGCACCTAGCTTAAAGCAAACTTCACATGTACAAATTCTAGTATATCTGGCATCTGTATTAGCATCTTATGAAAAAAAATGCCGGGGAGAGGAAAGTGCAGTGTTAATTTTTTAGCCGTGCTTCACTTCCATAGTACCAGCCATCGTTACAGCTCAAATTGATTGCTCTGAATGCAAATTATTTGCTTGTGTTAACGTTGCAAACAATTCTTATTTTCCAAAAAGACTCTTAGGATATCAAATACACACTCAAAGAAGAACGATAAATTTTTCTGCATAGCAGTCTACTCAAAGTTTGATCTAGTTGATCATAATAGAGAACGGTAATACAAATTTATTGTGCTAAAGGAATAAGAAAAATGAATAAGGATGTGTTCTTAACCTATTCATAGACAACCCACACAAAAAACCTATTCTAACAGTTGAGACAACCTACAGAATAAAGCTGTGATGATGGAGTACGTGCAAAATTTTCGCAAAAAGGGGTTTTCCTTGTATGAGCCTGTAAGATTTTGTTAAATGTGAACACGAAAATACTTACTTTCTGAAAAAGGCTTATCGTGGTCGGAAAGTTTTGGTGCTGGAACAGGCCTAACTGTTGGGACCATTTTGTGATATGTTGCAACCGAATTAGATCGCTTTAATGTACCACCAGGTTCAAATTCATTTAGGCCAACAATCATGGTGCTGTTAAAAAATGTGTTATAATTTGATCGAAAAATAGCCATAAAAGCAAAAGCTCTTTCCCAATCAAATTCAGGGTATTTAGATAAGGGTAAATGCTCAGTTGACATTGATTAACCCAATCAAGCTAAAATAAGCTAAAAAATATAGACAAATTATCATAATTTATATAGCAAAATACAAATCGTGGAAATGAATATCATAGTAGTTAATCATCCCGTGCTCTGAGTTTACCAGCCAATGATTGAAATGGATCATCGGCATGTTTTGCAGATTGCCATCAAATTAAGTGATAAATGAACACCGAAAATAAATAGATAATAATAGTAGATTAAAAATTTGTGAAAAGTTCATTATATCGAGGGTAATTATGATAAAGGGGCCTAAAAATTTGTTCGTAATTACGAGAGTTCGTTAAATCCGGGGTTCGTTATACCGAGAGAATTTCAAAGGAGTTTGCTAGGTACTAGGTATTTAATTCATTAGACTGGGAAGTTTGTTATATCCGGGGCTCGTTATATCGGGATTCCTTTGTAGGTAAGAATGCGTTGTTGCAAATTAACTACGTGGAAATTAAAACTGAGTCAACTGTTGAGCCCCTCTCTCTCCGACAAATATTATACAACTGTTGCCCATCAGTTGTCGAAAACCTATACGGTAAAGGGTACTTGAAATGATGCATTATTGTTAAAAAGAAAAAGCACCTAACCTTGAAGCACAGCCCGCTTTCTGGGCCCTGTCCCCGAGGCATTGCTCCGGCTGAATCGGCACTATTGCTACTCAAGTCTTTGCAGAGAGGCTTTTGAGATAAACATTTCTTGGAGTGATCTCAGACATAAAAAATCATTGTTCACCTTTTTTATGCTGCATGGAGAGCAGAATAAATCTGCAACGAGGAGAAATCTAAAGATTGATTAAACATGTACATTATGGCAATTCTTTATCCATGAGAAAGATTTCCGGTAATAACTGCGCAAAATGATCTGGTCAAATACCAAATTTGATGTTTGCTTCATCTTAAAATATGTATACAGCTTAAAATACATAAAATATGATTTAAACCTGGTTAAAAAAGTTAGAAGAAATCATGAGAATAATGACAATATTTATTAATATGCCAAACTTACAGGAAAGAAAAGCGAAAATTGTATTTAAGTTGCACCCCAGTCGTAAGTTGTTCTTTAAAGATATTCATAATTTATACCAAAGTTTTGCATTTCAAAATGAAAAGCGAAATGAAATCAAATATCACAAGACAGGGACCGCGCACCAGTTTAAAAGTGAGGGGGGAGGGGCTGAAAAGGGCGTGACCGAAAATGTTTTGAAACCACGCCCTCTAAAACGCCAGAAATGCCCCTTTTACAAAATACTTGCTTATTTATAGTGATCTTTTATAAAAAGTCTGGTTGAGAGAAGATATAAACAACCAAAAAAAAGATAAAATTAGCCTGAGGATAATAAAATACCAAGCTAACCAAGTTAGAAAATACATCATTTCATGAAACAAGATAGAACAGCCATAAAATGACCAAAAAGGGTTTCCAGTCAAGAAGAACTGCTCCGAAAAAGGGGAATCCAGAGTAAAGTTTCTTAAAAAAATTTTTAACCCGTTGTTGCAGAAAGGTGGTGGGAAGGGGGCTATATCACCTGCTAGCTCAATAACTGCGCAGTGCCTGTCAAAACACCTCTCTTGGACATATCACCATGCCATAGTAGTTCGTATTTTTTAGGTCACCCTTCGTACCTTTCCACAAAGACATTTTACTTTTCGCACAATCATTTAATGTAAATAGTTTTGGAGATATAAATGTCACGCAAGAAGAGAAAAGATAACTTCGAACCTTGAGAATGAACAAATAATTTTCTTAGGAACTTATTTCATTCTTTTAAAAAACATTAAATTCAAAAAACACTTACTTCAAAGAGCAGTTTCTAGTTTCTATTTACTGGATGGACTCTTCTGCCCCGATTATTATAAACTGGTGCAATTTCAGTGAGATCTTTTCTTTCGTTATTTTCTGTTACTTTTATTGACGATTATGTTTCATTTTATGCCTAAATTTCTTCCAAACTTATCTCGCCCATGCCATTTTAAAGATAAACTTATGAACAATTTTTTTGCCGTACAGAATTTAAAAATGGCTTTGAAAAAAGCAAACATTTTACGACATACTAAAAGCTTTTTCGTCTGACACTACTCAGAGCATAAAACGTCAGAATAAGGTTCCGAAAGAACACGATGGAAAATATATACCCAGTTGTGGATCGAAATAGGCCAATCAGAAAAACGCAAGCACACGACCGGTATAGTTGACCAATCAGTGCCGCGAGCCTAAAGAAAAATACCAATGGAGTCCAAGAGAGAAAACGAACTCCTTTTGTCTACACAATGGCGGCTTTTTCGTTTTTATGTAGATTGACTCCAAAACTGCTAGATGGAAGGACGATCGGGCTCTGCCAATTATCCGAAACATGTCGTCATTATAGAGTTTTGCACAATCTGGGTTGTCTAAAAGATGTTGACCGATGGCAGAATCACTTGTTTTAACAGTGTTTCTAGACCTACAAGATCGAGGAAGCTGTTCTCTTTGAGGGGCTGTTTTGTTTCGTATGTTGGAAGTAACATGCTGTTTTATCCTATCCCCCAATCTTTGGATTGTGCGTCCTACGTAGCCAGAATCACACTGGCACGTAAATTCATAAATGACGGAACTTTTTTGTTTGGTAGGAACGCAATCCTTTTGAATGGATGGATGGAAGGGCTCTCCTAGTGCTGTAAACAATCCGAGGATTGACAGCAAAGAAACATTTTGTTATGGCTTGCCTAATCTGACTTTCGAATTGCAAGGAAGTGTTACCAATCCATGGTAGTTTCAAATAAACTGGGCACTTTTGCGGACCAAACTTTTGAACAGCCGAAAAACTTGCGATCTTCTCCTTAGTATAAGATAAAATGACGTCTTCAGGATAGCCGTTGTCCAAGAAGATCGTTTTGAGTTTTTCCAGTTCAGCGTGCAGTTTAGATTTCGAGCAGATCATAAGTACCCTATGTACTAATGTTTTGACAAGGTTGACTTTGCGTTGTTTGGGCAAAATGAATTCCAGCGTATGTACTGACCGGTAAAAGTAGGCTTGCGATATACAATGGTAAGAAATCCAGTGTTAGACTTTTCGACCAAAACATCTAAAAATGGCAAGGAATCATTTTCTTCCTTTTCAAACGTAAACTGGAGGGCTGGGTGTAGGCTATTAAGGTGTTTAAAAAAATATCACACTCAGCCTCTGTTTTGAAAATGGTATATGTGTCATCCACATACCGAAAATAGACACCTGGCTTTTGGTCGTAAAAGGAGTTCGTTTTCTCTCTTGGACTTCATTGGTCATTTTTCTTTAGGCTCGCGGCACTGATGGTCAACTATACCGGTCGTGTGCTTGCGGTTTTCTGATTGGCCTATTTCGATCCACAACTGGGTATATATTTTCCATCGTGTTCTTTCGGAACCTTATTCTGACGTTTTATGCTCTGAGGAGTGTCAGACGAAAAAGCTATAAGTATGTCGTAAAATGTTTGCTTTTTTCAAAGCCAGATAAACTTATCTCACCCATGCCTCTTTGTTCTTTGCTTAGAATCTTTGTTTCTCTCTAGCTTCTTTGCTTAGCTTCATTTTACAGACAAATGCAAAATTATGGGTACAAATTTTGAACGAAAATTTCACGTCTCCGTTCAAAACCAGCAGCCTTAGTTAACCCCCATCCCATTTCTGGGTACCTGAGCCACATTAATTTTAGAGCGGAAAAAAGATAAGAGTGCAGACGCGAAGGAGCATCTCCTCCGGGCGACTATAGCCTCGATTCGGCAATCTTCCTATCAAACCAAAATGGCGGGAGTAGCGGGTGCTGCAAGTAATGGCAGAGAGAAATGAAATAGCCAGCATAAAGACCAAATTCGTTGCAAATAAGACTGTTTGGCTTGTAAGTACCTTTATGTTAGCTTTTTTATGAATACTACTTTTGACTACTAGCAGATCTTCCAGAGCCACCTGCTTAAGCGTGCCTGTTTTTAGTTCGATAGTAAAATTCACTCACAACAATTTCAAATTTTCAATTTTCATGTGTATTCTCAGCTTAATTACAATAAACTGATCTAGTCAAACAATTTATCAAGATACAATTTCAGTTTTACTTAAATACATACAAGGTTAAGATATTTAAAATAATTATTTGTATCTATAAAGTTATAGCTGAATGACACATGGAAATAACCCATAGGGGCTTTCGAGCCATGTGCCATCTTACGTGAATTTTGCCTGAAGTAATTATAAATCAATACACAATATTAATAAACAACAATAACATTTTTTTAAACTTTGAACAAAGATTTTGAAAAATAGAAAAGTTGGTTTCGAATATGATAGTTGAAACGTTACTCTAATCTATTTGTTTGTGGGAAAAAGGGGGAAGATTAAAAAGGGGATAAAAAAAGTGGTGGAATGCTTTTAAACTTTGTTAGAGTTCTTGTCTTTCTTTGTGTGCCAACACCACAGCTTCCATAAAGAAGAGTACATAATACAATTTATTTGGTTTCGAACTTCAGTTTGAATAATATTTGTTTTTCTGGTCATGTTCCCCACAAATATTTCTCCATTCAAATTTCTGGATTCTGATAAAAAGAAAAAGACAAAGAATCAAAGATCTTTTCTTTTTGAAAGCTAAATTGCAGTCTAGCCGCCTTTGCTACAAATCAAGTGCCCGATTTCTCATGAAACATTCATTATCTTCAAATTTTAGTTATGTTGTTATAGCATTCCAGGCGCAGCAAAATATGTTTTATTCTGGGTACCTAAAACAAGTTCAGGTCAAGTCAGTTTCCTTGAAAAATTGTTATGTTGCTAAATTTGAAAATTCTTAAGACCATATATGGTTAAAGATCATTTTCAAAAACTTTCTTCTGAAGATGTACTTTAAAGCAGGGCTGGCTTTTGGGGCTAAACATGAACTTCTGCCATTCTTTTTAAGTTCTGCCATACTTTTCTCTGATATCTACTGTTTTTAAGAGCTGTTTGATACAGTGAAATTTTGCTTTGTTGAAAACAGTTAGCTGTCAGCAAGCTCATGATTACTGCTAGGGGAGTGTTTAATTTCTTGTAATGACTACACTTTAGTGGCCCACTTAATGTTACCTGGTGGAAAGTTTGAATGAATTACAAATCATTCAATTAAATCATTCAAATTACAGTAGAATCCCATTATAACGTACTCGGTTATTACATACTTTCGGGTATATAACGTACTGGTGTGCTTGGTCCTGGCAAAAAGTTTGCTTGGTTTTAGTCAATTTTTACTTACCCTTGTTACAACGTACTTCGGATATAACGTACTTGATACGCTGGTCCCTTAAAGTATGTTATAACCGGATTATACTGTATTGTTGTAACATTCAAAAGTTCAAGTTTCAGAAGTTCAACCAATTGAGGAGTGTCTGCCATACAATTGCAGCCATACAGCAGTTACAATAAAATATAATCCTTTAGGGTTTTTCTTTTTAGCTTAAGGGCTACTGCCTCCAAACCCCTGTTAATTGGATCTTGTTAAAAACAAGTTGTGAACAAAAAGGAATTTTGTTGTCATCTGTTTCTTCATAATTTCATTCTCTATTTTTCTCCCATAATCGTTGCTGGAAAAGTGTAACAAAAATGTGGGTTGCTAATGTGCAGACTAGCCCATTTTGGGATATTAAGAAAATTAAAGGCTCAAATAGTACCATCTCACTGCTTTCATTTCATACAGAATCAAGCCAATAAGCATGAAAGATAGAAATGTTTGTTTATGACAACAGAGAGTTCTAATTTAATGCCTCTTTATATTTCCACATCATTATATTTGCATGACAAAATTCAAAACTCTTGAACTGTTTTAAAATCAAAATGTTTAAACCCTATGTTTTAGGCCTATATAGTCAAATAAAGCTATTTGAAGGCACAATGATTTTTGATTTTGAAAAATTTCAACTTTAAATAGTTCATTCTTTGAAACTCTGAAATGAATACTATCTATTAAAACGGCTATTAAAACAGCATGGCTTCTAGCCTCACCGCTGTAATCTGGGTATTGCCTAGTCAAATTTTTAATCACACCAATCTAATGCAACACAATTTCAACTGAAATTTAATAATCTGGGGAAGAAAATACTTATTTTTGTATTTGTAAAATGGTTTTGTAGGCAACATAAATGGTGCCGATATATGGTTGCATCCTTTAATAGCGGTCGTTGAACCATATATTCATCCAAAATGTTAACTTGTTATTCTTTCTTACTGTATCCAAGCATACTTGCTTGCAGTCTGAACCCCATGAGCAGTATTTTAGCAAATTGTTATATCAAGGTAGATGTGGATATCTCTGTTTTGAATGAAATTGAAATGCATAAGTTTTAAGCTACAACAAGCAATTGTTTATTAAGGATGCCTAGAGGATCTTTTTCATGTGTCAGTCAACACAGAGCAAAAATGTTTGCAGCCGCTGTGCAAAGAGCTTTTGCGTCTGCAAGCTGCGGCCAAATGCTGATGTGCAAACTTTTCCTGCCACCCAACCATGCGACTCTTTGAACAGACCTGAGCATGGCAGAGTGAACTTGAATCGTGGTCAGCTCATTTTATGTACACAATTTTAAAGTGTGAGTATATTTCAAAAATTGTCCGTTCTACGGGGAAATGGTTCAAAATTCAAAATCATTTTATCTCAAAAACGGCACCATGCCGCACGCTGATTTTTTTATTGATTCATTTTCATGACGCAAAAAAATATATAAAATTGGTCGACATATCCGCAAAATTGGAACATGTTCATAATTTTACCACAAAGTTACCTAACGTTAGGATTGTCAAATTTTGGGGGCGATCGACTGATAAGTTGAAACAGCCATAATTTTAGGTATATGCATTATATTCATGAAAGTTTTTCATTAAAATAGATTGTTCACGAATGAAAGTAGCTGTTTTCTCCTCGATTTTGAAATCGCTTTGGCATTTTTTGTATAAGAGAAGGAAACCGAACAAAAGCGACATTCGGCAAGGTCAAGGTGGGAAGCTTTGTTCCATATTTAAATTAACGATCGTGAAAAATTTCCACCATGTCGCATCCTGAATTTTTGTATACTCGTAGTCAAAAGTTTAATTATTTTGTATAATGTCTCCTTCAGTGGCGGAAAATTGGAAAACGCTTTGAAATTTACTTTTAAATTGTTCACAATTCCCTCCTTGCTTAATAATAGGCCTATATCATTCGAATCAGGACAGAATGATACGACATTTGCGGGCAGGCAAATCACGTAAGCATGCGCGTGCATAAAAACACTTTTGCTCTATGTTGTGTCAGTCACAAAAATGAAATATGCCAATCAGTGGCAATGTTTTTTAACTCTCTTTATTCGTACTGAACGAACTGAAAAATTTAGGATTTCCGACCCCATTTTCAAGCTTTTTACTTAATTGAAGAAGCTTTAAGCTGAATATGATAGCAATGTTGTATGATTTTATAGGTTCCAAGAAGATCATATTCAGAACTCTTTATGCAAACAGTAAAGGCGAATAAGGAGCGGCTCAAATTGTAAACCTGCAAGGAACAGAAGATGAATAGCACATCAAGTCTTGACATTGAGCATTTTCTGGCACTGTGATCCTGCGAAACGCATTGACTTTTTCTAAAGCTGGGTAACATGTCATTATATCAGACAAAGAAAAGAATGACTTGCCAGGCAGGTGAGACAAGTTTTGTGTTACTGACTTTTTTGAGAGATGACTAGAATAATTTTTCCTGAAAGTTTCTCATATCATTCAGTTTTAATTAAGTCCTGGGCACACTTGTATAGAAAATAAATAGTATTATATTTTTAAAACCTAGAAATCAAGGCAAGCTTTATCTACTTGGACAAGCAGCGGGGATATTTTCGTTTTCATCTTTTCGGAACCTTTGAGAGATCAGGCGAAGTTTGAAAAATTCAGCAAGAACAAATTTTGCAGGGCGCAATAGAAACTTTACATAGCAAATGAGCACTCATTGTTAGAAGACAATAGAGATTAGGTTTGTCATGATTTTTTCATGTTTCGAATGCTAGTGCGCCCGAGCCCATTCATAAATGTAAAAGTATTGCTCCTAGAAAAAAATTATTTTTGAATTTTTTTTAATTGATGTAGTCCGATTTTTGCTATAAGGTAGACTTGGAAGCTGATACCAGAAAGGCAATTAAATGCATTTTAAATTGATCCGGGGCAATTTGACAACCTTGGAAAACACCTGGCGAAAAATCATCAGTAGATGGTGTAATAGCTATAAAAATGCGAGTAATGCAATTTAGAGTTGTCGGGAGAAAAAAACTTTTCTTGGAGTACAACCAACTAAGGTAAGCAGATAAAATCAGGACAAAAATGGGCTGAATATTTCATCGATTTTTTGTGGTTTACGACCAAATTTAAAAAATGTGGACGAAAAACTTTTTGATTTGCTCCTTCACTTTGCCTAATTGCATTAACGCGTACAGTTTTGATTTATGTACTAAAATTTTATACACTGAAGTTTGTTAGGCAAAACCTTCAGGATGTTCAAAATGCTTCCTTTTTTGAAAGCCATTTTCAAAATCTATACCACAAAAGCATTGTGTGCAAAAGAAAGGTATTTAATACCAGGTAAGTTTGCCTTCAACCAAATTCTTTTTGTGAAAATTGGCCATTTTTTTAACTTTTTTGCAAGTCCAGGGCCACAATATGACCTAGAAAATAACCGAAAACCCTCCTAACTATGTTGGGATCGTATTTTCAAGTATTTCTGATTGTGTCCCATAAATTTTTCACACGTTCAGGATGATAGATTTTCTGAAAAATGACTCTGTTGCTTTCTTCCAAATATGACCTAGAAATTCATCGAAAACAATTTTTGTGGTGTTCGGAACGTATTTTCAAGCATATCAGGTTGTTTCCCATAAAAACAAATTTTTGAAAATTTTTAAGATTTTTGAAGCTTTTTAAAATGTTCAGGTGATAGATTTTTTATAAAAATGGCTGAGTCATTTTTTTTCAAATACGACCTAGAAATTCATTAAAAATACTTCTAATAGTGTTCAGAACGTATTTTCAAGTATTTCAGATTTTTTCCTGCGAAAAAAAAATTTTGAAAATATTCTAAAAGTAAAAAGTTTGAAAAGTTTTTTCACAGGTCTGGGGTTATAGATTTTGTAAAAAATGACTAAGTTGTTTTTTTCAAATATAGCCTAGGAATTCATCAAAAACTCAGTATTTCAGGTTGTTTCATGTGGAAAAAAAGATTTTTAAAATTTTTTTCAGAATTTTGAAGTTTCTTCCCTTGTCTGGGGTCATAGATTTTGTAAAAAGCAACTAAGCTTTTTTTCAAATATGGCCTAGAAATTCCTCGAAAATACTTCTTATGGTGTTTGGAAACTATTTGCAAGCATATCAGGTTGTTTCTCTTGAAAAAAATTTTTGCAGAATATTCAGCATTTTCAAGTTTTACAGGTCCAGAGTCATAGATTTTATGAAAAATGAATTTTTTGTTTTTTTTCAAAGGTCACCTAGAAATTTATCGATATGCTTGCAAATAGTCTTTTCAAGCATTTCTGCTAGTTTCTCTTGAAATTATTTTTTTGAAAATTTTGACATTTTCTACCCTTTTTGACAGGTCTGGGCCATAGATTTTGTGAAAAATGGCTTAGTTGTTTTTTTCCAATTATGACCGAGAAAATCATCGAAAACATTTCTAATAGTGTTCAAAATGTCTGTTCAATGATTTCTGCTATTTTCGCTGGAAAATATTTTTTTGAAAATTTTGAGATTTTTGACCCTTTTTGACAGGTCCAGGGCCATAGATTTTGTGAAAAATGACGTAATTGTTTTTTCCAAACATGACCTAGAAATTCATCAAAAAACTTGTAATGGAGTATGTTGGAAGACATGGCCTCGAAGCCTCTCAAGGATAGTTCTAGTTGTGTTTCTTATAGTTAATAGATCCTTTATGTTACTTCGAAAGACAATTAATTTGTCTCAATGTTTGCAGTTTTTTTATCTTTTTGCAAGTAAAGGGTCATAAATTTTTAATTTTTTACAAAATCGTTTTTCAGATATCACTTGAAGGATCATAGAATTGTCTGCAAATGACTACAGAAAGGTATTTAATATTTTTTACTGTTGTTTTAAGCCAATAACTGTTTTTCAGATTTTTTGGATTTTTTGAGTTTTTTCACAGGTCTGGGGTCATAGATTTTGTGAAAAACGACTGAGTTGTTTTTTTCCAAATATGACCTAGAAAAGCATCGAAAACATTTTTAATGGTGTTCGAAACGTATTTCCAAGCATTTCAGGTTGTTTCCCGTGAAAATTTTTTTGGACAATTTCCAGATTTTTGAAGTTTTTTTACACGTCCAAGATGATAGATTTTCTGAAAAATGACTAAGGTGTTTTTTCCAAATATGACCTAAAAATTCATCGAAAAAACTTCTGATGGTGTTTGGATCGTATTTTCAAGTTTTCATGTTGTTTCCTGTGAAAAAATTTTTTTGAGAAATTTTCAGATTTTTGAAGCTTTTTCACATGTTCAGGTGATGGTTTTTTTGAAAAATGACTGTGTCATTTTTTCCATGTAGAACCTAGAAGTTTATCGAAAACACTTCTAATGCTGTTTGGAGCTTATATTCAAGCATGTCACGTTTTTTCCCGTGAAAATTTTTTTGCAAAATTTTCAGAATTTTGAAATTTTTTCTCAGTGTTGGGCCATAGATTTTGTGAAAAATGACTTTGTTATTTTTTTTTCAAACATGACCTAAAAACTCAGCGAATACACTTGTTATGGTGTTCGGAATGTATTTTCAAGCATATCAGGCTGTTTCCCGTGAAACATTTTTTTTGCAAATTTTTTAGATTTTTTATGTTTTTCACAGGTCTGGGGTCATAGATTTTGTAAAGTGTTTTTTCCAAATATGGCCTAGAAATTCATCCAAAACCCTTCTAATTGTGTTCAGAACGTATTTTCAAGTGTTTTAAATTTTTGCTGTGAAAAAAGTTTTGAAAAATTTTCAGATTTTTCATGTTTTTCACATTTTCATCATTTCAGACTTTGTAAAAAGTTGTTTTTTCCCAAATATGACCTAGAAATTCATCGAGAACAGTTCTAATGGTGTTCGGAACGTAATTTCAAGCATATCAGGGGGTTTCCTGTGAAAATAAAAATTTTTATAGGTCCAGGGTCATAGATTTTGTGAAAAATGAATTTTTTTATTTTTTTCAAAGATGACCTAGAAATTCATCGAAGACAGTTCTTATGGTGTATTTTGCAAGGCCATGCCTCGAAGCCTCTCAATAATAGTTCTAGTTGTGTTTCTTTTAGTTAACAAGGTCTTTTATGTTACTTGGAAAGAAAATTGATTTGTCTCAAAGTTTGCAGTTTTTTAATCTTTTTGCAAGTAAAGGGTGATTAATTTTTTTATCTTTACGAAATCTTTTTTCAGATATCACTTGGAAGCTCAAAGGAATGTCTGCAAATAACTACAGAAAGGTATTTAACTGTTTTGCAAAATTTTCATTTTTTGAAGTTTTTTCACAGGTCCTGGGCCATATATTTTGTAAAAAATGCCTTAGTTCTTTTTTTCCAATTATGATCTAAAAATTCATCAAAAACACTTCTGATGGTACTCGGAACGTAATTTCAAGCATATCAGGTTGTTTCCTGTGAAAAAAAAATTTGTGCTTAATTTTTAAGTTTCTGACGTTTTTTCACAGGTCCAGGGTCATAAATTTTGTGAAAAAGACTTTTTTCTAAACATGACTCAGAAATTCATCGAAAACACTTCTAATGGTTTTTGGAACGTAATCTCAAGCATATCAGGTTGTTTCCCGGGAAAAAAAATTTGCAAAATTTCCAGATTTTTGAAGTTTTTTCAGAGATCCGGGGTCATAGCTTTTTTGGAAAATTACTAAGATATTTTTTCCAAATATAACCCAAAAATTCACCCAAAGCAATTCTAATTGTGTTCGGATCGTATTTTCAAGCATATCAGGCTGTTTCCCGTGAAAAAAAATATTGCAAAATTATCAGGTCTTTAAAGTTTATTAACAGGTCCAGGGTCATAGATTTTTTTAAAAATTAGAAAGATCTTTTTTCCAATTATGACCTAGAAATTCATCTAAAACACTTTTAGTGATGTTTGGGACATATTTTAAAGCATTACAGGCCGTTTCCCGGGGAAGACAAATCTCACTAAATTTCTAGATATTGAAGTTTTTTTCACAGATCTGAGGTCATAGATTTTGTGAAAAATGACTGATTTGTTATTTTCAAATATGACCTAGAAATTTTTGAAAAAAATTGGAATGGAATTCGGAACGTATTTTTAAGTATTTCAGGTTGTTTCCCTTGAAAAAAGAAATTTGGCAAAATTTTCAGATTTTTGACGTTTTTTCACAGGTCCGGGGTCATTGATTTTGTGAACAGTGACTGGGTCGTTTTTTCCGAATATGACCCAGAAATTGATCCAAAACACTTCTAATAGTTTTTGGAACATGTTTTAAAGCATTACAGGTCGTTTCCCTGGGAAGACAAATCTTGCCAAATTTCTCGATTTTTAAGTTTTTTCACAGGTCCTGGTAGACAGGGAATTTTTCCTAACAAACTGGCGGAGAGGGTAACCGGAGGTTTTTCACTTGTTTCCACTTCCTTGGTCTAATACCTTGAAATGTCGAAGGGTGTTCAAAAAATTTCGCCCTAGATGTCACGTGATCGATGACATAAATTTTAACGGTCAAAAAAAATGAAAATCGTCAAATTTGAAAACAAACAACATCAATCGAAAGAGTATAAAAAACTGAACAAAAAAATGCTTAGAAACATATATCCTAAAATCAACCAGTTAAAAACTATCACGTCTCAAAATATTGATGACGTCACCATATGCGCAAGTCGCAAGTACGGGAAATTGACAATTTCCGCCATTTTGGGCCTCTTTTGTTGATACTATTGTGGAATATCCATGTTGACAAGATATGAGGCGTAAGTGGTTGTGATGTTAAAGTGGATATATTAGGGGTTAATCAGTGGCGGATCCAGACTACCGCCATTATCGCTCGAGCAGTAGTCAGATTATTAAAAAAATTATAGAAACAAGGATCATTTTCATGTTTATCCTACTACTTTAATTAAATCATAGTTAAAAATTGAAAATATTTGATCGCGCTGCAAACCAAGCATTCCTTCCTAGAAACATGCCTGAAATTTCCACAGACAGAAATATTTTTAATCCTTATCGCTATGGAAATTGCTTGCCAATTGGCCGAGTCACATGTTTGCAAATAGAAGGCTAGCATGGGGGGATCATGAAATCATGGCTTGCTAGCTAGGGGGGTTGAGTCGGTGTAGAGCGGATTCGAACTGCACTGAGCGGTAGTCAGCCTGCCTAAACCAATCAAATCATCAGAAATCACAGCCAACCTGGGGGGATGCATACAAACATTGTTGACAACCAATGAACAACCGAGTTGACTACCGCTCAGATGGGGGGTTGAGTAGTACTGCCGCTCAACACGACTCAAACGTTACAGAAAGATGGAGGGATGTCTACATATTCTGCAAGTGGGCAAACTGTAACTTCAAAGCCGATGTGACCCATTATTTTGTACAATACACAGCTATTCGTAGGAATATATTTTATGAGAATATCAAGACTCAAATATTCTAAAATTTAAGAAGGCATCAGGATTAAAAGTCAGGCCCACAATCTTCGCCAAAAGTATGATTCTTTGTTTAACAAAAGTTGCTCTCAATAATTGCAAGTTTTATCTGGCTTTTTAAAGTTATAATTTCCAACAGGTCTGATTTTCATAAGTAATTGTGCGACTAAATGCAATTTTAAGGCGACACTTCAAGATTCTGCCAAATGTATCTTTCTTTTAATTCTATGGTGTTCCTAGGCTAAATGCCGTAAATTTTTTTAGAATATCCATCCTCAGAATATTGAATAAGATTATTTATTTCTTCTCAAGCTTGTTGTAAGGATACATGAAATTTCAGTAAAGCATCGCTTGTCCCTTAAAAATGGTCTACATAAGAAATTAAAGAAAGCTATAATCATTTTAGAAAACCGGGTGTGACTAGTAAATGGGTGTGGTCTAAAGGGTGTGGTCGACCCTCTATCTCATTTCGGCAGTAGTCAGACTTTTGGCTGGATCCGCCACTGGTTAAGGCATAGAGTAGCCCCTAAGGGTTAAGTTAATCCATTACTTGACTTTCATCTAGTTTGGCACGTTTATATTTTCCAAAGTTTTCAAGATTGAAATCTCCATCATTTGCAGTTGTAGATGAGCTACGCCAAAATTTTTCATATCATTTGGAAAAGTCTTGCTAATGTATAAAGGTGTCTTAGTTCTGGCGGGTGGTTTCCACAAAATGAGAATTATGCAGAAGATTCTACACAAGAGGAACGCCTGTTTGAGATTTCGTCAATGATTTTTCGATGCAAGGGTCATATCTGAAAGTTCTGCAGAAATGACAGGCATAACTATTGGCCCACGAGATAGTTTCAAATTAAACAGGGACATAATGTCAAGTAGCAAGATTTTCAAAATGTGCGTGCACTTCGGGAAGATGAAGCAAGAGAGGAAGTTTGTCCGGGTAAACTTTTTCAACTGTTCATGGAAACTTAGTTATTGCAGTTTGCACCGACTGTTTTCATGGAAACCATTAGGGGCTACTCTATGCCTTAACCCTTTATATATCTACTGTAACATCATAACCACTTACGCCTCATATCTTGTCAACATGGATATTCCACAATAGTATCAATAAAAGAGGCCCAAAGTGGCGGAAATTATCAATTTCCCGTACTTGTGACTTGCGCATATGGTGACGTCATCGACACGTGATAGTTTTTAACTGGTTGATTTTAGGAAATATGTTTCTAAGCATTTTTTGTTCAGTTTTTTATACTCTTCCGATTGATGTTGTTTGTTTTCAAATTTGAAGATTTTCATTTTTTGCTGAACGTTAGAATTTACGTCATCGATCACGTGACATCTAGGGGGAAATTTTTTTGGACACCCTTCAAAATTTCAAGGTATTAGTGCAAGGAAATGGAACGAGTGAAAAACATTCGGTTACCCTCTCCGCCAGTTTGTTAGGAAAAATTCCCTGTCTAGGGGTCATAGATTTTGTTACAAATGACTTACTTGATTTTTCCAACTATGTCATAGAAATTATTGGGAACACATCGATGGTGATCGGAACATATTTTGAAGTATATCTTGGTTATTTCAAGTCAAAGTCAATTTTTCTCAATGTTTTTATTTTTTTTCTTTTTCCAGGTAAAGGCTGATAGTTTTTATTTATTTTGCCTAATTTTTTATTTCAGATTTCACTTGGAAGCTCACAGTTATTTTGACAATTGACTACAGAAAGGTATTTTTGACTATTTAAAGCCAAGTCGAAACTCATCGAAAATACTTCTAATGGTGTCTTGGACGTAATTTCAAGCATCAGGTCGTTTCGAGTGCAAAAAGATTTTGCTAAATTTTCAGATTTTCTTTACTTTTTTATTTAATTCAAAAATATTTGATGATTTTGCTAAAAGTTATGATATTACTTTTTATAAAAAGATGAGCCGTCTAAAAAGTCCTTATTCTGTCAAGAAAGCCACACTTCTGCAAGAACTATATTGATTTTCTGTTTTTTCGATCATGTGTAAGTGCACTAATTGTTTTTGTAGAAGAAAAAGATTTCGATAAAATTTGATGGTTTTGCTAAGGCTTACTTTCCTTCATCAAAAAAGTCCATAAATTTTGAAAAAACACCTTCATATCAGATGAAATTTCAATTTGCATCCTTTCGGATCATATGCATATGAATTTACGGGTTCTTAAAAAAACATTAGAAAAATACTTGATGATTTTTCGAAGGTTTTAGCCTTAGCTTTTTATTAAAAAAACCGGCCGTCCAAAAAGTCCATATCTTTACAAAAATACAACCTTCACGCCACAACTAAATTCAATTTGTGTTAAATCTATTCATATCTATCCGAGTTCTCTAGAAAAGTTTCGAAATTATTTCAAAATTTTGCTTAAGGCTACAGTCTTACCTTTTTCTCAAAAAAACCAGCTGTCTCAAAAATCGTTATTTTTTAAAAACCACTTGATGACAGGACTAAATTAAATTTTTGTTTATTCTGATCTATATATATATATAAGTGAATGAACTAGTTTTTAGAAAAAAAAATTCAAAAAAAATTTGATGACTTTGCTAAGGCTATAGTCTTCCTTTTTCATGAAAATTTGACCTGTCCAGAAAGTCCAAATTGTTTCCAAAGTTAATCTTCACGCCACAACCAAACTCGATTTGTGTTTATTCTGATCATAAGTAGGTGAATTTTCTGGTGTTCATCATAAAAACATTTAAAAAATATTTGATAATTTTGCTAAAAGTTATTGTATTACTTTTTGTCAAAAATTGAGCCGTCTAAAAAGTCCTTATTTCGTCAAAAAACCACACCCCTGCAAGAACTATACAGATTTTCTGTTTTTCCCCGATTATGTGTAAGCGCATTAATTTTTGTAGAAGAAAACGATTTCGATGAAGTTTGATGGTTTTGCTTAGGCTAGAGCCTTACTTTTTTATCAAATCCCGACCTCTCAAAAAAGTTCACAATTTTTTTAAAAAACACCTTCACACAACATCTAAATTTAAATTGCATTTTTAGGATCATTTGCATATTAATTTTCTGGTCCTTTCAAAAATAGTTTCGAAAATATTTAATAATTTTGCTTAAGGCTATAGTCTTACCTTTTCTTCAAAAGAAAACAGCTGTGAAAATTTTTTTTTATTTTTCTTAAGTTGTATGGCCTTGTCTTTTTATATAAATTCAGCCGTCTAAAAAGTCCTTATTTTTCCAAGACAAACATCTTTCTGACCGAACAAAGTTGAATTTGTGTTGCTTCTAATCACATGTAAAGGAATTAATTGACTTTTAGATGAAAAAGATTTCGAAAAATTTGATGATTTTTCAAACGTTATAGCCTTATCTTTTGATAAAAAATGAGCTGTCTAAAAAATCATTTTTTCATCGAGGAAACACCCTCCTGCAAGAACCATATACATTTTCTATTTCTTTCGATCATATGTTAGCACATTAATTGTTTTTTCGAAAAATATTTTCGCCAAAATTTTATGATTTTGCTAAGCCTAACTTTGATGATTTTTTACCAAATTTTTACCCTCCCAAAAAGTCCATATTTTTGAAAAAAACACCTTCAAGCCACAACTAAATTCAATTTGTGTTCGTTTCATCACTTTTATGCTTGTGAGCACTGGATATCAAGGAATAATCAAGTCTTTAATTGTTGAGCAGGCTTGATCCTTATTGTTAAGGGCATTTATTCTTTCCATTTTTTCCTATTGAAAAAGTGCCATGACCCTCTCGTTGTTCTGATCAGTGGAAAAGAGCATCAAAATTCGCAATACGACTAAGGCTTGTGGGGCTCTTCACATCATTGAATAAAAAGTATTATATATTATTGTTAAATTAATCCAGAGTTTAATTCTTACTTTCCTCATGGCACTATTCCCCCTGAATTTTCTTCAACATAATACATATAAACTGCGTGTGTGAGTAGAATATGTGAGTACATATATTAATTTTATTTCGTCCTCCCAACAGGTCATGCTGAACATCCATCTGATACGAAATATCGTGAGCTGATATAATAACCATAATTACACACTATCAATTCAGTTAAAATAATAATTTTTCTTAGATATACTGATAGTTTGGTTCTAACAGTTTTCTACTTTATCCATTAATTGTTTTTGCAGCTTATTTCATTTTGTAATGTGTCAAAGTTTCAGATTTTAAATTTTCTGTATTTTTGCTCAACAAGTCCAATTTTACTCTGCATTGCAAATCATATTTTTTCTCGATCTATGAGGTTCTTAATAAATATCAAGAGATGTGTTGTGGAAGATAGTTTCAGAGAAAAAGATATGCTTCAAAAAACTGCCTAAACTACCTTTTTAGAAAAACAGATAACTTCTGCCGTGGCTTAATGTTATGACTTTTCGTCAATTTGAGTTGTCGTGGGGTTCTTTACCTTGTTCTCATTTCATGGTCAATTTATGCACCGTACATACTTATTACAGAACAGAATATTTGGACTATTAATAAAGAGTTTTCATAGCATTTCATTAGCAGGGTTGATTAGCTGTTTAAATTTCATCTGTATATTTAGCAGGTGCAAATTCCAATAAACATCGTTTATTCTTCTCATTTTATCTGTGGTTTGACTTATTACCGGGTTGCTTAAATATTTTGCAAATAAAGCCATGGTGTTCTTATAAAGTGTTTTCTTAAAAAAAGAGTGTCTATTTATGTTTCCGTTCCTCAGCGCGCTTAAAAAGCTCTGCATCAACATTTGCTTCCACAACCTGGTCTTTAAATCACAATAACTAAATTTCTTTTTACCAAATGCAAAAAAAATAATGTAGATTACCGTCCTATTGTTAAAATTTTTGCTCATATTTGCAATGTTTGCAATATTTGCAAGCTTAACCCTGTTTTCCTGAAGGAAATAGGATAGCAATGCATCCAGCGGGCTGAATAGAAATGGAAAAGGAACAAAAACGATCATATCAAACCAAATTCCTGTTTGAATACAAATTGATACGGCAAAATCATTTTATTGACCTAGAAAGGAAATAGAAATATTTATAAAAAGGATTTAATCTAAAAATACACAGGCAAAAAATAAATTCGGTTTTTAAAGAACTAGTGGCTTTCGTCTTGCATTTAAAAGCAACCCCAAAAATCTAAGACTTTTCTTCTGGTTTACCCATTTCACGGTACAGAAAATGAATCAATGGAAATTGTCCTGAATTCCATTGCGATTATTCACTGGGAAGAATGTCTTTGCATATATGAACGATAAGGGTAACTGTTTGGATAATCGTAAACATTTTGGTTGTTCGAAGCGTGGCTACTCTGGTGCATGTAGTTTGTATAATGGGGCAAAACAGAGGAAGACAACTTTGTCATGGGAAAATGTGTGCCGCCGCTTGGCATTGTGTTATCATGAGCATTTTCCCATTTCTGCTTCACCATGGATACAGGGTTTGAATTTGCATCAACCTCATCCCAGCTACTATTCGGCGAAGTATACGACCTTGAATAATGCAGCAAAGACATTGTTCTCGAGGGATATGACACAGAAGAGAGGTTGCCATGGTGTATACCCTCGTCTTTGACACTATGCCTTGGGGATTTGCTTGATTGTAATTTGGTTGCCACAGAATTTAAAGGTACTGGCTTTGAAGAGAAATTATGTGATTTATTCTGTTTTGTCTCCGACTGCTTCTTAGCCGTGACATCAACTATATTTGCTTCCTTTTTACTTTCATTTTCTCTGCTTAGGGATTCCGATTGTTCTTTCTTTTCTTCTTTTTTGACAACCTTTTCCTTGGTTTCCTCGTCAATATGATTTTGCGTCTCTTCCCTCAAAGATTCATCTTTGCTGCTATCTTTTTCGCTTCTATCTTGCAAGTCTGGTTTGCGTTCTTTCTCTACCTTCAACTTAGCATCTTTCCTTTCCTTCGCTCTCCGGTTTTTGAACCAAACCTGTCAGGTAAGAAGGCTTGTAATTCTGATATTATTAGAAATATTTATAAATACGGTTTACAGTAATTGTAATACTGCTGCAGAGGTTATAACGAAAATAGTCTCTCCGTAGGTACCCCTCTCGAATAAGCGCCTATTTAGAAAAATTGCTAATAAGCTCTTCCTCGAGTAAGTGCCCCCTCGAATATGGGACATGGATATCTCAGTCCAAATTGTGTGTAAAGTGTACACGAATGAAGGTTTTTACAAAGAAATTTCATGCAGTATCATGTGAAAATGAAGTTCAAAGCGTCCCATGGATAAAATCGCCTCTTGAATATACACCTTACTGAAAACAAAAAATTTGATATGGAGCACTTTGTCAAGGATCAACAGTAAACATAGTAACACTTTTTACTGCATTGCTTGAAAGCTATCGTCTCAGTCGTGCTGACGAGCTACAACATCATATACAAACACCAACTACCCTAGTACCCCGCTTATAAGCACGCCCCATTTAGAGGATCATGCGCTTATATCAGAATATAGGTGCAGTGCGCAGTTATATCAGAAAAACTATAAGTTGATCTTAATCTGAATGTTTTGCGAGAAAGATGAAAAAGCATGACCATCTATTTTCTTTTTGACAACGTTTACATGCTTCCTCGATTACTTTTTTTGCATTATCAATTTCTTTAAATTCTCCGTTGAGTATAAACTGGCATGATGATGAAGACAACCTCGACGAAGAACAGATTAATGAAGAATTAATTATCATTGAAAATGATTCGGATCTTGAGGAAGTTGATATTTAATAACTGTTAAAAAATCCAGATTCTACTGTTTAAACATTACTCATGGAATTTTATTGTTTAAAACTTTATTTTGTTCCATAGGTGCGTGGGCCAGTATCTGAATCGTTTTTTCGTACCCTGAAAACTGTAAAATCTTTAATTTAAACACGAGACAATATTTTGCGCTGGACTGGGTTTATTTTTTGTAAAAACCGTAGCCAAATATATGCCCTGTTATGAAAGAAAAAAATTCTTTATAGAAATGTTCCTACATTCTTTTTCAGTTTCAAACCATAGCTAGCATACCTGGAAACGAGCTTTTCTTTTTTGCATGAACTAATACAAACATCAAAATTCCTTGCACATTTAATCTGGGCGAAACTTCCCTTGTACCCTCGTTTACGCTTCTTCTTATTGTGTTCTTAATTTGACCAGTTTTCAGGTTCATGTATTCATAAAGCTGTTCGTGTAAAAAGAGGTGACATGAATAGTGCTGTTGGCTATTTATGTTGTACCAGACACCTAGCTGCGAGAACCGCCATTCAATAAAATTAATTAAATTAGTGAGAAAGAGTGACTAAATTTAAGGCGGGCATTCTATCCAATCAATTTACTGTGCATAATTTCATGTAAAAAAAGATTAATACTTTCAGCGTACGGTTTTGAGGTTGCTCTTGCGAATACACTTTCTCTAATTTGCAATCATATCGACAGTTTTCTTTGCAAATTTTGTCACGAATTTTGAAATTGAAACCGCACATAACACATGCACAATTTTTTCCTGATGTTGCCTTCCACAAAATTTTCCTTTCAGCCGAACAAGCGTCTTTCCATTCAGTCAAGAATGAACTCTTCCCGCCATAAAGACATTGATTGGTTTTAGTTGTATTCGGCCAAAGTAAATCAATAGAACACAAAACGTCTGAGAGTCAACCACAATAAATTGTGTGATAAAAATAACGATAAGAAATTAGAAAAGCCTCAAATGCTTGGCAAACGGCGACGATTAATGGTTATCCTAGAAGACAAGTTTAGCCACAAAATAACGGGAAAATAAAAACTCTCCAATATCTGTTGTGTTGTTTTAAAATAAAAGCTTTCATGGTTCATCTTACGTTATGATAAAAACACAAAACCAAATTTCAATCTTTTCATTATTGTTGAATTGTTCACTATTTTGCTCGTGATTTCTAAATGACAGCTTTCTACAGAGTCACAGTAGACGAGATTTTAGACACATGAAGAAGCTATATATTAATGCAAAAATTTATTAAACCTGATAAAATGATCATAACAGAGGTTCAAATACGTAAGTAGGTTTAATCTGATGAGTAATAGAACTTGCCTTTGAGTGTTTTTGCTATTACATAAGACTTTTAAACGATATTTCATGTGATCGTTTTTAAGTCAGTTTTGTTTATGACATGGGTGTACAAAGAAAAACTATTAAGTAACGTCTGGGTTTTTCTCAGATTAAAATGACTTGCATTCTGTAACTGATTAAGATACCCTAATTGTAACCCACAGTAGATGGACAAGTAAAAGTTTTAAGTTGGAGAAGTACCAAGAAAGTGACCAGCTATTGATTGGGTCTAAAAATACCAGAGCAAAAGGACGCAACATTATTAGAATTTTGGACTTTGACTGTCTAACACCTTAAAAATTAAAAATGTTCAAAGAGGCCAAATATTTATAGACACAGGCGAGGACATCTTTATTTAAGCAACATCCGGAAATTTCTTTTGGTTTCTAGTATTTTCCTTTTAATAGAGATGTGTAAAAGGGGCACACCGCCCCGCCTCCATCCCTTATCCTCCGTTTTTGTGTACGCTAGTCTGCAAATGTTGGTCTTTAGTTGATTGGCAGATCGACAATTTTTCCAAGTCAGTTAAATTAAATAGTTTGTAGATCGAAAGATCATAAAATAGATTTTTAGTTATCGAATGGGGTGTTCTGTTCTGAAGTATACAAAGAATGTTCTGAAGTAAAACAAAGTGAGCAAAAATAGGTTGCAAAGCATAAAAAAAGAAAAAAGAGGAAGAGATATCATATAGATATCAAAAGAGGAAGAAATAAAGAAAAATCATCATTGCGAAAACATTTGGAATTATTATCGAGGCAGTGGTATTTAAAAGTATTGTTCATGAGCTTTTGAACAAACTCTTTATTGCCCCAAGTTGGATTTTAAAAAAAAATTGACCTGGTTAACTTTGTTTTTTGTATCCTTAAAAATCTTGTTGGAAAGGTAGCATTTTTGTAAAATTTTTAAAATGATGACCAACATATATGCATTTCTTCTTTGCCCGAACTAAATGTTTCGTCTTACCTTGACTCTATTCTAAACGCACGTGGCTACAACATGATTCATCGTACGATTGAATTAAAAAGGTTTACAAGATACTCGGACTCTATTTATTGTGGGTTTTAATTGTAAATTAACTATCAACTACCGTCAACTCGGGTCTAAAAGGGGTTAGTAAACGGCCTGACTTTCAGACCTATCCCTGTCACGACTATTTGCTCGAATAAGGAAGAAGGAGAATCCAGTGGGAATCATAAAACGTCCGACTTAGCGAAAGCCGGAGTTATCCAGGAAACGAAATAACGGGATTTAACTTCACTTGCAGAAGTAAGGTGATATTTCATACCTGCACTCGTGATTCGGGTAGGTTTATCTTGATTGCAATCTCTTCCCTCATAAACACATCAGGGTACTTGGTTTTAACATAGAGATCTTCAAGAATCTCTAATTGTGCTCTCGTAAATGTTGTTCGTTCCCGCCGTTGCTTGCGTGGCGGTCCTATAAAAAATATTAATGTTGACTTTACAACAGAAAAAGTCAAAATATTCATTGCTTTCAAAATATTCAAAATATGTCAAATATCCATCAGAAAGGAAAGAAATCGTCATTCGAGAAGTCTGTTTAGCCGTAAAAGACCTTCCTAAACACAGTAAATGATTTGCTATGGAATCAGAGAAAAGCAAGGAGAATCAATAGAACATGTTTTACGGAACGAGAGGTTGAAATATATCATTATGGCAGGGAATAATAAAGGCATGAAGACGAAGACAGAGGCAAATGATGCTATGATGAAAGTGTTCTATGTACAAGAGATCGCAGAATTTGGAAGCCCATGACAACCTACGCCTTCAGAGACAGGGGGCGAAGACTAAACAAACTAATGGGAAAAAAAAGACCATTGATAATTGATATGAAATTCCAAGAATAAATTTATAAGGGATAGCTTAAGAAAACGCAAATAACTTATTGATATTGGATAAATAGATAATGAATAACTTAACATCAACCCGAGTAAAACCTTTGTTGTGAATTCGTGAAAAAGTCAGCCAATATGTAGCAGAATCAATGTATAAGGCAATGCTGCTTATTGTTGTACTGCTAGCCACTACAACTTTCCTTACCCAAAGAAATAGTAAAAAAGGTACAACATTTTTATGATAGAGCTGCCTGGATTGTCAACCCAAGAGCAAAAATAAAATCATGGGACAGTGTTGAAAAAATACAAAAACAAAGGTGGCAATCGAAGTGTTCAGATCCTTACAACCCGAGGTTGTGAGTGGTTATTTAAAAAGATTCCAGCACGAAAAAAGGCAATGGTTCCTGTGTTGTCTTGCCGAAAATGCGCACTGAAACTTCCGAAAACTCACTTGTCTATCAGGAAGCCCGCATTTTCATTAGTCTTTTTAGTTTCATCATTTTAGAAAATTTTATATAGATTTTGATTATTACACTTCGAATTTTTTCATCGGTTGTAAATAAAACCTTTTTTATGTTACCTTTATCTGTATATAGATTTTGATGAAAAACGCTTTGAATTTAAAAAACTTCAGTTGTAAATAATACTTTTTCCTTTTATTTAATTTTTACCTTTTCTAGCGCAACAGTTGTAATAAAGTAGGGATACAGGTACTTGAATGATGAAAGATGGTATTACATCTGACCAAGTCAAATTGTTAAATTATTAGTTATTATTATTATTATTATTAACATTATTATTATTATTATTATCGGTTTAAGTCTGTTTCATTTGTCAATCTTTCCATCAGTTCACTTGGTATTTTTGGCAACTCCCTCAGCTCATTCATCGACATGTGTGATTCTTTGTCCATTGATCATCAACAGAAACGCTATCTCATCTCCAAACTTTCAAGCATCTTCATTCGCATCACATACTATATATTCTGCTGTAGGAACAAAACTTGGACTAATTCAGAGCTACTCCTCTTTTAAATTTTTTTTCTTTTCTCATTACTACGATTGTAATAGTTTTTATTTTGTAAACACAGGCTAGCCAGTTACAAATTACCTTGTAATAATGAGATTTGTAATTGTAGTTTTAACTGGAATTCAAAATTAAAAGTTGACCGCTTATGCCACGTTTTAGTAATACTATATGTGATACAACTAGCACCTCACATCAGGCAAGATCGTTGGCTTTTTTGGTACAGACGTCTAGTGAGAGCAGATAAGCCAATCAACGGAAACGATTTCCATGTTTATATGCAAGCCTCAATTGCATGTCTGATAGAATAAATGGTTAGAGAAAAGAACATTAAATCCGGAGCTTTGAGTTAATACGATATGTTTGAAGCTGTGGAATTAATATCAGGTTTAATCCTTAGCTAGCGAAAGAATCATTTTATTAAAAGATTAAAATGTAACCTGAAAATTGGAAGAGATGTCATCGAATATGGATGCTCCACCCACATAGAAAATATGGCAATATGGGGAAAATATGGAAGAACAATGTAACTGAGACAGGGAGAGCAAATCATAAAATGTTCGTGATAATACAATGTGATTGGATTGGTGGTTTTCTTTCAACTTACACAATAGAGTAAGCTAGATATTTTGCCAAATTTGAAGCCACGACACAAAAATTATTTCTGACAAGACAAAACGAATAACTGTCTGTAAAAAGTGTGCAAAGTAACCTTAAAGATCATTCTCTTATCTGTTTGCAGTACAGAAATGCTAATGATCAGTAGCCGAGATACTGAGCTTTGAAGACCTCGTCATGACATCATGGAAATCATTCTATAACCAACGAACGTTTTTATAATTTAGAACAAGCCGTAATCAACATTCTGGAAAGTGAAGACGACTAACACGCCTAAGTTTTTTTATCTAAACGATCTAACCACAAACAAAATATGTGAAGTTGATTTTAACCTTCAATTTCCTTTATAAGGATAAAGTAATTTTAATTTCAAGTGAAAGTAGTGTTTTAGAAAAAAATTAAAAAACCAATGTTTCCTGGAAAAAAAATAGAAAAAACCCTTATCAGGTCTGTCTGACTTTGGTTTTTAAGTTATCAGATTACGTTGTCTGTTGGGTATTTCGGTTTTTGCAGTTAAAATGAACAAAAACAAAAAATATTCGCTCCCAGGAATATCTTAATTCGTGCTGTTTCACAGGTCATCCTTCTCACTGATAACATCATCAAATATTTGAATTCTGCAGAGATGGAAATATGTCGAAGAAAATGTGTTATACAAATATGTAACCAAATCAATACGGTGAGATTTTAACATTCCATTAGACTGCGAAATGGCATGTCATATATTTCAGAGAAGTTCAAGCCAAGCGTCTTCCGGAATTATCTGAATGGATCCCGGATGACGTAAAAAGAATTTGTCTGAATCAAGTCATAGGTGACGATGTTGAATTTGTTACATCGTTTCCCAAATGAAAAGATTACTGTCAGATAAAAAAACGTTAAGTTTATTTCATTCACAGAAATATATAATTTCCGATATTGATTCAAGGATTATCGTTAAGTATTTCCTAGCAAACTAAAGTTTTTGTGTGCAAATAATTTTCAAAATTCTCTGCCAAACCAAGAAATCATTCTCAGGAAAAATATGTATGTGATGTGAGTTTGAAACTATTTTAGATTGTTAACTGATAACCAAAAATGGAACCTTTGTTTTAAAATATTGCAATAGAGAGGAGAGGGACACAACAAATATTGCAACAAGCCAAACGTTACGTAAAAGGGCGAAGAGAAGAAGTACTTTGGTTCGTTGCAAAACTTTTTCATTGTAAAATGAAAAATCTGGAAGCAGTCTGGTTAGGCACCTGCTTACTGGGAACATATGATTCTTTCTGTTTGATTTGTTAAGAAATAAATTTGACGAAGCTTCCAATAGAGTACACAAAACAGAAAGTAATACTTTGAAAATAACCCTAATTTGATTTTTTCTTAGATGGCTTAAAATTTTCTTGATACTTTAAAGAAAACACAATTCATGGAAATTGTGTGCTGTAAAAACAAAAGCTCTAGAGACAAAAATAGAATTTGGCTACTCAATAGAAAATCTGGCCTTATTAAGAAGTTTTGGGTGAAAATATGTCTGTAAAATCTTAGAAACAATAGAATCCGACGGAAAATTGATTAATGCCAGTAAGAAAAAGTAAACTGAATTGAAAACCAAAAACGAGCTTGTATTTCTGAAACAGATTTGGATGATTTTTAATCTCCATGGAACTTTGTCTAGAAAATCAAAGTGGCAGAAGCTTTCTTTCAACTGGGTAAAAATTATAATCATTACTCGACATGTGACTACAGTGAGACAAAATGTAAACCATTCCAATTTAAGAAGGATGATTACTTTATGTGATAAAGTGCCTGGTAAAAGACGTTTAAAGGATAAAATAAAGAGAAGCAAGTTAAAACATTTGCTTATAAATTTTGAGACAAGCAAGCCTATCTATAACTTGGAGAAAAAATTGAACATAATCGTATAGTTTAGTGGCGTCATACCAATACTAGTATCATTTGCTATAACAAATAACAAGGAATAACCATTCATCCTATAATTGTCTCTTTGTCTTTAACATGTCTTGTTGTCTGATAACCAACCCCGATCCCCTCGGGGAACAGATTTAAAAGTTGGTCTACAAAATAACAATATGGACTGGAGTTTGCTCGGTTTTTAGTCGTGCTAGCAAAGAAAATCATAATGAACTACGGACAGCCTGAAGTTACTTGGGAACAAAGTGGCTTCTGTGGTACACAGCAGAAGTTTATTTAGGGAATACAGAAAAGTATTCCAAGCCGCATTTGGCCGAATGAACTTGCATGTAACACAGAAATTTCCGCAGTTGGCCACTGTGGGTTGTTGGTGTCCGGAAATAATTTCACTAGGTTAAAAGCCATTTCCAAACCACTTTATAATTACAGAATAACTCGAGGGCTCAGAACCCAGAAGAATAACAAATCAATAGTGCTTACGCAGTTTTATGACTCTTTTCCCATTAGAAAAATTCCAAAATGATGGTTAAGATACAACAATACCGATAAATACATGCCCTAAGGGAATAATTATATACCAACCAATCTACCCTTGTTTTTCCGAGTTGGCTTTTCTCTGTACCTAGCGGTTTCTTTTGGCAACCGGTGTTCGACATTTTGCTTGTTTTATTGCAAGAAAATTTCATTTTATCTCATATGGCGCCCCATCAGAATGCGTCTTCTTCAACTTGTCTCTTGAGCAGTATCTCGTGCTTCGCTATGAGGTAAATCTCATGACATACAGAATCATGGGTTGAACATCTTTGTATTCGACCCAGACGGATCCATATTAAACAAACATATATTAATTTTCGTTTCATTTTACCTGAAAGGGAGGACAGTGTGAGGGTTTTCAAAGCGAGGCTACTTAAACTAGGTCGTATATGCTTGAAGAATGCTGCCAACAAAAACTACGTTTAGAAACCCACGAGGTTGTCACAACACATACATTTCCCATCAAAAAAGTGAACTTGCAAGCTGCTTTTTATAAATGGAATTCTTTTGAAAAATGTGGATGTTATCCCAAATTCTTCTTTACAGATTCATCCTGACTAAACCGCGATGTGCGAAGTTATTTCAGCATATAATAACTTATGAAACATAGTTTGTTCAACATATTCCCACACGAATAAATTACAAGCAGAGCTGTGGCTGCAACAAAAAGGTTCTAACAACTCTTCAAGAAGCTCTAATTGGCACAGTAGTAAAGGTTATTCGACAGCATATTATGATGGCAAAGATTATTTCATATTCAAAGCGAGTAGCACAATAAAAGTGATAGTAGTGAACTCCACTGAGAGTGTAATAAATAGACCAGACAAATAACTTTTATAAACAAATGAACGATATGACATTGGCTCTCCAAAGATCCCAAATCGAAATAAAATGAATCATTCAATATAAGATAACGAGCATAAAGATCAATATGGGTTCTTTTATAAATTTGTGTGGGAAAACAAAGTAAATTTTTAATTTGGAAAAACAAGGCTGCTTGTAAAACTTTATTATCACAAAAACCACTGTGCATTCAACAAGACTCCAAATAAATTGGTGAACAAAAACGTGCAATATATTTTGCCGTTATAGCCATAAATAAAATTTAACTTGAGAATGATAAATTATTAAATCTTAAAGGCCTTTTGTCTTGGCTGAAATATCAAACAGGAGCGATTCTAGCAGATGTTAAAATAAATTACTTTTATTAATCTTTGCCCTACTTATCCTTGCAAAAAAGAAATAGCTTTTAGAATTACAGCAAAATTGCTTGAATATTTTTTTACAAAATAATAAAAATAAATTTTACGGATCTTATGAAGACACTACAAATACACAGAACTTTGGTTCGCCTTAAATGGAATCGTCAACAATTTTCAATTACACGCCCTAACTTCTTTTTCATATAATCAGCTTTTTAGACCGATGACAAAGTCAAGACTGGTTTATTGGATGCTAGATACATTATATAATTACTAAATAAATATTTTCATACAGAAATAAGGTGCTGAAGAGGATCGGGGGGCTTTAACGATTAGTTGCTTTGTTAAGGCGTACATTGATTACGTAATGGAGTAAGGCATAGAAACATTCAGATGGATATTCCCTGGTGCAACCCAAGCTCTTTGAAGAAGAAAAGGACATTTAATACTCTCTAATACTCATAAATATTGTGATAATAAAAGATATTGCTGACAGCACCATATAAAAAAATCATGCTTGTGTCTTGAGAATCGCACACAAAAACGGACAGGAAGAACGAACTTGAAAATCATCTGAAATTATGTCAAAAATGGCTTTGAAAAAATCGAACAATTTGAGTCATACTTGGGCTTTTTGTCTGACACTCTTCAGAGTATTAAACGTCAGAACTTAGATCAAAACACTAAGCTAGGAGATATATATACCCAGTTATGGATCGAAATAGGCCAATCAGAAACCCTCCGCGACAAAATCCAATCCAAAGGCATTCCCCTAATCAACAACTGCAACTTCACAGAGCTTCTTCAATCTCTTTCTCATCGGCGCAGAGTCACCGATTTCTATATTTCTACAGATTTTACCAGAGGCATTGGTCTCAGAAGATCAGAGACAAGATCCCTGGTCCTCTGAGACATGTACTTTATTCCAGATACTCTGCCAGTCCTCACCCTTTCCAGGTCAAATGCCAAACACACTGTCCCAGAACTCATACTTCTTCCCTAGATCCTATAAACTTTGGAACGCTCTATCCTTTTCCTGATTCCCATACTTATATTACCTGCTATCATTCAAAACTTAAATTAACAAACTTTATCTGTATTCCCTTTCCTCCAAACCCTTCCCTCTTACCCTTTTTGAGCTCCACTATAGGCTCCAAGGCCTTTCCCTATCATGAAAAACTTGAAAAAATGTAGCTTTAAAAAAATGTTACTTCAAAAAATAAAGTGTTGTCTGGCAATAACTGAGGCAGTCTTCCTCGGACCCACACCTTTAATTTGTTCACCTGTAAAATCTTGCACTAAAATCTTCCTGCAAGTTTCAGGTGATTTAAAAATAAGATTCGTAGAGCTTTTTCTGTTGGTTTGCATCGTTAAAGTCCAGCAAGGAAAGTGACAAATAACATGATTGTAAATTTGCTTTAACTGTGGCATCATCCCAAATTTCTCAATAAATACCCCCCGCCTAGATTTTAAAGATGAATGTCTTCTCGAGACAAGTACAATTCTCACTCTTTACACTCTTTTTTTAAAGAACCAGTAAATTTAAGTTCAGGCTGACTGTTCTTAATTTTTTCGAAAATCTGACGCTGGATTGTTCTTAATTTGTTCTTAATCTAATAGGGTGTAAGCAGTGCGAGTGCTAGCTTTTTCGCTCTAGGGAGGTGTTCAGGCCTCATTTGCCAACAAAGTGAGTAAGACAACCTTCATTTGCCGAAAAGTTTGAATATTCGATGAAAAAACACCCACAGATCGCTAAAAATCCTCGATTTTGAGAAAAAACGTTGTTCAAAATTGCATTTTGCAGAGCTCAGCCTCAGCTCGTTCTTAATTTGTTCTTAACTTTTGGCCAATTTTGAGGCTCGTGTTCTTATAAAATTTTTCTTATAAAAAAAAGAGTGTATATATAAAAAAATAGTCTGTAATAATGTCTGATAACATAAAGTCTCTAAATCGCTAAAATTTAAGAATAATATAAGAAAAATGCAAGGCCCAGTCGTCATCAAGAATTGATTTTTTTGTTTATTTGAGTTTCTTTGGAAAGCAAGACCAATGTGAGTTTCACACTATATGGTTTGGAACAGACGTACCTGGCCTTTGGGACAACATTTTGGCTCAAAATTTTAGGATACTGAGGCTCAACAAAAACAAGGTATTCTAAAAAAGGTTTGTAGACTGCAACCCAACCCAGTCAATGCAAATAAAAAGTACATTTTTCTAAGAAACCAGGCTAGGGATTAGCATCCGGTTTATTTACCTTTTGTTGGCATTATTCCGTTAAGTCTTTGAAAGTTTCTTACATACAAAATGCAAAGGACTACTTTATACAAACACAAAGTGGCAACATAGGCGCAGACTCAGGGGGTGGAGGGGGGGTTGCTCTAGGACTTGAGCTTCTCCAGACAAAATTTGGAGGAGCTGAGCCCCCTCCCCTCCTGGGAAATAGGAAAGTCGGCTACCGATATATTATACTAATTTTTTATGTTCTAGGTTTCATGGATAAAAATAATCGCAAGAGATTTAATAAAGATCAAGTACCAACAATAATGAAAAATGTAAAAGAAAATCGCCTTAGAACCCCCAGCTAGGCCTCTTTCTACCCTATGCCGTTGGCAGCCTCCCCATGGAAAAAATACGACTGCGCTTATGAGTGGTTACATGAGGTAACATGAAATTGAACACCTAAAGAACACATGTAGCTCTTCTTTCTATTTGTTTATCTCAATTTAACAGGGGAAAAGTGCCTAATCGTGGAAAAGTATCATTTCCGGCCCATCTTTAAAAGATTGATTTTCGAGCAGCTTCTCAGGTTGAAGGTGATCGGTAGTCGGTTCCATGGTTTCTTGTTTAATTGGTCATATTAGGGCTCGGCTACTTAAAGACAGTTTCTTATAAAAAAGCGTATTGTAACAACTCGGCTGCATCAAAATAATACAAAGCGACTGAATCGGCTCAGTATTTCGAATCATATCCAATTTGAAAGCAAGATGATTTCGGCAGATAATGCGATCTAGCCAGTTTTAATAGATTAGTATCAGTTAACGAACATTAGGTATACGTCTGCAAAAACGTGTCCGCTGTAGCTATTAATCAAGATGAACATTGGATACATTTAGACAGTGTGCTAAACATAAGATTGGCGCCAGCCATAAAACCCGCTATTAGAACACGACCATCCGCGAGATGACACGGATAGTGTCACGACAAAAGAACCAGCTGTCCAATCGAATCGATACATTGACGCATTGTATTTTGATTAATCAGTTAGCAGTAAAAAACCGAGGAGGTCTTCTCAGTTCTCACCGAGGGATAATGCCAGCTGCGGTAATCTTTTTAACGAAAAGCGAGGGGCTGAAATGTCTCAAAGTTATATTTCAATTCTTTTTTCTATTTATTTAATTTTGGGCAAATAAACAATACAGATAGAGATGCAGTAGCAAGGGGTTCTATCGGGGTTTGAGCCCCCAGTTGTAATGCTGGCGAACAATTTTTCTATTTCGCTATTGATTTCGATATATTTACACTCTTTTTTTATAAGAACCAGTAAATTTAAGTTCAGGCTGACTGTTCTTAATTTTCTCGAAAATCTGACGCTGGATTGTTCTTAACTTGTTGTTAAATTAAGAGGGTGTAAGCATTGCTATTGCTAGCTTTTTCGCTCTAAGGAGGTGTTCAGGCCTCATTTGCCAACAAATTGAGTGAGCTAGCCTTAATTGCTGACAAATTTGAATATTCACCGAAAAAGAACCCACGCATCGCTTAAAATCCTCGATTTTGAGAAAAAACGTTGTTCAAAATTGCAATTTGCAGAAGCTCAGCCTCAGCTTGTTTTTAATTTGCTCTTAACTTTTCACCAGTTTTGAGGCTCGTGTTCTTATAAAATTGTTCTTATAAAAAAAGAGCGTATAGTGACTTTGAAAACAGGTTAAATAAACTCCAAATAAATCTAACCCCGATAATTCGAGAATTTGCTTAGTGGAACTGAAATTGCATTCCCCTTGCCAAATATTTTCATATGATAACTCCCCTACCCCCAGATAACTCTAGCATTCTCATATCTATGAGCATTCCCTATCTCCAGCCATTTTACTGGTCCCTTGGAGGTTCGAGTTTTCTGTATTTGACTGTACAATGAGTGCCTTTATTCCTTCATTCTAACAAATGACAAATACTATCCTGCGATATCTCTCAGCCTTCTACTACGTTCATTTATCGTCGTTATTTTGGCTTTTTTACAACTGCAGGAGTAAAAGAAGCAATCCATTTTAAATATCAAGTATATCTTTGTTTTGTTTTAAAACAAGTCTGGCTTAGAATCGAAAGATTTTATTCGTTCGACAGACACGATAACATGAACAAATCGCCATTAAACAGCGGGTGATTTGAAGCATGCCAGAAGTCCAAATGACAGACAACCACGATGCAAAAAAATCTTCTTATAAGATTATCAAAGACAAAACTCGAGGAACTAACTTCACTAAACTCTTTTTTTAAGAATCAGTAAATCCAAGTTCAGGCTAACTGTTCTTAATATTTTCGAGTTCCTGAGGCTGGGTCGTTCATAATTTGTTCTTAAAGTAAAACGGTGTAGGCAGTGCAAATGCTAGCTTTTTCGTTCCAAGGAGGTGTAAAGGTTCCATTTGCCAAGAAAGTTAGTGAGACAGCCTCATTTGCCTACAAGTTTGAAATCTAACCGAAAAAGCTCCTATTCATGGCTAAAAATCTTCGTTTTTGAGATGAAAAGTTGCTGTAAATAGAAATTATAGCTAAGCCTTAGCTTGTTTTTAATTTGTTCTTAACTTTTGACCAATTTTGAGGCTCTTGTTCTTATAAAATTGTTCTTAAAAAAAGATGAGTTTCAAAACAAGACTCAAAGGTTCAACACATCAACCAACCATCGAGCATTTTCAAGGATCGTCCATGGGCTACCCGAGAGGGGACTGAATCTGATTTGAGATTGTAAACCTTTTAAACTTTACATCATAGGAAAGTATTTGTTGTAAATGGCCAAAAATAGTACTTTATTTATAAGTTCATTATAAGTTCTGTTTATAAGTTTATTTATAAGTTCTGATAAAACTCATTAAAAAGAAATAATTTCAAACAGTTGGAGAAAACATTCACAAAATAAGAAAAATTTTATAAGAACACGAGCCTCAAAATTGGTCAAAAGTTAAGAACGAATTAAGAACAAGCTGAGGCTGAGCTTCTGCAAATGCGATTTTGAACAGCGTTTTTTCTCAAAATCGAGGATTTTTAGCGATGCGTGGGTTCTTTTTCGGTGAATATTCAAATTTGTCAGCAGATTAAGGCTGTCTCACTCACTTTGTTGGCAAATGAGGCCCGTACACCACTCTAGAGCGAAAAAGCTAGCACTCGCACTGCTTACACTCTATTAGATTAAGAAAAAATTAAGAACAATCCAGCCTCAGATTTTCAAAAAAAGTTAAGAACAGTCAGCCTGAACTTAAACTCAAGGCAAAGTTACGAAATGAAGTGTTAGTTACGACTTTTCCTTTTCTTTTTATTATTGAGGAGGTGAACCTTCATTCTAGAACCCTTTAAAGGAAATTCTATGCTCGTATATTCAAACTTTAGAAACTTGCTACATAATCCTGTATGAAACAGAACAATAAATAAACATTTGATGATGTGTTATAAAAAATTCAATGTTTGATTTGAACTTAAACTTCTGTTCCATTTAAATTCTTGAAAGAAATAGCGTATACTCTATCATATCGATGATATTTACGCAAATAAAATGAAATTTTTATCGTTCTTTGTTATTTTAAAATACATGTTAAGTTTCTGCGGCAAAGGTTGTTGGTTTCTTTCAATATAGACGTAAACTTGAAAAAGCTAAATGATATTTTTTTATATCAACTGGTGGTAGTAAATTGGGTAAAAATCTATTTTTCGTATTGAAGAAAACTCACTTTACTATTCAATAGTACCCTCCTTTTTATTCAAAATACTATTAAACTTCCCAGCCTATATTCTTAAAAGAAATCTTTTTTCTGAGTCTGAATATATTTTGAACGTTTTTTTCAAATTTGATATAGTTTTAGAGGCAACTCGCCCGCTCTTGAATAAAAACCACGCTTTTGGAAAAACGAGGAATGTCAATTCTGCAATTCTCTGTTTTGAATATCCCGAAACAGACAACTGCTGAGAAATGAGACATAAATACGCATGTTCAGGCCGAGCAATATTCTTGTAATATTTATAAAAATCCGATATTTTGAGCCTTAATATTATCATATACAATATTCTTATAAATGAAAAAGAGTGTAGACTTTTTAAAAAGTCATGTAAAAGGATTTTGAAATGTTTCTTATGAAAATGGATGCACTTAGCAAGTAATGATATTATGTATTTGTGGCACATTGGGTTTGGTACAAAAAGCTGTGTATGAACACTTCAGCTAAAATAAAATTGCTTGTCTAGTTGTATTATTTGACGCCAGAACTATCACCACACGCAGAGAGCCCCCTGTTAGTAAATTCAAAAACCAAATATACAGTCTCCAGAAGCAATCATTATCATTTAGCGCGTGACAAATTATGAATGCAAATAACTGAAACACTTCAAAAAATATTAGATTGTGTACAAAATAATTATCTGAAGTAGACAGTTTCTTTCTGCATATACATAAAAAATGGAAGATAAACATAAAGACCTCTCTGTCAACGCTGCCTCTAACTCTAGGCCCCTACGCTGCCAATTACACTCTTTTATAAGAACCAGTGAAGTTAAATTCAGGCAGATTGTTTTTAATTTTTTCGAAAATCTGAAGCTGGATTTTTCTTTACTTGTTCCTAAACTAATAGGGTGCAAGCAGTGCGATTGCCTTCGCGCCAGTCGTTATGCGATTGCTAGCTTTTTCGCTCTAGGGAGATGTCCAGGCTGCATTTGCCAACACAACCTTCATTTGCCGAGAAGTCTGAATATTCACCGAAAAAGCACCAATATACAGCTAAAAATCCTCGCTTTTGAGATAAAACCTTGTTTAAAATTGCTTTTTACAGTAGCTCAGTCTCAGCTTGTTCTTAGTTTGTTCTTAACTTATGACCAATTTTGAGAATTGTGTTCTTATAAAAAAGAGTGTAAACCCGAGATACCTCAGAGTTTGGATGTTTCTGTGGAAACAGGTTTTATTTCAAATATAGAGAAATATTGTCTAGCTGTTTATCAAACACACGGGGCTTTTTTATCTTCCTGTATCCACGTAAACACGTAAACATCGGACACTATTCTGTTAGATGTCAGCCAGCAATTTTTTATACAACAATATTTTCAAATTGCACATATAACTAGCGTTTGAGTTGCATTATCTTATTTCGCTTAAAGGAATACTTGGTGAAAGCAATGAACAGGAATGTAAAGCAGAACCAAAACTGAAACACTAGTGGTGTTATCGCTAAAAAATTCCTTTGAACATACAATCTCGATTGCAATAACACAAGGTCAATGTTGTTAAATTAGACAGTTAAAGAAAGATTAGCCCCCTTAAACTCAAGTCTTATCGTTACTAAGTAAGACATAATCCATAGTAAGACTTTCTTCAAGACAAAACAGTAAGCCACAAAATATCCTGTAAGCTTCTTTAGGTCACCCTAATCCTTAAATGCTATTAAATCAAATGGATGATTTGTTCTGTTTATTGCTTCGCTCGCCAGATGGAAATTGTATCTATGTAAAGGACTTACGTAAGGACAGAAAGGGAAAAGGTATAATTAGTGATAATCGCCCGAAACTGTAACTGACAGCAGTAAGCGAAAACTGATTTCGATCCTCCGGCTTCGTGTGGCATCTTTCTGGAGGGAATTCGTGCAGTTCCCCCAATCTACAGCTATCTCTGGTATTTCTTGTGATATCAGACATTTTAATCAAATATTTTAAATATGCACACGAAAGGAATTGAAGGTTAACAACAAGGTTCAACGATTTCTAGAAAATTTGCCCTTGGCAACAATGTTTAGAGCATGTAACATAAGGACCATATGTATCAGGCAACAGGAATCTAGCTAACTGCAAGTCAAACAACACTTGATTTGCTTTTTAAATCAATTTCTTGGTCCGCTTTGTTAGCTAATTTCAAATTAAGTGTACTCTCAAAACAAAATGATAACAAATAAAACCCTGACTTGACAATAACACTATTTTAGTTGTAAATTGTGACTCGAACTGTGACAAACAAGAAACGTCTATTCCGCTAGAAAAGAGGAAAGTTTGCTTACCGTAAGGAAGTTGCATTGGCAGAGAAGGAAGCTGATGGTAACCCATGGCTGCTTGATGTGCCATTCCACCCTGCTGATATGAGTCTCTGAAGGTTGGCAGGTTATTGTACCACGCTACTCTGTCCATTCTGGAGTTCCAGATCACAATCTAACACGTATTTGGCCTAGCCTTCTTGTGCTGAAGGCTCAGAGATCTCTGGCTGCTGGATACGACTGACTGGGTCCACACAAGTTCCTTGGTACATTGAGTGAAGCCACAGCTATTCTCCAAACGGATGAAAATTGGAATTGTTAATCTTGGTGATGCGACTTGCTCTAATGACTGCTCCTCCCTCTATTCATGTAAGTAGCCGATCCAGCGAGAGATAGGGCGGATTAGAAGCCACAACAATAAGACAGAGGAAATTAGGAAACATCAGCAACGTATCACTAAGATGACGTTTTACACTGGCTCAGACATACAAAGCATTGTTGAAGCATACAGCCTTTCATCGGGTGCTGTTGACGCTGCTAATAAAACTGGCATGTCGTCAGAGAAGCCTGTTCCAAGGGACGCGAGCCCATATGCTCACCGTCAGCTTGCATCCAAGAGCCATGTTCCCGCTGTCTGAAGCAGTTTTTTTAGCTACAGCATTCAAACAGATTGCGGACAGAATCAGGAACGTTTCACTTTCGAACTTTCTTACGATGTTTTCAAGAGAACCGAAGATTTGTATACATTGTCCTGCGATTGTACAATATCGGCTAAACGGTTCCATAGTCTAGTTTGACAAAAGATTTTGTTGGACCTTGTATTACCCTTGTTAGAAATATTAACTCGCCCAAATGAGTACCAAGCAACACCGTGACAGGCTTTTAATTGACAAAACTTACACAACACTAGAAAATGGTACTGTAAAGCTGGGGGAGGGGCTTTGTTAATGCCGAAAAGTAAACCCCCCCTCCCTTCGACGTTTTCTATTATTTTAAATATTTTTTCGCGAGGCTTCCTTGGTCGATTTATAGCCCAAACCCTCCTCCCCCCCTGCTTAATATCAATTTTACTGAAATATTGCTTGTTGATGTTCGTGCATTTTCTTGATGTTCAACCCATTTTGGTTCATTTTCTTGGTGTCTTATCTTGTTAAATCTATCTTTATAGTAATTGTTATCTTCTCGGAAATAGACTGTTTATAAAAAATAAGTGGAAAGAAGCAAGTATTTTTTAAAAGGGGCGTTTTCCGGCGTTCTAAAGGGCGTAACCAAAAAAAGTTCTCGGTCACGCCCTTTTCAGCCCACCCACTTTTAAAATGGTGCACGGTGCCTGGACTGGGGGAACATGTTCAATTCTCACAGGCGCGGATCTAGACCGGTTGCACAGGTTTAAAAAAACCGGTCATATTTTAAAAGCTATGTTTCTCTGAAAATCTTGAATTTTTGATCTAAAATTTCAATTGCAACAATATTTACCTAAAAAGCACCCACACATCGCTAAAAATCCTCGATTTTGAGAAAAAACGTTGTTCAAAATTGTATTTTACAAAAGCTCAGCCTCAGCTTGTTGTTAATTTGTTCTTAACTTTTGACCAATTTTGAGGCTCGTGTTCTTATAAAATTGTTCTTATAGAAAAAAAAGAAATAAAGGTCGATGTTGAGTACTCCAGTTTCTCAATGTTCTGGAAATTTCAATACTCATTGTTTCTTAAGAGTTTCTTAATTATGATGTCACGAATGATGTTATGAAATGTTCGTGACCTTTTTTATCACGTCAAGAGATTCGCTTCCGTTCCTATGCTGTATTTAGATGTGGGAAGTATATTTTTATCCCTTGTGTCTTAAGTTCTAGGCCAACAGGGCAATCTTGTTTATGGATTTTAAAAAATTTCGTTGTTCTCAGTTTTATGACGATTTAATAATTTCTTAAATTTTTTGCTTCGAGTACAGAAGTTTTTAATTTTTTCTGACTGTCCAGTACTCGTTTCTTATAGCCAGTTTCTTATAAAAAATGAGTGCACTGTAAAATGAAATTTTGAACAACGTTTTACCTCAAAAACGGGAATTTTAGCCGTATATGGGTGCTTTTTCGGTGAATATTCAAACATGGCGGCAAATGAAGGTTGTCTCACGCACTTAGTTAGCAAAAGAGGCCTGAACACCTCCCCAGAACGAAAAGCTAGAAATCGCACTGCTTATACCCTATAAATTTAAGAACAAATTAAGAACAATCCAGCCTCAGATTTTCGAAAAAATTAAGAACAATCAGCCTGAACTCAAATTTTTTGGCTCTTACAAAAAAACGAGTGTAGTTGTTACGCTGCTGTATAATAACCAAATAGATTGATTCTCTCTAGGACAGTGTCATCGCGAATTGAGAACTTTGAGAACGATTTAGTACGAACTTTATTGCTTATTTACACAGTTGGTCAAGATAGGATGAACATCACAAGAAAGAACTTTGATTTTTTATTTCGACGCATGGCACCTACCGCAGTAGTAACTGTAAACAGTCTGAAACCAACAGTTCCCAAAAATTCACAAATTGTAACATAAGTATTTTCGTTGGTCATATTGAATTTCATATTCACACAGAAAATTACGGATCAAACCGAAGAAGATGTGATGGATAAAAAAGTCACGACACCAATTCAACAAACAGCAAAAGAATCTTGATTAACAAACATCAATGACAACTATCCTTCAGGTATCGAATGTTTCAATGAATAAGCTAGTGTGCTGAGCAGAGCGCAACACGACAAGAACCACTTCATATAGGACTTCTTCCCCCAAGCCCGACTTCTGCAGTTACGTCACACATCTACCATAACTAATATAACGTCAAAATTGGATATTTTCATGATACTCCCAATATTTCACAGATAGTACAATTATAAAAGAATCTGATAGTAACAGAAGGAAGTGAACCATTATTCAAAAGTCTTCGTTGAGTTGATTTATATCATGGTGTACCCTTTTACATTATCTGCGCCAGATAGCAAGGGGGGGGGGGGGGGGGCATAGTAAATGACACGGCCGAATAGTGATAAAATAAATTTTGGAATTATACTTTCTAGAAAAAAGAGAAAGGCCCTTTCTTAGAAATGCTTCGCTTATGACGTCAACCCGGGATAAGCATTAGCAAAAATAAAGTAGATAAATAGATAAGTAGATAACTTCTATTAATAATTACAGCAAGAAGCACGAAATGCGAGCCTTTGTTTATAACAATACGACAATATCTCTAGCTCAAGGACCGCATATCTCTAAGATGTTCTAATTTAAAAAACTACTTAGAGATACCAATCAATCTTTAAACCACCCAATCGACGATAAATCTGAAAACCAAAGTATAATTTAAACATTTGACGGAATTATATTGAAAAGGGTACACAAGATGAGAATTCTTGTACCGGTATGTAAGGCTAGCAGAGGGCCCGCAAATCATGACATAGTGGTCAAGAAGTTTGAATTTAGTACAATTGAATAGCTAGAAAATTAGAAATGATAATGCCGATGATTCTTGTGATAATGACGGTAAAAAGCCAGAATACTGTTATTGTCAAGAGTACAGATTTAAGAAAAACGCGATAAGACATTATGCCACACAATAATACGAACCCATTTTCATATAAAATGAGATAATATTTCCAACAAAAGATTATTAAGCCCAGATGGCGTAAACTTTTTTCGCGTTCCAAAAAAATTGACATTTAACTGGTGCAATTTACAAGCAACTTGTGTCACTAATTGCAAGAAGATTAACACTAGCTTCTTTTAGTTGTCTTGTTGCATGCTGCCTATTTGTGGAACCTGAAATAACCTGTTTAGCTGATTCCTATTCTTTTTTAACTACTAACCTAGCAAGCATGCTTTTGCAGGTCAAAAAAACCTGTTTTTTTATAATGCTTACATCATTAATCAAACTTGAATATGAATCTAAATAATGAAATAAAAAACATTCAAATTCTAGTCACGGCCTGCTAAAATCAGTCTGGTTGCATCTCAAGGGGAAACAAGAGGGCCCAATTTGGATAAATTCCAAGCAAATACAGACACGATAAGGTACACGAGACTGGCCCTATTATGGAACCTACTGACCCGAGAATAGTTCGAAATCACTTTAAGTCACGCAAAAAACTATTATGTGATAAAGCAGGACACACATGATTACTCGCGAGAGAGGCCTATACATGATAAGCAAAAAAGAAAATAATTCCATTGTTAAATTAAGGAGTGTTTTCCTTCTCCGAAGGCCGGTTTAAAAAGGACCCTCGATTTAATGTTTATTCATTTTAACTTTTCACTTATATAAAAGTAGATTACATGTGAAAATTCATCTGATACACAGGTGTCGTTTATGATAAATCCCTATTGGTGATATAGAACTGTGGTATAAGCATACAGGCACTGAATTTAACTACTCTAGCAGATAATTGAGAAAAATGTAGGTAACCCTTTACATGATATAAGAAAAGCGCCACAAAGAGGAATTTGGAATAGCATGGCACAGAACTATGGGTCCTATGTACCAACACCTTTTCACACTGACACATCCCAATTAGTTTACAATCAAAGATACCCCGAGGGTTACAGATAAAGAAAACGGATTCATTCTGTTGAAAAAGAACCCCATTGTGTGACATGAAGCTTCAAATGTACCTTACAAGAGTCAAACCGGCTTCCACGTTCTCGAAATTTATCAATTTATCAAATTTGTCTTATAAACTTTAAAAACTACGGAATTAGATTGTTTGAAAATAAACAATTCAACAAATACCTATGATGTGCACTAAGTATAACCATGGTTGATGTTCATGAGAAATTTTGTAGCAATAATCAAATCAATTTTAAGGTGCGAAGTCACAAAAAGGAGGTAGCCATGGCCTTATTTATTTCAATGCAAATTAATGAGTGCCTAATCATAATTTTTGATCAAAAAAGGAATTTCATTATCTTCTGTCTAGAGGACCTGGTAAAAGTTATGTAATTATAATGTATTTGTATTCGTATTTAACGACGTACTTATAATCTATTTAAGGAATTCATATTTTCTCATTGATCCATCTTATCTATCTTATAGAGTACCGAAGTGATGACGTCATAAAAATCTATTTTTAGACTTTTTGAAATTTGTTTCCATTACCTGAAAGAGTATCACAAAATATCTCTAAATCTGCAAAATCAGTTAAAGGAATTACGAATTGGCTGAGATATGGCCACATGAGCACATAATCTTGCCCCATCAAACCTCTATAATTTGGTCTTGGTTCATAACTTTATCAACCAGGCCAGAATAACAGTAATCCGTTAGCAAACTTTAAACCTTCCATTGGCTATATCTCGCCCAATTTTGAACATATCTAACTGATTTTGCATTCTAAGGGGTCTTTTATGCTGTCCTTTCAGATTATGTGGTCAAATTTAAGAAATTCTAAAAAACATTTTTGGTGACGTCACACTTCGGTACTCTACGGCAGAATCGCTCCCAGGTAAGGCTTTTCCAATAAAAACCCTGAAGGTTTTAAAAAAAGATGAAAATTTCAACCATTTCAAGCAACCACGCAAATTGGGGACCCGTGATTACCTTTGCCCCGAGGACCTTTCCGCCTAGCAGCAGCGCTAGACAAACTGTGTCACAACGATACTAATACAATATCAGCTTTGGAAGGATGCGCCATTATAGCAGATTCGGGGACAACCTCGCCTACAAAGATGCATTGTTCTTGAAGCAGCAGAAGCTATATATCTTGACAGCTACTTTTCATGTTTTAAGCTAAGTAAAGAATTGCAAATACGAGAGGTTCTTAAAATAAAGAATTGATCTATCTGTGAAATTGTTTGAAAACTTGTACTCTTATTTATAATCAAGAATTTTCAATAATTTTGGTGGGTTAGCAAAGAAACTTATTTGAATTGTTGTATGCTGTTCATATTTTACAGAGCCCTCGCCAGCTGGCTATGTCTTTCTGCTTGCATAATATTGTGCATATGGTCAAAAGGTCATGTTTTTAAAATTTCCATAAAATTTTTCCCAAATTGGATTTTAGATGATTTCGGATATGTTATAGAAGAACAAATGTACGTAAAATGATGCAGGCTTTGCTTTTCTACTCATTTTTCCTGGTTCATCACCTCAACGACCGACCACATTATTTTAAAAAGCTATCGACTGCCATTTCTCCATCTGTTCACACCAGTGGCATACCAACAATTTTTACGTTGTAGCCATAACATCTTATCTTGGAATTTTTCTCTATTCTATATCCTTATCACCAGCTTTTAATGCTTCCTAGATTTTTCCTCACACAGCAGATTTCACTTTTAATAATGATCATGTTTGAGTGATATTTAAACTTTGCACAACATCAATGTGTGCGAAAATCATTCGGAATTTGCGTGGAATAAAAATGTTTTGAAAAGGTTTACATGTGTTCATAAACATGTCAATATATTGCTTTGATCGTCATGCTTATCAAACGTAGGGTCTCTTTTTGTCAACTAGTTAAAAACTAACTAATTAAAAAATAAGGTACAAATCCAAATGAAAATGCGGAAAGTTCGCAAACTTTCCTTCCTATAATGTATTTCATTCAATATACCATTTTAAGGAACATTGTTTTCTAAAAGTGCTCATTACGATGGTCCTACCATGTTTGCATTAAAATTGTTAATAAGCCCCACTACTTAATACGCCCCCACCCTAGCATGTTATTTGTCCCATTTTAAATTAGTCCCCATGGGAGTTATTGGAGCTGCCCCGCATTACAAGAAATACATAAATCTAGACGATGATAAATCACACGTTCAAGAACAATATAAAAATTGAAATAATAGCGACTCTCACAAAGGCTTATTCGCGGATTTAAGGTATTCTAGAGTAGCTCCTCTCTAACGAATAGGGAAATTGTTTAGTCACACTGACCTCATTTTTGAAGCTTGCATAGTTCATCTAAACGAAAGTAATAGGGAACAAATTGCAAAGTAAAAAGAATTCTAGATGCATACTTTTGGTCGAGATAAAGATTGACTTTCAGATTTCAATCATGAGATTTAAGAGGTTCTTTAATTGTCTTGCTTTTGTACAATAAAGGCTTAACCCAAAAACTTGAAAATGGAAAACTCATTATTGTCTGGACCTAATTCCTTCTCGGGTATTCAAAGGTTTTGAACGAAAATTCTAACTTAATGCCCAACCCAAATTATTTTCTTCCGATCGCCCCTGCTACAAAACCTACATGTTGGCCGAAAGATTCTTTGACCTTCGTATTCAGGCAAAGTTTTGTGTGTATTTTAGCCCCAAAAACCAAAGCCATTGTCAGCCCATTAGTACTTTCTAGACACCCTCTAGTCTTAGCATGACTACTTCAACGGATGTATTCCACGCCCAACTTATTATTTCATACAAAAAGGTACTCGCGAGGCTGTAGAATAGTAAAGGGTCAAGAATATACTCCTGTGGTACGCAAATTAAAATACGCTTTGCTAAACTGATAGTTGAAGCTTGTTTTGACCCTTTCATTTCATTTTTCATTTTTCATTTTCAATTATTTAGGCATGGTAGCCCCTCAGTTAGAGAAAAACTGATTTAAAGGGAGCCATACATTTAAATACCTTCTAAGTTAAAATAAATACTTTATATACACTATTATACAATAAGTTTTAAAAAAAACAAGATTAAACTCTTTGGTTTCTGGTTTTGTTATCAATCAACTTTATATTATCCATGAAGATCTTATTGGCCTAAGATTTGCAATTAGTAGTCTGTAGAGTTTTCGCTTGGTTACAAGACTCAGTCTGGTACCCATGGTAGTAGAGTTTACAAACATGTGCTCACGAAAAACCCACAAGAAAAGATCCCAGTGTACACAATATATATATTAAGATATTTTTCTCCAAGAAACGACTAACTAAATATATGATCTCTATATGAAATAAGTAATCTACGCCGTTATAAAACTACTCTCCATGCATGGCAAGGATTTTTACTTTCCTCAGTCAACAGTTCAAGGTAATATCCCCGAATTCTGTGACAAAAGCTGACGTACTTAACTGATGAACTAGTGACAAAGGTTGTGCTTTAGATGGACTTTTTCCCCTCTATAAGAACACGCGCGTCTAATTTTTTTCATATGATAAAGTAGACGCGCAAGACTCTCAAGCATCAAACAAAACACAGCTGCGTTTTCTGTCTACTTTCCACTTTTATAATCCTGACCAGATTTGTTGAGACGAATGCCCCTACGCAGACCAGGTACCAAATGGCTATGATACACTGTGACAATTATCTTTATCCTGAACACAATACAGAAGGGGATTAGAAGAGGGAACAAGATCTCTCAAATTTAAAATTAATTGTCTAACGTAAACAAGATCTATAAAATTAACTGGCCTACCTTATAATTATTGCAAAAATGCTCCTTTTTGTTCCTTGCTAACATGGTATTCCGCAATGAAGGTGCTGACATATCTGAAAAATAAGATGCGATTGAGAAAAAGATGCGATTTGTTGTATGGTGTGCAATTAGCCAATGTAAATAAGAAAGGATCTACAAAAGATGTAGATTTAAATTGGGGATTGATAGTTGTTTTTTGTGGTGAGATGACATGGGAATAGTCGTCTAGTGAGCTGGCCATCCTCCTTCGTCCATTCTATTGGCAAGCACACTAACAGTAATGTCCGAGACAGACTTTCTTTTATGTCCTCAATCTAATATTTTTATCCGATACTTCGCTTTAGTTATGAGTAGATTTGGACTATAAGTAGCTTATTATTTCAAAAAATAATGAAAAATTATTTGTATGCAGCATAGAATGGCCAAATGACGTCATCAACAAACTATTTTTTCAAATTTAGGATTCTGATCCCATACCCTAAAAGAACATCATAAAATTCCTCTTATTCTGCCAAATCAGTTGAGTCTATTCACAATTGAATGAGATATGGCGAGTGAAAGGCTAATTGATGATTGTTGCTTTGGACTGGATCTTTGGTGTTAAAACCTGGACCAAAATACAGTAACTAATGGGAAAGAGCCTGTGTCCATATGTCAGCCAATTACATCCAAATGATTTGGCCCATTAGTAGGTAATAAGTGGGTGTTTATTTAGAATATGGGTTCGAAATTCTAAAATACCGTAAATTCCTCAAATTAGCCCCCCCTAGGGGCTTAATTATTTTTGATATTTTTGGATGGGGGCTTATTTGAGGGGGGGCATATAAAATTATTATAGACATTAAGAAGACCTCGTTTATTATAGTAGGAATTTCTTTATGGTAATTCAATAAAACGCCATAGGCAATTTCAGATGGCAAAAATCATCAAATGGAGGGGTCCGATTAGACAATTTACGGTAGAAGTGAGGGTTTATTAGAGGGGGAGGCTTATTGACAATTTTTTTTAGGGTGGGGGCTTATTCGAGGAGGGGGCTTTTTCGAGGGGGGGGGGCAATTCGAGGATTTACGGTACTTGATCAAAGATTTTTCTGATGACACTCACTTTCCTACTCTATTGGCTCAACACCTGCCAGGTAACTGGAGATTCTACTGTAAGAAATCGAATAATGGAGGGCGGCAGAAAGACTTTGACGTTCAATAACTGCATTTAGTGATAACAAAAACAGCATACTATGAAATAAGAAAGTGTTCTCGTGATACGAAACCGCTGTGATACGAAAAAGTTTCCTCGCTAGTCTTTAATTTTTGTTTCTCGTTTTATTTTCAATTGTTGGCAAGGTGATAAATTATGAAGTGAGGGAAATAGATTAGATTTTTCATCATTTAGAGATATTTTTTCAATATTTTAGATAACTTTGAAAAATACGACTCTACCTGTCGTTGCATAGTTTCAAAGTCAGTGCAAAGTCAAAATTAAAACAATTACCAGGGTATAGGTGAAAGGATAGTAATCTGCAGATTGCAGGAAATTATTTTAAAATTTGATCCTGCACTACGGATGCATGTTTAATCAGGAATAAGTGGAAGTATTGCAGGATGCAGTAATATATTGAAAATAAGTAAAAATTAAAGTTAAAAAGTTTAACTCTTAATTTTTTCTATACTGTATAGGAAAAATGTCTTCTTTGCTCATACTTTCTTTGGCAACCTTACAACGTATCATTGCTTCAATTAATTGAGTGATATTAAAAACAACCAGTCAATTCTTTAGTTTTTGAAATGTCATGAAATGCGGTTCTCAGGAACTGATGAGGCTAACGTGCTTAGATAATTAAAAATGAAATGAAATGAACTGAAATTTTGTCATCTGGTAACATCAAGCTTATGTTCGAGAACTGGTTCCACGATGGTTTAGTTTTTACACCGTATCTTATCTATTATCAACAATATCTCCGATTTGGCTCCACATGGCCTTTTGTGGTGAAAGTAAGCATGATATGAGCTTGGCATCACTTACTTACTGCCTTGTAGCAAGGTATCATGATTACTTAAGTCGCTGTCTACCAGAGGTAGATCCCAAAACAGATGTCACAAGTAGGTAAACATGGCCACAGAGGTTTTATTGATAGCTTGGGAGACCATCGATGCAGATGGAAACACGTTTATGGCCTTTCCTCCTAATATTACTGGATCTAAACCAAAGAAATATTTTACCTTTCTGTCCCTAATTCATATTTTAGAACGTGTTTGACAAGGTAGTGGGAAAAAAATATGATTTCCTTCACTTGACATAATGAACTAAGAGTAGCATGATATCCTAAAAGTTCAAATGACAAAGGTTTAGGTGTAGAAGGCCCAGCTAAACTGTTGAGTTGTAATGTTCGTCAATGAAAGATTAAACCCACATTGTGGTCAAATTCAAAATTAACGCATGCGTAAAGGTATAACAAAGGCTTCCCATGTCCCAAATAGGCATTTTCTCAAATTGACAGTTTGAAAATAGTGCAATGGTTAAAACTAAACTGTTGACGGTGACGTGAGAGTTTACCTCAATTACAATTCCTATCAAAAGTTCTTGGAACACAATAAGAGTTTTTTGTGTTTTCGAGCCCATGCCTATTTTCATGTCAACATAGGGAAGGGGCTGTTAACTCCCTAACCTTTCATACATTGTTTATTCACTAGCTGAAACCCATTGTTATGTAAAATACATCATTTGTACCAGTAGGTCTATTCCTTTTGCATTACAAAACATGTTTTAAAGGAGAGGGTATCTTGAAGCTAGTGCATAGCATAACTTACTGGGAATGTTCTCCAAGGCTTTTGGCAGGTATGAAAGGTGACGGGCTAGCTGTATTCGAGTGTTAAAAAACAAGGAAACAACCAAACGCATCATTCCATCTTTCATGTTACATTTGATCTGCTTTTGAATATGAACTCTGTTTACCTTTAGTCATTATCTGACGTTTTCCTGTGCTATCTTCAAATTTTTCACTTTATATGACCTTGTGACATGTAAAAACGATCTATTTCAACCAAGCAACCACTTCTAGTCAACAAGGATCATCACCTTTACACTAAAAATACATATATTGACTCTCTTTGTATTAATAAGCATTTAAGCAAAGATAAGCTCAATTTCTAAGAAAAAAAAGCAAGTAAGATAGTTTCATTAACACAGTTTCATTGTCAAAAAAAGTTTCTCTATGATTTGTAATTGAGTTGAAAACTGTTCATAAAGTCAAGCCCCTTCTCTACAATGTTAAACAATACCATTATAGAGTCGAGAGAGTTCCAACAGAAAATATCTCTAAAATTGTGCTAAGATAGACATTGTAAAATTTGTGTGTTAATCACCTTTATTAACGCAATATTAGGCCTATATTGGAAAAAAAACTGTAAGGGGTATCTGCCATCAGGATTTCTGTGAAATTATTAAAACCCAGCGAAATGGAGCGAAACTTTCTATTTCGTTGCGGCTCATGCTACCACCTCAATACTACAAAGGTAATTTTCAACATGGACATGCAAATTACATTAGTAGGCAAAGAATATATATGCCATGCTACAACATCAATACTAAAAGTGCAATTTTCAATATACCAGACTGGACATGCAAATAAGATAAGCTAAAGCCTCAATACTACAAAATCAATTTTTAAAATACCAGCCTGGGTATTCCAACAATAAGTGCTACAACTTCAATATTTCAGAAGTAACTTTCAATATACCAGCCTGGGTATGCAAATTACATTAGTAGGGAAAGAACATATGCTACAACCTCAATACTAAAACGGTAATTTTCAATATACCAGCCTTGGTTTGGTATGCTAATATTATGTGCTACAACCTCAATACTAAAACGGTAATTTTCAATATACTAGCCTTGGTATGCTAATATAATGTGCTACAATCTTGATACTAAAATGGTAATTTTCAATATACCAGCCTTGGTATGCTAATATTATGTGCTACAACCTTGATACTTTGAAAGTAATTTCCAAAATATCAGCCAGAATATGTCAAATCTCAATACTAAAATGGTAATTTTCAATATACCAGCCTTGGTATGCTAATATTATGTGCTACAACCTTGATACTTTGAAAGTAATTTCCAAAATATCAGCCAGAATATGTCAAACCTCAATACTAAAACGGTAATTTTCAATATACCAGCCTTGGTATGCTAATATTATGTGCTACAACCTTGATACTTTGAAAGTAATTTCCAAAATATCAGCCAGAATATGTCAAACCTCAATACTAAAATGGTAATTTTCAATATACCAGCCTTGGTATGCTAACATTATGTGCTACAACCTCAATACTAAAACGGTAATTTTCAATATACCAGCCTTGGTATGCTAATATTATGTGCTACAACCTCAATACTAAAACAGTAATTTTCAATATACCAGCCTTGGTATGCTAATATTATGTGCTACAACCTCAATACTAAAACAGTAATTTTCAATATACCAGCCTTGGTATGCTAATATTATGTGCTACAACCTCAATACTAAAACAGTAATTTTCAATATACCAGCCTTGGTATGCTAATATTATGTGCTACAACCTCAATACTAAAACGGTAATTTTCAATATACCAGCCTTGGTATGCTAATATTATGTGCTACAACCTCAATACTAAAACAGTAATTTTCAATATACCAGCCTTGGTATGCTAATATTATGTGCTACAACCTCAATACTAAAACAGTAATTTTCAATATACCAGCCTTGGTATGCTAATATTATGTGCTACAACCTCAATACTAAAACAGTAATTTTCAATATACCAGCCTTGGTATGCTAATATTATGTGCTACAACCTCAATACTAAAACGGTAATTTTCAATATACCAGCCTTGGTATGCTAATATTATGTGCTACAACCTTGATACTTTGAAAGTAACTTCCAAAATACCAGCCAGAATATGTCAATAACGTGCTACAACCTCAATACTATAAAGGTAATTTTTAATATACTAGCATGGAATGCAAATAATATGATAAAAAACTAGCCAATAAAAAAGTTGCTTGTATTATATGCACAATTAGCTTTTTTGAGATTGTTTGTACGTAGAGAAGTGGTATTAGAACATTTTGAAAGCAATGGAACATGTTTTTTTGCCTGATGTTAGAACTGATGAAATGCAATAGAGAATGCACACAACTCCTAAACTGAATGATATAATTCATAAAAAAGCTGTACTTTTTCGATAAATGATAGATCCAAGATATTGTGGTAAGTATAAAAGACCTACGGTGTACGAAGACCCTACCTCGAATGTATTTATCTGCACATCTTATTGAATAAATTAGATGATATATTTAACAAAATCATTGAACAAACGAACAAATAACATAGAAACATAGACAAAAACAACTGGTTGCAAGGGACATAAGATATCAGTATCTTAGATGATAAAGTTTCTTTATCTTTAAATGATTCACCATATGTTCGTTGCCAACTAGCTATGTTCATCGTTATCATATCAAATATTAATAATTCATTTTTCGGAAGTCGTAACAATTAAAGCGGGTTGTCGCAAAGTTTGTCATCGCTCTATCTTGCGATTATTGGCAATTGAACTTTTGAATATGTAACTAGCATTTTGTTGCAGTTTAATAAAGATGGGAAGATGATGTTCATGACAACACAAATCATTTTAGATACCAGTGTCAAATATTTTCAACATAATCTTACATCATCACTGCTGCATCTTAATACAATCAAAAGATCTTGATAAGAACTCTCTAAAATGTCAGTGGCTTTTTGCGCCTTGCTATCAAAATTACAAAAATAAAAGCAAAATAAATAAAAGCAAAATATAGCAGACTAAAAAATACCGTGAGTCAAACTTTGTGAAGCAGATGAAATATTTTCTTATGAACAAAATTTGAAATCTGTAGGCTTGATTTCTTTATGATTATTTTATAATTGCACTTAGCTGTTATTATTATATTACATATAGTCTTATTTTTATTTCGTTCTACTTTATTTTATTCTAATTATATCTTACTGTTATTATTCAAACTTAAATGTTATTATTAATGGCTTTGAAAAAAGCAAACATTTTAGAGCATTAGATCATAAAATTGTCATTATAAAACACGTCAATTTGTATACATGGTTGGATAGCTTGCCCAAAGTTCTTTCCATGTGTCCATCAGCCTAAAATTGTTTAATTTTCATTGCTGTTCTATAAAATATTGCGGTTGACCATTCATTGTTATTTAGCCAAATTAAGTTTGATATTGTATATTTAGTATAAGTATGTTAGCCAGTATATTGTAATAAATCAATTTTTTGTTGAAAAAATATTTTGAGTTTGAGTTTGTTTCTTTTGAAGTTGTGAAGCCTTCTTGAAGCTGGAAGGCGGGGTTTAGGCCTAGTTATAAAAGCTCTTAAACCTTTTTGATCGTAAATATCTCTTATCAAATAGCCAGTATAGAAGAAATTTGTGGCTGTTGTTCAAGGGAGTTGTGTTTTTTGAGTAGGCTAGCCTTTTAACGAGTTTTTTATCTTTGTTTGAAACGATTCAATATCGAGAGCTCGCAAATTTTATTTGGCGTAACATTCCAGGCTATCAAAGAATTATGGTGAAATTTTTTGTGGACAGTTCTTTCCTATATAACACAGAAAATAGGCGACAAAGATGACACATCTTTCGAAAGGTTCTTCGTTACTTTAAAGAGAAGTATCGTTCAAATGTTTCAAGGATGCAATTTTCTTTGGATAAAATTTGACGCCATCCGTATAAAAATCCTTATATTTTAGAGCTCATATAATTGTACGATGTCCATAAACGAATGCAAATTACTTAAACGATGCAGAAAATGAGATACTTAAAAGAATATATACATTCAGTATGTTTCGCACAGTTTTAAGATAGCGATAACCATTCGTTGATAACTGCTACTAAAACGGGTAGCTTATTTCTTATGCGCGATGTTTCTTTACAACTTACAAAGAAAAAGCGAACACAAAGATAAGAATGGCGCGGTAAAAGATTGCATCAAATGAATGAACACAAAGGTAAAAAGTGTTGACGATATATTCAAACAAACAAAAATGCACAAAAATCTAATACACAAAGATGTCAGTATATAAATTATCTCATAAATACCTTGACTTCGTAGTTGATATTTTTAAAATTACTTCTTGGATCACAGAAATCTCCTCTGAAACTGTATCCACAACTGTGAAGAAAACCCAGAAGATGAAACTTTCTTATATACACTGGGTATAAGGGTATGATTCAAATCATTTATAAAAATTTCAGAAATTGTACCATTTTAAAAAATTCTGAATGGCATCTTCGATTTTAAAAGGTTACCTTCTAGAAATAATTGAGTTATGCAAACTTTTTATATGTTAACTCATGCATCCTTTACAATAAGATCAATCTCTTACCCAATCCACAACTGGATATATATATTTCTTAGTGTAAAGTTTTCAATCTAATTTCTGACGTTTCAAATTCAGAAGAGTGTCAGACGAAAAGCTTTAGTAACATGCTTCAAACTGTTTGCTTTTTTAAAGCCATTTTTGAATACTTTCCTTAATCAAGATGATTTCTTGAACAAAAAATTTCTTGCAAAATTATTTTGCAACAGGTGTGTCTCATATAACGCCAAAACAATATATTTTTGTTTCAGATATAATCCTAAACTTAATATAGCTAGAAAACGTTTCATGCATCCGAAATAAATAAGAAACTTGTCCTATTAATTAAAATATTAATAAATCTGGTAAAAATGACAAAAATAAAAATAAAAAAAAATTCAAAAATAAAAAAACATAAGATATTAAGACAGTTTAATGGAGATATTAAAATGCATTCCAAAGAAAATATACTAGATAAATGGACCAAACATATTTTGGAAAACTTATTGATTCATTGGTCTGTTCTGCCATTCATACAATAATTGCAGTCTTTTATAACGTTTAGAGCAAAAATTGACAATAAGATTCTATTAAATAAAAACAAAGAGAAATTTAAAGGGAGGGTAAAGATAGTGTAACAATACAAGGACAGTTCCAGGGCACAAATGAAGACATCCTAGAAATTTGAAGATGGTGTTCCATAAATAAGAAAGGCTACAACTATGCTTCAACTTCCAGGACAAAAAAAATTTAGCATGCTGTCTTTCCCCTATCTTGTGCCATCTTCAAAATTTGGTAGTTCAAAAAAGTCTCTGCTGAAATTCTTCCTGATCCTCTTGGAATTCTTTTGTAAGTTTGAGTATGGGCGTTATATATATTGAAAATCTATTACGATAATAAAAAACATATATTATAAGTAGTTTAACTGTCTTTCCTTCTAAATATTTCTAATTCATTATAAAATTACAATTTAATACTAAATGAAATTAGCCATAGTGTGGATGTAAGGAGTAGGGAACTAACCAGCATGAGGGTAGGATGGAAAGAAAAATGCTTGGGTAACATTAGACTAAATTTAATGATCCAAAATCTGAAATGCTTTTTTGATCAAAAATTGAGTGAAAAATTATCTTAGATCAACCTTAATCCAACAGTCCATATATTTACGATGAAAATGAGACACAGTCACTTTGAAAATATTAATGAACAAACAAATAAATTGCTGAACTTACATTTCAACCATGTTAGAAAATATTTACATCAATATTAGAGTTCCATGATGTCCATATTCGGTCATAATTTTTGGTTATCTATCTTAATGAAAAACCAAACTTTATTTACTAAAATGAAATACATTTATAACTTCTAAGCCTATAAGTTAATTACATAATTACAAAAAGATATATTGACAAATTAATTACAAAAATTTTGAAGAAACATCCATTTTTAGCCAATGTGCTCCATTGCCCCCCTCATCTTACACAATGACCCCTCTCATGTGATGTCCTAGACCAAGGGGACATCAAAAACAATTACTCCCATTGAACAACACTTTCAAAAGGTAAAACATGCCCATTTTGTACTAACAACAGACCAAATTCAGTCAAGAAGACTGCAAAATATACTGGCAATATATACCTTTTGTTCTTTCATGCAAGTATAGAATTCTTATGGTCACTGGGCCTTTCCCCCCAGCTAGACCCTCTTCCTCCTGGACACCTTGAAAGACAGGAGACAATGGTTCATCCAATTCAGCAATAATTTCAAAGGGGAAACATGCTTCAACAATAAAAAAGAATCAAACTTTTGCATAATGATTTCATGTTGCAATATGATGATGAGTCATAATGATTGATACTTAACATGGTATTTATCAAACAAAAAGGGATGCAGCTTGATTCACATATGACAATGTAGTATCAATTGTTATGTTTATTGTGATTGTGTCTCAATGATGGTCCAAGTACAAGGACTGCTGGACTTAGGTTTATGTCAGAAGATGGGGGCCTTCTGTAATACTTTCAGCATTCTCTACTCTGTATGTGACCTTTGGCCTTGCACAGTCATTAGGTCATGTTGTTGATCCCATGGTTTTTACGGTACATATTCATACTCTTTTGTTTAATGGCTACACAAGCACCTACTTTCCTTCCCATCCATCCTCATCCTTGTTTGCTCCCTTTTTTGGCTTTTACTCTGTGGATTATTATGCTTACTAATCGTGTGATTCTGTTTTCTGTAAGTTTTAATGTTTTGCTTAATTCCTAATATTTGTATTTATACAATTTTCATTCCTTGATGAGTATCTTACTTAAGCTCAATGATGCATATTCTAAACTGCATTGTGGGCTATGATGCATTTGCAAAGGCATGATGTTGATAAGGAAACTTAAAGATATATTTTATTTGGTCCCATATTGATTAACATGATGGGCACATTAACAGTTTTGTGATGCTATGGAGCTTAGGGAGTTCACACAAGACAATATTATAGATAAGAGAAAAATTAAAAGTGGATGCAATAATTCAGCACCTATTTTGGTGCAGAATTTTAAATAAAAATGCAAGATTTGCTTGCAGCTGAGCAAAAAAAATTTATGAGCATTGCATCCCATACAACATTGAAAATAAAATATCTCCCTGTAATAATGCATATAACATATGCTGAACAAATGGCATTATTCAAATGGCAATTAACTTTATAAAATCATCCATTACAAAGTCTGTAGAATTTTATCAAGCCCAGCTACCACTTAATGGAAATGCACAACTACTGTTCACTACATTTTCAGTCATATGTACTGCTTACTACTTTCTTTTGTATTCGCTGCAGATATATTGGCTTCTCAAACATCCAAAAAAATATTAGATTTCCCCTGGGGTTGGAAGACATGCCATAGAATTTTCTGGCATTTCAATACCCCCATATACATTTCTTGCTATCTGGATTCAGCATTTCCTTAAAGCCATCATTTCACAGAGTAAGCTTTAAGTCTTAAATAGAAACGGAAACGTGCCATCTCTTTTCATCAGACTAATACAACCTTTTGAAGAAATGCATTGAACGCAGGTTCATCTTTTATCTGTTTATATGTTAGAATGAATCTAAAATTTTATAATCATCATTAATCAGGTTGAATTTTTACCAATTCAAACAAAATTTCAGATGCTCCTTAAAAATCTTGTACGAGACTATATAAAAATCTTTGCAATTTGAGCCTCCATAATTCTATTTTTTGTAATTTGACAAATTTTGTTACTCCACTGAGAAAAATAACTTTACTATTTTGAGCCTTTAATCAATTTCAAAGAAATAAGCAGGTGATACAATGTTCTTATGCCAAAAGATCTTCATCATCATCATAATCAAAAATAAATTGAACGACCCATTGCAGGTCGATACAAATGTCTATGCATCTATCGTTTGCTGAAATGGCTTCTACATAGACTGTGAAAGGATTCTAAGTTACACTGATTAACTATGTTATCAGGCAAGCTATTCCAAATGGGTATGATAGAAAAAAAGAATGAAAATTTAACAGCATCAACTCTTCCAAAACTTGGCATAATCTTTTTTAAGTGTGACTCTCTTGTCGTTCTAAAATCTGCCATCTTTGGCATACAGTCAGGCTTTTTTCATTGTTCAGCATGCGAACCAATAAAATTTTGGCCTACGTAAAACTCGATGTAAAACAGAAAGCCACGTACAAAGTTAACTCGTAATTCGCTGTCTCGATTTCCAAACAACATCAAAATATTGGCACACACTAATTTCGATGTGAAGATTCAAATTCTCTGATCCATGCAGACAAAAAGAAAAAAATTGAAAACGAAGTCTCAGATCTAAGAGCATTTACAGTGATTATAGGGATGAAGGCGTTTCAAGGAAAATGGAGGACTTTTGAAAAACTCGTATAAATCGAGCACTCTGTAGCTTAATTCGAACCCCAGAGTGTTTGACTTTGGCTACGCGTACCGTCGCTGCGAGCAACGTTGTTCGAGCTTGTTTATACTTTATAACTTGTATTTATTGTTTGATTCAGCATAACATTAATTTTTAAATGACATTTAACAATTTGGCAAGGGAATGAACTCACCCATAATTTAATTGCAACTGTTTGCTAGATAGCACTTCCATTTTCAGTATTCCTGCTGCTATGTTTCCGCGCCACAATGATAACGCGGGTAAAATTGTACGAAATCGAGGTTACGTGCCTAACAACTGAAATCCAATGTATAAAGCTTTTGAGTGTTGAAGAAATGAAACACTTGAACCTTGAGTTTTAAAGAAAGAAAATAGGATGAAATTTTCAAATTGATTTATCATTGCTTGGATCAATGTTCTGTCTGAGATCAATTATTGTGTCAAAATATTTTTCTTAGCAAGTTGCCTAAGGGAATTTGCGTGGGGTTTAATCACCTAGGGCCAAGTTATTTAATCTCAACTTTTTGAAACTAAATTGACCTTGTCCGTTTCAATCTCTACATGCAAGTTGAACTTCTAGACCAACCTGGGCGTCCTCTGTGAAGTGATTCTTGTCCAAGTCTTTCTGTTACGTGTAAAATTCCATCGTGTAAGTTGAAATCTATAAATAAATATGGGTTTTAAAATACATCTTTTTTTAGTGTTGTCTAAAAAGTTTAGGTGTTTCCACATAGCACAAAAGATTTTTTGGTTTTTTAGCTCTGTCAGAATTTCAAACTTACGCGTAATTTGACAAAATTCTAATAAAAATAAATGCTTAATTTGGTCTAATTTGAAAATAAATTGCTTGCACCGAATTATTTGTTAAAAAGGAAGAAAATATTTCCAGGTGGCTTCTAAATGACTTAAGGTATCTTGTTTGTACAAAACAATCCCTAGCCTCGTAACAAGTTAATCCAGTCGTCAGGCAGAATAGCTCTTAGCTGTTCTACAATTCTATTTGAAAAATTTGACATCGCCAGATTGGTATTTCTTTCCTGGAAACATTCCAGCTAAATGTTATTGAAAGTGATAAGCTAACAAGTCAGTTAACAAAGCATAAAAGAGAAACATCAAAAGATGATTTGGTTTCTGGAATTTGGAAATTGTGAAAGGACAATGATGCAAGAAGTGAAGCTCTTAATGTTTTTGAATCAATAACTATTTCCAATAACTATTTACAAAGGCTATATTGTCAATGTCATACAAAAAGACATTGCTGTTGGTTACTCTAGTAATTGCTCAAGTATCACTACTCTATAATACTTTATTTTTAACAGCATCAACAATTAGACGTGGATTAACATGCTATATTGTCAATACTAAATGCTAATGGCTTGCATATTAGTTTTCGGGATGCAAAGACATTTGTACAATAAGCTGAACTACTCATTTATCTTTGGAGTTTGCAATGGGTTTGAATTTAAGTGAAAAATTGATGGTTTTGCCGTTGTAAAGTTATCAAAATAACAGACATATGTAGTATATATAAATACACACGCCTTTGAAATAGTATATTTAAGTAATCTAGTATGCAATATTTCCATTTTCCTGCGCTATCTTTAAATTTGATATCAGCCCAAAGAGGGAAAACAAGACGAACAAAAAGTACATAGTTTGACAACAAGTGCATAAAAACTATTTGTTTTTGCTGTTTTAGAAAATTATTTTTCCTGTTTAGACATTTTGTAAATCCAAGTATGTCTTTGAACCTGTCTAACAATACCTTGTATCCTGGTTGTTTGAAACTTTAGCCTTTGATCTGAAGGTTTTTGATCATTTGCACCAAAATTAAATAAAAATAAATTTGCCACTGAACTCAAATTCTTCTGTTTCTTCTAAGTACGTTAACAGTTCAGATTCTACCCTATATTAAGTTAATAAAAGATGCACATCTTCTGAATCCGATGAATTATGACAAATAAAAGAGCTCCCGAAGCTAAGAATTTGTAGTGTTAAAAGCGAATACAACTTGGCTTTCTATATGCTAAAACCATTTATGAGAAAATACATTAAATACATTATTGAAAATCGACTTCTACATGTTATACTTTTCTAAAGTTTTTGGAGCAAAGTTAAGACGCGTTAAAACTATCTGATCAGTAAAGATGTAAATTTCGTTTAATATATTTGACAGCAAAGTTAACATTCTAGAATAATCATTTTTTAACTGTCTGGTATCTTTCTTCAAAGTTAAACAAGTGTATTCATTAAATGATTTATTCTAGAATGTTAAACTCTAGTTAAGGAGGTTGGTATAAACTCTTTCTTGAAATTTCGTATCACGATATTGGCTAATGATATTCTGAAGTAAATGAAACATTTGTCACCTGTTATTCTTTGGTTTCTATTAGACCTTATGCAAGGGAATTGCATGCCAGTGATACAAAATAATGGGCTCCTTAAAATTATTAGTTCTTTGATTTTGCGCATAGGCTGATGTTACATAATAAAACTAACAATCATGCTGGCAGAAGATCAACCTCTCATCTGCTAACAATTAAACATTAACAAAGCTAAAACTACTTCTTTAATGACAGATTCCTTCCCCTCGGGAAATTAAAATGCTACATTTAGAATTTAACATATTCATAGCTAGGCTGAAGTCGATTTTGCCTCTTTTATGAATTACCTGATATCTGTCACGTAAATGTCATTTATATTGCTGATCCGTAGCCCCAAGATCCGGGTAAAGGTTGATTATGAAAGTCAGAGCATGGGAGATATTCACTTGGTGGAAGATGGCTGTGCCCATGTCCGGACATTGGTAAATTTCTTGAAGATTGGTACGGACAATACTCAGCAGCTAGGCTTCTTGAAGACAAGGAATGTGATGACAAATAGCCCGGATAGCTCGTTATTGGGCTGCTTTGTGCCATGGTGCTACCGGGTGAGCACTGGTAAGTTGTTCTTGGTAATAAATGGTCATTATTCAAATTTGAAAAGGAACAGGCACTTTTAACCGAAGAGCTCTCGCTAGAGACTCTGATAGGAGCTGCTGGCTTTTTGCTGTTATCAGGTTCTGGTTCAACTGGAGATTTTGTTGGCTGTTCCTTTTTTATCAAGGAAGCTGATGACTCAGGTTCGCGCTTCGTCTTTTGTCTGTGTTTCGCTCGCCGATTCTTGAACCAAACCTTTAATGAAAGTTGAGCAATTAATAATGCCTAAAACATTCAACAAGCAGGTAAAGTTGCAGGATATGACCAGCCTTTTACTTGCTTGACTTCCACTTTTAAATCTTATCTAAACGTTTACTGCAATGTCTTATCTGGCGACAGGTTTGAGGTTTGGTGCCTTTTTCTATGTTCAACCCTATGACCATTCAAAATTAGTTCAAAGTCTATTCCAAAAACGATGCTAGGCACCTAGGGTGGGTCAATAGATGCCAAACGAGACACCCAGGAGGGTTTTGCATTTTAATATACACCCAGCTACTTTTTTGGAGGGTAGGGGCGATTATTTTGTCTAATCGTTTGCGTGCAGGGAGGATTGCTGCGATTTTCTTTGTCTAATCATCGAAAAATAAGCTAGTTTCGAAAAAGCATAAAAACAACATTATCATTCCAAAGCAATAAAAGTTCCACCTTGTTAGCTTTATCCAAAGTTTAGCAAGCCAAGAGATCTTTTAAAACATAGTTGTTCTACCCAGTCAGATGTGTTAAAAATAATTTCCTTGTTTACCTGAACTCTTGATTCGGGCAAATTGATTCTTCTTGCTACTTCTTCCCTCATGAAAACGTCTGGGTACTGTGTCTCCGAAAATAGCTCCTCCAGTATTTCTAACTGAGTTTTGGTGAAAGTTGTTCTCTCTCTACGTTGCTTTCTAGGTATTCCTGAAAGTGGATGCCAATTTGTTTGCAATTAGTAGGGAAAATAACAATTTATTCTTGATTCCATAAACATATGGACAAAATTATTACTGTCATTAAACTGTCATCAACTACAGAGAGTTACATAGATGATATTTGGCACCAATAAAATCTTGGCAGTTTCGTATGCTAGGGAATTCTACTCATAGATTCGATGTGTATTTACAGAATGTTTGGTCTGTATTTACAGAATGTATGCAGAAGTAGCCCATAGTTATAGCATTACAAATAAGACGAAAAAGTCCATAAGAATGCAGTCGAATATGATGGCTGAATCTCAACTCAGGCAAATACGTTTTAAGATCATTCATGCTTTTTCAGCATCCCAAAAAAACCTGTCAAAAATTTTTAAATATCACTTGAATTACTTTACATTAAAACTGTCATTATAAATATTTGCCCAATTAACTAAAAAGTGAACCCGATTGGGATCTTTAATCGCAAAAAGTCATCTACGTATGACCGTCTTTTCACGATTTAAGACCATGAATGCCAAAATTACTCGTAAAGTTGTCAATCGTTTGCATAGTTGTTTACATGTTCCCGTTCTTAAAACTTTGCGTGTTACATACATGTCGCAGACTATCGTAAATTCTTTAGCATCTTTATCCTTTTCGACTTTCTGAGGCACAAAGGAGATTGAAAGTGGACAGCGCAAAAGGACATCAAGGAAAGAGGATTTAGAAGATTAAATTCTGAATCTACTCAGATGTAGGGATATCGATTACAGGTCCATCAAAGAGTTTGTCTCCAGATTACGTCTCATAACAACAGGTTGAAGCCAGTCTTAAATGACAAGTATTCTTTATCAGCGTTTTCATAGACCCAGAATTTTTAGAAGATGAGCTTAGTATTACTTTAAAGACGCACATGCAATGTTTATAGCTTGGGAAAAAGCTGATTATACATAATATTACACACACGTTTATGTGTTTTCCCCTTGAGCTTTCCATATTTTCGATGTGTGTGAATAACTGCGGTTTTGCGATTATGAAAATCTGTGAATGTCCTTTTCTTCTCAACTTATTGGATATGTTTGTTAAGAGAATGGAAAGCATACGTAATCAATAAAATGGAATTTCTAATGTCTAACAAGCTCGACAACAGCTAAGTAGGATGAGTTATCTAAACACTTTAAGTCGTAGTTTATGCCCTAATATTGCGAGCACGATGAATACAACTTATTTAAAGAGCTTTCGTCGACAACAAAAGACAACCGAATTAAAAACACGATATTCGATACATCTTGAAAAGCAGCGTACGGCGACTCGAGACACCTAAGCAGAAAAGATGTGACCAGCTTTGTTTTGCCATAATGAACGTTAACGTAATGTGTGGGATTCCGCGGGAGTGGTCAGGAAACGATTTTCCTTAAGAAAGCCTTATCGGATGTCTCTAATACCCATGTCAGTTTGTCCCAAGACTTCAATATTGTGTAGAAAGAATATGAATACCGTTAATAGAGATGATGAGCAAATTAGCAATGTACTTGTCTTTACATGACTATTTAGGCTAGTATTCTCGAAATATTTTTACTTTTTATAATATTTTAAGTTATGGTTTGCCTGTGACTTTCTACTTCAATCTTACTCAATCTTACAAAACAAAACACCAAAAATCTACTAATTTCTTAAGACGATGAGTTTTAGCAATTTCTGTTTACATATCTAGTTTTGTTTTGAAAGTCTAGGATCTTGACAAGAGCGTTTCTATTAGATTCTAATGAGTATGTCTCAAATATATGTGAAACTACATTTTAGTATCGTTATCAACACACAAATATTGTTGTTTTACTACAGAACTTTGCACATTCTCGCCAGCAAGTCGATTGTTCATGGGTTCTGCAAATGGTAACTTCAAATTTTCAGACAGTTGATTTTCCACATATCATGTAAGGTATTGTCTATAGGGAAGAAAATTACGTTCTAGCAATTTCCCTCGGCATTGTTCTAGCAATGTTGCAAAGTATATATTATTTAGAGGGACAAGAGCTTGCAAATATAGTTTCAGCTTTTTTTGACGAGCGGATTCTAGGCTTCTTTGAAACGTAAATTCAAGTTTACATACCCTCTTTTCTTCAGATCTTTTATGAAAATCAAAGTAATCAAGTGCGTCGTTGAAGAAAGTAGAGGTAGAAAAGTACTAAGATTGACGTTTTTCAACATCACTTTGAAAAAACTATCCAACCTGATGTCAAATCGCAGGACTTTATAACTCTGCAATAGTTTAAACCAACTTACCGTATAATGGGTTAAATCCATAGTGTGAGCTGAAGCCAGTGTGATATGGAAGATGGGGTAAGTGGTAAGCAGGAACGCTGTTGTAATGCCAGGCCATAGTATTTCTACTTCGGAGATCCAGAGTGAAAGATTTCTGCAACAATAACAAATACAGACTATAGAGAAGTTCCTGAGATACATTTCGCACTTTAACCTAGGTTTTTCACCTTTTCAATGTGGTTAAATAAATCAAAGCACTCTGCTCATATATGAATTGCTTGACATTTGAACCGCTAGGCTAGCAATCTGTGAATACGAATGAAAAGGCCTTTGCTACTTATTAACACGTTGAATTTGGTGTAATTTAAATGTAAAGTTTTGGAAAAAGTTAATCAAATCTAACCTTGATAAATAAACATTTTGATAACATTTAAATAAACATTTAATTTCAAGGAATCACTAAATTATAGAAGCAACTCGTGTTTTCTTAGGTTTGAGAAACGAAAATTTCCAGCATGGGGAACAGTGTTTAAAGAAATAGCAAAAATGCAGGGCGAGAAGTCGTTAAGGAAAACATTTTGGATTTGATGAACTTTTTTAAATACCCTACAATCATTTTAAGAGCGAGTCCAGACTATCAGGTAAGAATAATATAAAATATCGCAATTTTCATCGTCATTTTAAGCAAAGCAGCGAACGTCTTTTATAAATGCTTGAAGATATTACTTAACTCATTTGTTTAACTAGCAAAAATATCTCAATATTAATAAATTTCTTTCTTTGGAAACACGATAAAGCATCTGGCTGCCAAAAAATTTTGTTTGGTAGATTTTTTTCTCAAAGCACACCTATCCAGGTATCTTTTGCACATGAGACAGCTATTACGATTTAAATTTCATGATTCCAAAGTTAGAGCGTATCATTTGACAATAAACCTGGTAGCAAATGGTTGTACGAGATGTAAATTTGAGTTGCTTGCCTGTGTAAACATTGCCGCTTTTATACTAACTTGAAAATTTGCTCATTGTATTATAAATGAGCCAAAATGTTTCGTTGGGTACTGAACGGAAAGTTTTCAGTATCTTTATTGTCAACTAATATTTAATTAATATATCAATATTTATTATCTATAGCTAACAGCTACTGTAATTTTTGTGTTTTGAGGGTAATTCAAACATCACCAACAACGTTTGCATCCATTACTCGTTGAAAGCTTTGAAGATTTCTTAAATTTATCAGATTTCTTAAAACGCGCCATAAATTTCCTCGGCGATGAAAAAAATAACGAATAATTGACTTTTCAGAAGTTGAAATGGATTGACGGCTTGACAGGCATGACGGGCAACGCTTTTAGCTCTGCCATCTTGATATGAATTTGTTAAGTATAACGTCTGAAAGTTTTCAAATTCTCATTTTGCTACACTCTTAGTCAAACGATGATGAAACTTGTAAGCCCCTTCCCGTGCTCAAAGCTGCTACGTCTTCTGTTAAATGGCCTTATTTTAACTGGAGGAGCGGGTTGATCTTGGAATATATACATATTAGCCATGTCTTGAGGCCAACTCTAAATAGCTGTGTTTAAAATTGCAGATCAAAAAGCCGTGCTAAACCAAATAGAGGTTTCTAAAAATTACTTTTAGTCTATTTTAAATGCTTTAAAATAATTCGAACTCGAAAATCATGCGTGATTTGATAATATTGATAAAAGGAATTAGAACTTGTTTATGGCTAGAATTTGACTTGTTATGATTTTCTATTTGAAGAATGACAATTTCGACACGTTTACAGAGATGTAGCTAGCTACTTTCTGTAAGCAAACTTTTATATATTAAGATAACAGCGATCATCTTGATGATTTTTTCAATATGTTTGAATGACAAAAATGCAATAAATTCTAAATGTAAATTCTTTGTACAAATAATCGTTGTGATAGATAAGGCATGTTTTGGCTTAAAGTTAAAAAAATCAAGCAAATCGTTTTTGATGAAAAAAGCATTATTGCTTCTATCGATTATCGAAACTGATAAGCTCATATCACTAGCGAGATTATCAATTACCCTGTTTAGAAAGAGCTGAACATAGACACTTAAAGGCATGTCTAATTCTCTTTACTAAAGCCACATAAAAAGAATGACATATCGCGGAAATATTTCAGTAAATGTCTTAGAGACAACAGCGTAACATGGATACTGTATTGTAAGCTATGAAAAGAAAGTAGTATTTTCATAGGGTACTTCATAATTTTGCATAAACGAGGAATTTATAGAAGTTCTTAGAAACTGAAAATCACGTAAAACTATCTTGAGCGCATAGTTGAGATGGTTTGGTAGCAATACCAATAAAACTAAAAATGACATTTTCTGCTCGTTTACATCGCGCAACAACACTGGTTTGTTTTCAACTGGCCATGGCTGGACAAAACATTTGAATACTGATATACATATATATTATTCGTCGGCAACTAACTTGCTTGCTTTCTTTGCTTTCAAATCCTCTAATTCATTTCAGATTTTTGAAAAATCCTAACTCGAAGCTACAAAATGCATGACTTATACGAGATTTTTGCTGATTCAAAAAAAGGAATAAGTATGTCACAATTGACGAAACATTTTACCATGATCACTTGAAGAAATTCTTATTAGAAAACAACCACCCACACCCACAACACATGATGTTTAATTCTGACATTGAAAACAACAATCTTACGTTAGCAACTTTAGCACCATGATAAACATTTCAAGTTTCCTTTACTTTACAATATCAGAGCATGCCTTTATTGCTCATACAAAACTCAATTTAACTTAAAATGTTAAGGCTTTTTAAGATTTAAAAGATGTTACCAAAGATTAATGAAAAAGCAATTCGAACGATAATAGTTAACTATTTTCTTTTAACATTCTCCTCATAATTTTCAGAAAGATCAAATTCTTGTTTAGCAGATACTCAACAGACATCTCAAATACCCATCTTTCACCATCTTTTTAAATAACATGCTACAGTAAATGGTTTATTTTGGGTTTTACCAGCACACATACCTTCGAACACGCTTGCGAGTCAATGTCATTTCAACATTCACTTAAAAAGACGATGGTTGAAAGGCAAGTATCCAATCTTTTGTCATGGCACAAAGGATGAGGAGGATAACACCGATAGCATCTTTAACTTACCGTTGAAACAAATACTCTTTACAGCCTTAGTAGCAACACTAAACAACCAAGATGCTATGATTTTCAAGCTTCTTGTTGATTAGCCTAAGAAAGCACCTTTGTTTTGTCCTTTAGCTGGCTAGCACTTGAGGAACTTCTAGACGATCGAATCAAATGGACTATTTGCAGATGTAATGCTCTTCTTCTGTACCTAAAACCATTTACACGCTGAAAGAAGCGGATGCTCTGCGCTGTACTTTGCTAAGTTGATCCTCTTTATGCGTATCATTTTAAAAGCCAACGGCAAAACAAAGCCATCTCGGATATCTTATTCACGCATTTATTTATCGAAGCTTAGGCGACAAGAGGTGATTAGCTATATCTCTATATAAAAGTGATTGTTGGCGTAAACTTACTGTTTCAGTTTCGATTGGAATCTCGTTTCTTGCTTGGTACCAAGGATAATCAAGCCCTAAAACAAAACCAATCTTTTTACTCAACTCCTTGCAAATCGGCTATTCAAAGAAAAAGATTCTATAAAAATGTATAGCTCAGCGTCTGCTACTTTAAGAATAATATACCGGCTAATCGCAATAAATTGATCATTATTGCAAACAACTTTAGTACTAAAATTCTAAATCTTTAAGATATTTTGGGTTAATCTTCATGGTGGGCGATAGGATCCATCGGAAAACTTTGTGAGGGCCTGATAATCCAATATTTATCAAAAAAGGATTCAGATGTGCGAAGAACATAACATGTTCATTTCTTGGGGCTGTCTGAAGCCAAAAATTCGCTCGTCAATTTTCCAAAGCAACTGCGGCGATTAGGAAAGGAGGAATTAAGGCTTAAGAAAATCAAAGTTTGTAATTATGTGTCTTAAGATAAGTCTCAAACTAATTGCAAAGAAGCAAATTTTCAGATAAACCCTTTTATCAAATCGCACTAGAGATTTGATAGTTTACTAATAGTAATTTTAAATCTATGTGTAAGCTATAAATATAGATAAGGTTAGAAAAAATCATCCGTTGCATAACTGCCTTTTCCTGAGCACAGCTTTCTAAAGATAAGCAAAGTCTTAAAAAATGATAAAATACTGAGTAAAATTATAAATGGATTATGATCAAGATTTGCTATTCTCTTGGCCATTTTCCTTTCATGTTTTTTTTCACATAAAACTTCTATGTAGAAGATAAATGTTGAAATTTAGTATAAATGACCCTGTATCTACAAACCCTGAATATCTTCATAAGTTGCCAACTAAAGCTACAGCATATACTGTTTAGTTTTATAATATTCTTCTCCTATTTTTGAGTTTATATTTGCGGAAATTGCGGATATAACACACAAAAAACAGTTCATGAACATATTACAGATGACTAGCTAGCCTAAAATTTGGAAATCCAGACCTTTAGCAAAGCAGATGATGCAGCAGAAGAACTATGTTCTTAGACGGAGTATGTAAATGCCATCAGCAAGCACTTAACACGGTTAACTTTTGATTTGTTGACTGCATTAAGCGTGAAACTACTCAAAGTAGTGACTTTGAACCGCCTTGTTTTATACACTTATTTCGCGCCCCCGTTTTGCCGATACTGCATCAAGCACTTAATGGCAAACCAAAAACAGTAATTTGCAAAACGTTTGACTTGAAGTATCAAAACTTCAAAGTTAGGTTTTTCAAATTTTATTCCATTTTGTTATTCCATGGAGATAAAAATGCATCACAAGCAAGGTAATAGACATTGTACTGATAAAGATATAGACGTGGCACTGGGTAACTTGACAAAGCTGGTATATGTTCCTATGAAAAGTGGGACATTCATTCTCACCTGTGTTTCTAAAATGGAAAATAGTCTAAAAACAGACATCAAAAGAAGTTGTTAAACAAATTATACCGATTGCTCAAGTGAAAAGAGTCTGAAGTTGTTGCCAACATGAAGTGTCTTTAGAAAAGTTTTTTTAGAAAAAGATAGAAATAATGAGTAGTTCAAGAAAGTTAGCCCACGTGCAGACTGTTGACAAAACGAAGAGAGGAGATAATAGGGAAGGTTGGCTGAATGCTTGAATCAAAAGTTTAAAATGACTGATGTTTTTGTAAAATTAACTGGGAAAAAATAACGTCGGTAGCTTAAAAACAATCAAGAAAAATTCCATATTATTATAGGTAAACTTTTTCGATCCTTCAAGAAATGTTTGTTGGCTATTGAAGAAACGTTACACAAACAGTTAAGAGAACATAAAAACCTTTTCGTTTTTTGAAATGAAATCTGAACACATCATAGAGAATACTCTCTGTGAAAATAATATCTAAAAATGTTGTTTTTTTATTCTCTCTATTGCATAGTTAACAATTACAAGGACGAATGAACTTAATAGTCAACTTGATTTCTCTTGCTGTTTCCTTCGTGATAAAAATTGGCTGTTATTAAAGTTCGCATCAACTTGATTTCTCTTGCTGTTTCCCTCGTGATAAAAATTGGCTGTTATTATATTTCGCATTTTGAATTGCAATGTCACGATATTACCATTATTGTATATTTCATGGAAGTTGTGAAAATGAATGATTTTCAACCAAGAAACTTTAAGTAAACAACATATAATTATAAAGGCTTATACCAGACGAGTTTGAAACAGACATTTGCTTTCATCTTAGTACAATTGCAATGGAAATCATTTGCAAAGTTTCCAGATAAATTTCAGTTAGTAATATCAAATTATTAGAAATTTTGCTACGTTTCTTAAAACTATTCAAGCACGTTTTTTAGTAAGAAGCCCAATAAATTTCTGGCTAAAACTTATCTTTAGAAATAACAGAGCTACGGAATTTCAGATAATGAATTGAATGGAATGAGTACACATATTTTTAGATCACATTTTCTCATAGAGGGTTCTCTATGATATGCACAGATTTCTTCGAGATAAACAGATTGGTTTTACTAGTTTCTTGTCAATGCTGCAAGTGCACTGACTCAGGAACAGAAAATGTGTAGGATTGTACCAAAAATATGACAACGAGCAATGGAAAGACCAGCAAGGATTATGTTTGCTTCATTCTACCAATTAAGGCTAAGTTTGCCCATTTTTAGATATAGAAATTGAATTAATGTAGATTTAAAATTCAGTTGTGCTTAAAAACGCTGATTTTTTTGCATTAAGTAAATATTATTGAGAATTCACCTTCTTCGACGCTGTTAGAGATTCTTAATGAATCAGTGAAGAAAATTGCTCATACTTTTTCCAATAATCGCGTTTTCGATCCATGAATTCAACAGAAGACACGACAATACATAATCAAAAGAGAGATAAATACACATCGTGCCGTATCGACTAGAGGCACAGTGTTGCAGGATATGGTCACCCTGTTCACTTCTAAGATGCCACTTGACAAAATTGGCATAACGGCAAGTATCATATGAAAAGTGCAGCGTAGGGATTTAAGAATGCTTTCGTTTGCTAAAAGGCAAAGAGATTAGCTATCTTGTGACAATATGACTTCAGGGTCATACATAACCATGAATGTATCGTGGTTTAACAAGACTAGGCTGTTTATAAATTAATGCTTCGTTGGGTGGTTTGCTGCATCTAATTCACTTAATTAAACAGCTTTGACACACGCGGGAAGACCTATTGTTGGTGAGCATAGAGAAAAGAACCGCGTTTTGCATGTAATTTTTGCCTCAGGCTGCCTATTAATTGGACGCAAGAAGCAATAGATTTTGCATATTGAAATTTTATCTGATGAGAAAGCTCTAGAATTGGCCTTCTATCCCTTCATACCCCAGCCACTTCACAAAAATTGTTGATTTGATAACTGCTAAGCAGACTTTGGCTTAAAATCTACCTAGAATAAAGCCTGGTAACTGAATCCGGATTTTCTAAAACAGCCTTTTTGAACAGGCCAGGCATACATCTTTGTAAAATGTTTTAATGTCATAAATTGATTTCACAGATACATAGCCTTCATTCTATTCCTGCTTTCTTTCAACAGTTATAAAATGTAAATTACAAAACGTTTTTTAAGGCAAAGTAAATCTTATATGCAGTTTTAGATTATTTCTAGAAAACATGAGTATTCTATTGTCTAGTTTCGATGCAATTCTAAGATAAATAAATTTCAATAGCCGTGTCCTTGCTTCTTGTTCTAAAGCCTTGATTTACTCTACCTAAAAACTGTGAAAACTAAGCGTTATTTGCAGTTATCATTCATTTTTAAAATCATTTTCAAAAGACATTAAAAGCTGTTAATGCTGATTGACCAATGTGTACAATGTAATTTTTTACTGCTTAACTGCTTAATCCTTGTTTGATTGGGCTATTTTGCATAGGAATATCTTAGCTACAGAGGTGACATCCAGCGTTCAAGAAGATAAAGACTCAAAGTTAGAACTACGTTTGCAAAGAAAGAAAGTATTCAAATTTGTTTCGGTACTAGGGTCTAATCTCTTCTCTTAGCATCAAACCTTAGTCAATACAGCACAAATTCTAATGCTTCATTTATTTTAATCTGAGAAATAATGATATCTTTGTAACTATTTGTAGCCAGCCTAGAAAGCACTGAAGGTAAGGGACAGAAAAAAATGAGGGTTTTAGGTCAGGACGAAAATAGAAAGAAAGGAAAAATAAAGCATCGCGATATAAGGCCATCAAGTATCAGATCAAGATAGAGCAGAAGGGAAGAGAGAAACACAGAGAAGAAAAAAATAAGGCAGAAAACGAGTGCAGACAAGAAGAGACAAAATTACGTTACAAAGAGCAGCAATCACAAGACCGTACGAAAAGAGAACAGAAGAGGACAGAAGAGGACAGAAGAGGACAGAAGGGAACAGAGGGGAACAGAGGGGAACAGAAGAGAACAGAAGACAACAGAAGGGAACAGAAGGGAACAGAAGGGAACAGAAGGGAACAGAAGGGAACAGAAGAGAACAGAAGAGAACAGAAGAGAACAGAAGAGAACAGAAGGGAACAGAAGGGAACAGAAGAGAACAGTAGAGAACAGAAGAGAACAGAAGAGAACAGAAGAGAACAGAAGAGAAGAACAGAAGAGAAAAGAACAGATCAGAAAAGAACAGATAAGAAGAAAACAGAAAAGAAAAGGAGAGAAATGAAATGGAGGGGATAGAAAAGGAGAGAAAAACAAGATCAAAGGTAGCAGAACAGAGCAGAGCAGAACAAATAATAATAGGCAAGATAAAATTAAAACCTACTTTTGAGAGGGTTTACAAACGATTTCAGTTCTTTTACCTTGCAGCCAAGTGTTATAAAGAAATCAGCTGCAAGAAAATTTACTAATATTAGCGTAATTGAGGCAGTATTGGGCCAATATGAAGTAGTGGTTGAGATACATCTTTATTGACAATTCACTGTTAGCATTCTTACATATCATACATTATATAGTGATATTTTCAATATTCGTTATACTGTTCTAAAAAGAAACAAGGAACACGAAACAAGAAGAAAACTCTAGCAACAAAACGATTTTCAACTGTGAGTATGTGGATGAGCATATGTAGGTACAATTCATGCATAACATACACTGAGGTATTCTGTATTTTGATTTGAAGCTTTTTTGTAGCACGTTTTGAATAGTAAAAAACATACGTCTTCTAGGCAAATCTAAAGCTTCATATCAAATTAGTTTTGCTATTGATAATTGCAATAATGCATGGCACTGACTGTGGCAAAAAACTAAAGAAATAACATGCTATACGTATTGGTTTTTTCATTTCAGATAAAGATGCTTCACAGCAGAAATGTAAAACTACGTTTATGCAGACTATGTGTAGTGAGATCCCATTTTAGCTGCAATAGAAGTTTAAAACTGTAAATCTTTGCTTGACATGAATAACATGAAGTAAAAGAAGCATACAGCAAATTATAGATTGTTCCTAGCTTACTATTCCTCAAAGACTCTTGTATGCGATTCATACACTATGCTGAACAACGCAACATTGGACGTTACGAACTTTGCATTCAACAAAAGATCATAAAATGTTTGATTTAGTATTTACATAATCTCTCCTCAAGTTAATTCTTTTAAGTATGTTTCAGACCTCACCTTTATCATATCTTTCCTCGATTCATGTCTCGCGTTTAGTCTCTTTGGAGAGACAGAAATTTCATAACTCAGGTAAAGCTAAGGGGAAGCTACAACCTCTAAAATAGGCCATGGAGGCACGAGAAGAAACTTCTAAAATACCGCCCCTCATCAGACTTTGTAAAGAGAAATCCTTGATAGATAATCACAAATCTAGGACTAAAAGTGGAGATTTTGTAGAATAAACTGCGCTGCTATCTTAAATCAGCCTAACTATTCCCTGTAAAGAACAATGGTGTAGCTTGTTGCCACACCATCAGCTGAGATGAAAAGGGCGCTTACCAGAAACGAGAAAACCATCGCAATAATACGTCGTTACATTTTACATTGTTTCAAACACTTCCAAGTCAACATCAGCACGTTTCGTATCAGGTACAATATCCATGAGACAAGACATGAGAAGTACTGCGCGCCACGATAACTTGAATTGTCGGTCACGCACTGAGCTTGCGCAACATGTTATGAATTAAACAGCTATACTTACAACTCTTCTACCTCTAAAACATAGTAAGCGCGTCTTCGTGGAGCTATTTCTAACCGTGTTGCAAATTCATAGAGAACGATTACTGACTATTGCGTCTCTTCCAGCAGTGGCGTCTCGGCAAGCAACCAAAGATTATATGAATGTAGAGGATTGTGTTAGCTTCATCACTTAAGCAGAGAAAATGAGAAACAGGAGCAATAAGGCCGCCTTGCTTATTGGATAATAGTCGGTTTCAGACTGATTACAAGCTTGGGTGTTTGAAATAGCATTGTTACGTTAAGAACTTATGTGCCTTCAGAGATGTCTTCGGCACAGTCTAATCAGGGAAAAAGCGCCTTAATTCCACTGTTTCCTTTTCAAGTTGTAAGCTCAGTATAATGAGATAATAAAGAAGAGGACAGAGCTAACAATAGTTGAATCTCTAGAAATGCCCATAGGCCGACACGTGTGGGTATTGAAAAATGTCGAAAAACAAATGAATTCGTTCAATAATTCATGTTTGGTAATAGATCTGTAGTTAAACTCATAAGTAACATGGATATCTCTTAACAGAGATGTATATTCGATACAAGTATGACCTGAATAGCTGCAAATCGACGTTTTCTGTGAAAGGGTTTGCTCAAACCATTTACTTCAATGTCTATATTTGTTTACGACACAGAATCAGCTTTCATGCAAACTAATTGGGTGCAATCTGTCTGGAGTTTGTTGCAAACATAGCTTAAATGGCAACAGGAAAGATATTTTAGGTATGATGATGCAACGAGTAAAAGCATATCATCTACATATATTAATTTGTATTCCTTTCTTACTTTTAATAAGAATGAAATGAGATAAAACATTTCCTCAAATAATTTCAAAATTTCAAGGAAGTACTTACAGTAGCTAGTAGCAAGGTCTAGGTCTAAGACGTGCCTAACTATTCCGAATGACATTTTCTATGAGACAATGTTGAAACATATTGAAACAAATCAATTTAAAAGATTTAGAAGAAAACCACTACCTTTGAAATTAGAAGGCAAAAATAATAGATTACTTATTGGCCAGCAGTCAATTTTGCAGCTATTTTTGAATGATGAAGGAAGACAAAATAATCATAAAAAACAGAACTCTTTTGAGACAAAACATTTCAGACTTAGAGACAGATTTTCTATCATCCTCTAGGGACAGCGACCAAAATGACACATATTTGTAAACAATCTCCTACTGTAATTTTCAGGTAATAAGTAAACTTTTTTGAAGGAAGACATTGTAATTAAAATATTTTAACATATTTGACATACAAATAAGTGGCAAGTTGATAATTCTCTCTTACATTGCGGTACTGCACAGTGTTCTTATCTGATCTTGCATCACCTAATGAACACTATGCTGCCGTCAATGTACATTGTTTCACTCTTTTCAAATGCAGGGTTTCAATTTACCATCCAATGATTTGTCTCTTTTCTTTGTGTTACCATGTCTCGCTGAACTGATCGAAATAATGGAAAACGGGGACTTTGGAAGACTTAAGAAGATGCTTAAAACCACAAAAGTCTTATGACGGCTCTTCTTTTTTGCGGAACAGGCGTATTCCTTTCCATCAATTACCTCTCCTGCATGTCGGCCTTTTGGAGGTGTAATTCCATTACTAGGTCGCTAATTTCGAAGCCATGTTACTTCTTGACCTAGTCAGGCCTGAGACAACATAGATTTTCAAGACTTAACGTAATGAAAAATTCTATCTTACCCTCATTAACTGCAGAAAGAGATTTTTGAAATAGCAAGTAAGGAGTAAATAGGTCAAGCGCGAGCAATTTTTATAGCAAATGGTTAGCGTATTGTCAATTGTTATCATTATTTCTGTAGCATTGGAGTATAAGTAATGCTATTTGATATTGTGAAATCGATACCTGAAGCAGCATTGCATGCAAAGAACGGATTCTGATAAAAATTTGCAATTCAATAGTGCAACACTATAAGACATACATCAACTGAGACAAGCTTACTGTGTAATGTGATAATTATCACGGTGCTAAATCCAAAGCTGAATGATGATTTCAGGCACTGCTTATGGTTCAGTTCTAGATTTCATAAGCAACAATTGCCCGAAGAGAAAAAAGGACTTGATGTTTTAGAATTAAGCAAACTAGTCTCTATATGACAACTTAAATCACAGCAGAGTTTCCATTCTCTTTTCTTGTTATGCAGAGAGCTACCACAAAATTTAGGCATTTCTTGAATGTTTCAAGTAGTGCGATTTGATAAATGGGTCAGTCATCAGCTGCTTGTATCAGAGAGGCTATCGTAAACGCCTTTTGAACATTGGTAGAACAACGAAATAAATTCCAACCTTCTATGGTAAGGACTGAAATGTACGGAAAGTACGCATAGCGCTGAATAATTGGCAACAAATGTTAAACCAAGAACCTTCGAAAAAGTTTAACATGAATATGACCATATGAAGAAGCCTATAGAGAATTATTTGTGAACCACTTGTAGATTCCTTACAATTATTGGCAGCAAAAGTAACTGTAATGTATTGCATTTATGTCACATCTAGGAACTGGAGACAAAAAAGAATGAAATCATTATATGTAAAAGTTTCTTTACACCATTCTTAGTTTGCGTGAAATCGAACAAGTAATGTTTTTAGAGGAATAGGTTGTAAGAAAATCGAGTTATTTCAATTTTATTTTTAAGAAGATAATTTTTTGCTAGGCTAGTTTTATAAAATTCAGCGCCGTAAAGATAGAGCTTTATACTGACACATTGGCGTGTAGAACAGGAAGATTCTAAATTGCAACTGTGAATTCTATCTTCTGTTGAATAAGCAAACTCCAATTTTCACTGTAAAAACATTTCACGCGAGGTTCTTCCTAGAGAAATAAAAGCTCTGCTGAAATTCTTCGTTGATCCCTTTTATCTAAACCATTTTTAGAATCAGAGCAAAATAAAAAAAATAGAGTTGTCACTGGTACTTCACGAAAAAAGAAAAATCGAAAGTTGCCAAAAGAAAGTTGAATTTAAGATATTTTTCCACGTAATGCAAGGAGAAGGGAATATTTGGGAATAAATAACATTTCAGGACAATGGATTTTGCTTTATGATGTTTTCCATGAGCTTGTATTTGATTGTATTTCCCATACCAGTTTAACGCCCAGCTAAGGAGCCAAACAAGCCAAAAGTCAGTTGTTTGAAAAGATGCCATTGTAAAGCTTGAAGTTAAAAAGACCTGCTCCACTAAAGGCCCTGGGCACATTCAGGAATGCGAGATTTGTCACCAGCTGTTTTTCAAGAGGCTAGGTTAGTCTTTTTTGCGAGTGATGAAATATATTTGCGAAAAAGGTTGAAGACATCATTTTTCTTCACAGAAACCTTTGTTGAGAAATTTCGCGAAGATTTAGTGCGGATGAGGAAAAAACTTTAGTGCAGATGAGGAAACAAGTTTTTTTGAATTTTGACATCCTGCATATGACATCTTTCGGGAGATATTTTTTCCTTTGCAAATAAGTTATCTTGGCCTGCAGAAAAATGTTGATGACGTGAATCCGCCTTCTACAAAGTGCCTAGGGCCACAGTGTAGAGGAGATTGCTTTGTTATTTTTAGCTATATCCGTAGGTGACAACTTAATTGATACGTAAATTACCATCAACTGTGTATCGCAATAAGATATTTGAGTTGAAATGAGCTCATTAAAAAGAATTAAGAAGAAAGCGTGGACGTACAGTCCTAACTTGGTCACCATGCATTTTATTGCATTCTAGCTGTCAATTTTGTTCTAGTCGATAAAGCCCAAATATCAACTAGACTTTTTTTTATTGTGATTTAATAAAAACAGCAAAAAAGGAATCAGCAAAAAAATTCAAGATATTTGATATAACGAGTTCTACACTACACGTTCAACTGTTATATTTTTCAAACTGTGGCGAATTCATCAAATGCATCTGTCTGCATGAGCAGACTCTAATGCTAATTATTATCCGCTCGTAACTTGTTCATGTGTCATGTAAACATGGCCTAAATATCATATATACATTTTCAAATAAAAAACGCTATCCCTAGCAAAAAAGGCCATTTTCAGGCACAAATAAGCACAGTTTGGATAAACAACTTACTATAGAAATTGCTTTTGAACTAGTTGGACAGGACCTTTCTTTATTTTAAGATAGAACAGCGCTACAGCCTTTGAAAAAAACAAAGTTTTGATGAATTATCGCTGACATCTGAGTCTCCTCTGCATACACGACCGATTTAATTGACTTTACTGCTTAAATAAGGAATCTTGTTACATAATGCAATTATCTTGTTGTTGCAAAAATGATTATTGTAATTGTATGGTCTGTAGCCTAAGTAACCAAATAATCAGACTCTGAATCCATCTTCATCAATACACGTAACCCTGGCAGTATCTATTTACGAAAGCAATTACGACACAGCACAATCTGCCTTGCTTTCTTCCGAGGACACAAAAATAGACTAACAACCAGATTTCACACCAATTCGACTGGCCAATCAACCATATCTATAAGTTGAAACTCTTACAACTAGCTTCTTGTTAATATCATTATGCAAAACGTACTTTTGAGTTTTCAATACATTTTGCAAACTGTTATGCTACATATTCCCAACAATTTTTTTAATCATATAAAGGTTAGATATATTCTGGTTTACAAAATATTTTAGAAAAATATGGTAATAGGATTGATTTTCATCACTTTCTTTTCTCTCTTTGAGATGATTGTCTGTTGTGTATTTGTCGCAAACTTACTTATCAAATTTACCTTTATATATGATAAAAAAAGTTATTTATCGCGAAAAATATTTATACTACATATGCTACACATGTTTGCTACAAAATACACTTGCTAGGGATGAAAGTATTGCGAAGTCAAAAAGTAGAAATTTTTAACTAGTTTTAATCAAGCAAAGATTTGAGTATGAGATTTTTTTAAGAATAAATACACATACACAAACACAAACTTTTGCTGCTTTATTTACTTGAAATATGTGAAAATCTGAACATAGCTGGAATTATTAAAAGTTTATGCAGTTTTGATAGCTGATGGTGAAGAAGAAATTTTACATGTACAGTGCAACATAGTTTTATAAAAACTCGCCACAAGTTCAAGCTTTCTTTGCAAGTATATACAACAAACAGTTACTTAATCTAAACAATTAGCTATCAAAACTGCAAAAATGCTAGATTTGACATTACTGAAGAGATTTTAAAAGGGAAATGCCTAACGTACTAAAGAGCTCCAGAACAAAAACTTTGTTTCGAGTACTCAACAGAAAAAGATCAAAACTGTTTGGATTAATTGCATAACTAAATTTGAAAATTATACGGTATGTTCGCTAGGCATTTTCTTTAAACACATTTTCAAGCAGCATCAGTCGATGCTGCGTTTTATTGTATTAAATTAGCAAAATCTGTATGTTTATTTATATTTATGTCTATAACATGATATTAGTTACTGAACAAAGAAATTTCAGCACATTAAGACCTTGAGAGTAAAATTTGAAAGAAAATATAAAGCACATAAATAGACTTTTAGACTTTAAAACAATGTCTAACAAGTAAAGATGAAAATATGACTGGAATTCAGCGAAGAATTAAGCATCTTCCAATTTTCAGTAAGTTACAAAGATTTACATAGCAAAGTTAAAGACCAATTTTCTTTCTTCAAAGCACTGCAAACAGTCCATTCAAATACGTTACATCGTACGCTATGCAAAATTATTATTAATTCAAAATTTCTAAATTAAACACCCAAGGTTAAAGATTAGTCTAGATCCAATTAGATATTTGTTTGTGCTTCTTCTTGTACAGCCAACATCTCTCGTGACGTTACAGTTTCCTTTGTACACCGCAATTAACTAGACTCATATTGTATCAATACGAAATTGACCTTGATTTAATCTTAGACATGGAATTCCACTCGGTAATGACTTTTTGCGTCCGCCAAAGTTACATTAGACATAAAAACCTTCTCGTGTAACTCTAGCGGGCGCAGAAAGACGCAACTAATCAGCCCATTAATAATAGTTCCGTCATGATGGTCTCCTCAAGGACCTAATAATTGCATGCCTTTCTAATTAGTTATCTAGATTACGTCTGCTGGTTTTGAGGCCTCCCGGTCTATTTCAGAAAGATATTACACTTTGGCGCTAGCACTGACAGTTAGCCTTCTATTTGTTAATTCAACAATGTACAATAACCATTAGATGGCTCTTTGCAAGTCCTATGATTTTTCCATTTCAAAACATCGACAAAGAGCAATGCCTGTGTTCTGCTAAAAAGTTGCTTCATCGTAGAAATACCTTTATTCGGAACGGTATCTTAATCAAAGGACTGAGATAAGTGTCATAAACATGGATAAAATTGTAATATGTCACTTTGCAGTTCAAACAGTTCTTGTAAAACGTAAATCTGGCTTGGCATAAGCTAAAATATCTGGCCCTTGCTGAAGAAAAACGCATAGACATAAACCAGATGCTCACTTAAAAAATATTTAAAAAGGTTCCAAACATCATATTGATTCAGATCTAAAGCCTGCTATTATTATCTCGAGCAACAGGAAACCATTAGTTACATTCTATGCCTTTTTTGCATGGCACTTGAATTCAAGATCTATCAAGTTTATTTCTAGAGAATCTTGGTCGATTTTCTTTCACATTAAGTGCTACATGTTGCACAGCAGATTGTCAGATTATGATGCAAATCACAAAATCTTAACAGTGACACAGAAGCACATGTTAGAATCTTATGCTTTATTTGTGCCATAGTGATCAGAAATACAATAAGAAGTCTCAGTTCTGATTGAAAAAGGCTGGTTGCAACAGAGAAATCTACGTCAACATAATATGAAGCATTTGGTAGTTCACGTGTTCTTAAACTTTGCTTTGCTAGCTCTACTTATTTGAGCAAACTGAACTGAAAATGAAACTTTCAGAAAGACAGGTTCTACAATTCACAAAACTTACACAATAATGGAAGAAGTATTTTTTCCTGGCTTTCTTCTTCAATTCATTATTCATACAAAACCATTTTTGCTGCATTGAAAATAATCGGTATACAACTGATCCAAATGATAACTTATCTATGGCTCATGTTGCTTCGTAAAATTTTCTATGCACTCAAAAATGCTTCTTGCATATAGAGTAAGAAATTAAAGGCCCTACTCTTACATTTAAAATCATCCTATTTTATTGATTCTTTCAGAAACATATTTTAAAGACCCAAGGATTAAACTTGAAACAAATGATGTTACGATTTTTTAAACATTCATTTTATATTCATTACAAAGGTTTTCTTGAAATATCTAAGCTTGAACTGCTATAGAACGATTAAAATATGCTTTAAAAGTATCTTCACTGTTTGATCGAATATCTATTGTGACTGCAAGCATATTTTATCAATTCCCAATAACATTTGGATTGATTTTAAAGAGCAGAGAAGAGACAGACATCATAAGCAGGCAGGTTAGTTTTTCAAGAAGAACAACTGAAAGGGACATATTCTTAACTAATAACGCGTCCAATGCAGTGACAACAAAAACAGACAAAACGTCATGTGATTATGTGATTATTCTTTCGGTACTCTGTTTGTTTCCTTTTCCCAAATGAAACAGCTAGCAAGTCTCTATGTTTTAAATAAAGAGGTTTCAGCATTTCTTAAGTCAATCATCAGGTTCAAATTCAACCCTTTTTTCAGAGCAGAGTGAGAAAAACGTTCATTCTCTGCTTCGAGTTTTCATTCACAGAGTCATCAACATAGTATTAATTTGGGCCTTACTTCAAAACTGAAGGGTTCCACCAGTTATATCCTGATATCCAATTATGTAACTGATAACGAAGCCCCTTATAAAGACAAAAAATTGAAACAATTATCTTCACCATTTCAGTTCAATTGCTGCATTAACTTAGACCTTACAACCTTGAAAGCTCTCTCTCTCTTTCATTTAAGTACAACCAATTTATCATTCTGAATAAAGTCAAATCGCTGAGAAACGTGATATCGGTTTACTAAAGTTCAAATATTGTCCCTCACAACGAAGTAAAGGATATTCGTATATGCTATTTTGAAAAATATTTTACTTTTACTGGGCATGCTTTACCTTTCTCAGTAAAGCTTTTAGATGTGTCAAGAATCTTTTAAAACTAAAGAAATTTAACAGTACCACCGTCTCAAATCATGAAGATTTGTAAATAAGAATACTAAAAAGAAAGATTTGGTTGACAGTATACCTTTACATGATATGCATAACTATTCCTAGTTTTCTCAGGTCTAAGCTACTGAAAAACTTTGATTCCTTTTTATATAGTTTATGTTCAGTGTTCTTTAGAAAGGAAATAATAAAATGAAAAATTATAGATCGGAAACAGGCAAAAGTATCTTAGGAAACATCTAATTTAGGAAAGCAGAAATACTTCTATAATGAAGGCAATGCTGTCTTGTGAAAATAGAAATACTTTGATAAGAAAAGCAAATATATTTTCTTCTAGAGAAGTACAAGCGTAAAGGATGGTTTTATTTGATTGCAGCATGTGTTTCTTCTGGTACCAATAAAAGTTCCAAATACAATTACAAAGTCTCCGTGTCTGCTTTCAAATTATTTTGCAACATCAAAAAATCGACACGTTAATGATATAAGTGGTACATTTGTGTCATATCTGCATAGGCTTAAAACAAATACTATGAAGCCTTGAATAAAAAAAAGTTTAAGGAGCAGTGAAAAAAATCCATATAAGTTTTTTTCGTTGGTAAACTATCATGTTGGTGGATACAATATAAACAAAACTGTGGGTATATTTTGGAATAGTTTAGACTGTTATTTGTTACCGAAAATCCAAAGCACATTTTCAACTTACTTAGTTTTTGTAGCATCCACTCACCCTGAGTACACGCTGAGGCAAAAGTATAAACATCAGGCAACACTACCACCAACTGTGTCTCAACCATACACCATTGCTCTTGACCGCGTAATTGGAAGAAGCGTAAACTCGCTTTGAATCATGGGATTACATTCATGCATCATTTCCTTAACAGATATGCTGCATTTCCACATATCACATTGAGAATTTGCAATGTTGCAGGGATACGTGCCAGCTGAGTGACATTAAACTCGAAATTGTGAGCATGCTAGACAATTGCTTGTCTCGATTAAGGAGAATAGGATTTTCATAGAAGGAAATTGTTGCTGGTCTGCGAAAAGGCTATAGTCATAGAGTATTGTTAAAAACTGCATTTTTCAGAAATTTTCGCATAGAAGATTTTGCCTTAAATAAAGTTCAAATGCTGCAGAATGGTAACCAAAGGGTCAAGAAAAGTGTTAATCCTCCAATGGCCCATGACCAATGGCTCTTTTATTATCTTCCTAAATGGCAGAATTCGTAAGGCCTTGACTAAGAATAGACAAGGTGTCGCTTTAGAAAGTCTAGCATGAGGAAAATAATAGTTTGCTCTCCAGATGTACAATATTAAAGCTGTTAAGTTTGAAAGAAATTTTTGGCAGAAGGGAATGGAACTAAAACCCGCAAACACGAGCCCATCTACGCAGGTATCAGCAAACATGAGCCTTCAACGAACCGTAGTCGGCACAAGATTCAGTTGCAGTGACAGAGAAATTTACAAACATATTTTCCATAATAGGAGTATTGAGTTTGGTTTCAAAGCTTTGTAAATGCATTTGTATGCTACGGCTTCAAAGTCAATCACACTGGTAGTGCAGGAGTTCTGTGGAGTGAGAAGTCCAAAATATCTTGGAGAACAACGGGTATCCTATTTGCAAAAATGAATACCATACCGTCAGAGGTCATTTTACACCCTACCGTCAGAAGTCATTTTAGGCAACATCATGTAGACAAGATGTGGCCTATGTTTAATTAAAGACTATGCGCAATACAAGGTTAAAATTTCTTTAAAGGGCTTGGTTGTCATTGTTTATCAAGGAAGAGAAAATCCTCAATAAAAAAATAGGAAAGACAATGGGAAGCCTTCGTTGGAATTTTACTGATCAAGTCGAACTTTTAATCTCTTTCCTTTCCAATTACCTGTAGTGACAAAAGCAAACCCTTCAATAAAATACAACAGGCATTGTCATTTTGCATTATTATTCAGACATTTTTGCGTGTGGCCTATATGCAAATCTACCCTACTTTACTAAAGAAATCTAATTCTCGATTAACGCTGTTTTACTCCACCTATGAGACGGATTTATAATCTTAGTAATTTTAATATCTTGTATAAAACAACGATTATATTTGAACAAATTTCGAAGATGATTTTGCGGTGTTATGTTACTTAGTGTAACGTTTAAAAGCAAATCTTTTTGTAATTACGCTCCTCTGGTAACTAATGATAATTCCCCGTATTAAAAGTCTGCTGAATGGCTTGAGTGTTTGAACAAACAAAAGAGACGGTACCATGATCTCATACTAAATGGGTAGAATAAGGCCCGGCCCCAAGGAAGAAAAGGACATACAGGTGAGTGAGGAAGCAGTCATAACACAATGTCACCTGGTGGCAAACAATTAGTATCTTGGCTACAGATTTGGAAGCTGTAATTATGAATTTTGAACTGGAATCCAAAGAATCCGAAAGACTTGAAAATTTGCAATTTCACAATATCGCTAATGTTAATAAGAAATCCCATTACTTACACTTTTACAGAAATGGTGAAAAACTACTTTGATAGAGACATAAATGACATGGTAAACTTTCGAGTCTAGCATTTATTTTGACTAAACTTAATGACAGTCGATTGATTTTAGGCACCAAAACGAGACGTATTGTTTTGAATTTGCCTCGTTTCAAGGCCACCTAAAATTTATGAAGGGGGCAATAACTTTTAATGTAAAAAGAAGCATGAATGATTTGGCTTTATAACACTGTAAATTGCAAGTGCAACCTAGAAATAATGAGTTAATCTAAAACCATTTTCTTTTATTGAGATCCACGCAGAACGCATATTTATTTTATGAAGACGTCATTGACAAAGTTTAAAAAATTCAATGGAAACACATAATGAAAATTCTTGAATTTGAAATTTGGAAATTCGATCCCATTGTTCTCTAACTACTTGATATAGAAACAAATAATTGTGTATTTTTCTCTCGAAGCTTTTTGTTGTACAGGCTAATATGTTTATTTATTCATGAAAGCAAGAATAATTATGACTGGTGAATTTACTCTCCAACATAAATTCATCTGTCAATTTTACATGACAAGGTTTTCCTATTGGTGACCTTGCTATCATTTCCGACTTAACTGTGCTATCATCGGCTAAAATCTGATATCAGAAGAGATATAATTAATCCTTTTAAAGTAAGGCGTCGAGCTTATTTGTCAATAAATCTTAAACTTTTGAATAATTAAGCTATCCAGCTAATTTAACAAACATGTGAGTTATCTTTGCATTTGCCAAAAGCAGTAATGAGCAGGTGCTAGCATAACTCTTTTAAAATCGCAACTCTGCATCGAGAAAATTGTGCCAAATTTCTGCAAAGTTAGGGGGGAGGTGGCTGCTAGAAAAGTTCTCTAGTATGTCATGCATTCTTGATCTACAGAAAATTAAATCACCAAAGTAGTAATTATAAGTCGCGGTTTCAATAAATACAATAGTTTTTATAACATGTCAAACTTCCAGTAAAAATATTGCTCACATAAAATCATTGAAAAAATCATCAGAATCATTGATTATTTTTGAAAAAAATTCAGACTATGTTCTTTCTCCTGAATCTATTCTTTTTCCAACCTCTAGGTAAATTGTCGAGGAACAACGAAAACAAGGCTATGTTTTCTATGTGTAAGGAAACTGTACAATTTGGGAAAAGAGGGATGTAGGCACATAATGGTAGCATTCCATACCTTTTCAAAAACAAAGTATGCGATTTACGGAAATCTTTGAAAGTATATTTCTATACTGTCCTATGATCAAAACTGCCTTGGCTTAAAGAAAGTCGCCCAAACAATCGACAAACGATGTGTAAAAAAGAATCCTAAAGGGAATTTTTCAGTACGAACAACCCATAGCTGTGTCATTGCTATTTCATTAGTTATCAATATCATAAAACAGTCCAAACTTATAACTTTCATTCCATTTCTCGAGATTGGAATTTGATTCAAAGAATTCCAGGTCAACAGGCTTTACTGCAAGTGGGTTTAACAACTTGAATGAGGTCACCAAACGCTATGATGTTGAAATATGGCAGTCCTGTCTTAAGAATAGCACCCGTTTATTAACAAAACGGTAGACACAAAAAGATGCGGAAGAGCGACCAATTGTCTAGCGGAAGAGTCCATTTGGAGCATTTGAAACCTTTTTAATGATTTACATTCTATGACATACTGAAAAAGGACACAACGAACGCTGCAACGTTTGAGTCGCTGCTTATAGCATGACATTTCAGGATTGCAAGATAACAGAAATAAACTGAAAGTGCGTGAAAAAGAAACTGGGTGTGATAAAAGACTGTGTCGACTGATGATTTTGATGACTGTATTTTTCCTAACTTGAATAAGATAAAACCTACATGATTATTGGTTTAAGGGTAAACAATTCTTAAGTTTTTTATAATTCTAACAGTTCGTGCTTTCACGTGAAAATTTGGACAATCAAACGTTGAGATGACATTAGCAATATTAGCTGCAAAAATGAAAAGTATTTTTAATGTTTATTCTGAACAACACGAAATAACAATTTATTCTCTTTTTGAATAGTTAAAGCTATTCATTTGCATTGCTTCAATAAACCTTCAAACTGGAAAGTTCTATTTTAAAGGCCTCTCTTGCGTTTTTATGGAAATCAGTACGGTCACAACTATAAGATGTATGGATATCAATCAGTATAGCTTTAAAAAATACTATCTTGCTTAACCTCTATGTTAAAATTTCAATGCAAAAAAGTCAATGATTTCAGGGATAACTATGATCGAGACAACGTATCAACACGTAGAAGAAGCTATTGAAAAGAAATACAAATGAGCTGTCATTGTCCGATTATACAGAAAATGTGATTGAAAGTTTGTTTCAATGGGATGTACCACTGGATACAGTGGAAGTTGCTTGCTTCTCCATTCCATGTTGGAAAATTGACAGAGACTTGGGACGAGATCAGCACGTTTTCAACAATCTTCTATTTTCACAAGAAATTCTTTTGGTATATTAATTTGCAAAAGAACCATTCTATGGCTTTTGAAACTTTGAAATTTAATTAAAGTTGGTTTCGGATACCAGTATCTGAATTTATGACCAGAGAACACTCATAATTTCTATATATACTTTATATGCTCTTACCCAACAAATGTACTTAAAGACAATCATTTGTACATTTAGCCACAAAAACTAGTTCTAATACAAATGCGAACTAGCCATGGTGACACTTTGCCGTCATCCTGTGTATTATGCTTGTCTGCTACAATTCGTTTTGCCTTTGTTTATTATCATCAATGCAAAACTTTGAATGTGGTCAATGTTGTGACATCTAGAAAAAGCTAATTGAAAGGCCAACCATCCTAGTTTTATAGGAAAGTATTCTTGCCCTGCAGCTTTCAATACATTGCAGATGGATCTACCGAATAGAACATCCTTGCAAAAAACACGCGTTATTCTATGTTGACGGTATGCGAATATTCTTAGAAAAATCGATTACTATGAATTGTTTGTTTTACTGCAAGAGGTAAGTATTTTTACCTTTAATAAACTAAAACAATTTCACACAATATTTTACTATGACTGGTATTATATTCTATCAAGTTTCTATGCATGTTTTTCAAGATGGGTTACTTTAATCAAGCTGTTGATAGTATTGACTGTACTAGGACATTGAAATTACGGACATTTGTTGGGAAATAGCTATGATATTTAAGAAGTCTTTCTTTTTCTGAAGATTGTCCGCTATGAGGAGGTATTCTCTATACGTTTAATAGTAGGCATTACAGTGAAAAAGAATTGTAGTGAGGTCGGCCTACTTTACAAAAAACTCAAATTGCCGTTAAAAGAATCCAAAGACTCTTCAATTCTATTTTAGTATCATTTTACGCTGTGAATTTGTATACTGCGATTTATCATTGCAACTAGCATCCGTTTGCTTGAATTTCTAACTTTCTGAAACTTTTTTGAAGCAAGCAAGAGTTTTGGTGTAGAATAGTCTTTATCTAGCGTTTAAGTAACGTTAGAATTATTGGCTAATTATTGAGAGCTCAAAAACAAGAGACTTATAAGATTCAAAATCAAAGTATGAAAGGTCAAATACGAAATTGGAAAGAAAGAAGAAATTTTCAGACGCGATGACAATGAATTCATGGCAATGAATCAGTCATAGTACCAGGTTTAAAGCAAAAGCAGTATCATTCTCCCTAAATCGAAGCTAACCTTACTTCGATTGACTTCCTGGTGCAAAAAATTTGGTTTGATGTAAAGAAATTAAGTAAGAAACCTGTTTATCATATTCCTTTTAACCAGAAACATCAACTTGATTGAGTAAAAGAACTTTTGATTTTTAATCAAACGGAACAAAACATATATGCACTAGGACTTCTGCACTGCAGTAGTTAAGTCTAATTTGTATTGCCATTTTGTTAACTTATTTTTGGACGCCAAATCTCTATCAACCTTCAATTGTTGTCAGATACCCAATTTTCTCTAAAAGTAATTTACAGCCTTTGCAGAAGATCCCTGGAATACACTGTTGCTTTTAGACCTATACTAGAAAAGGGAGAGAAGACCAACACTGTAATCTTTATTTTTGAAAATAATATTGGTTGTACAGTTAAATATCTTAATTATCTACAGGATTGAAATAGATAGACCATACCGACTCTTAAATTTGTAATTGCAAAAACAATTCTATTTGCAAAAAATTATTGTAGTCTGCTAAGGCTTCTAGCAGAAATGGTAGTCATTATAAAATTTAGCTGGTTTTGCAAGAATGACAAAGATTTCATAACATACTAATGCAATTATTAACCTAGAAGTATTTCTTTTGGCAAATATCATATTGCCGGGATGGAAAGAAAAGTTAGCTGGTACACTTTGCGTGTTTCGCAACTCCTTGTTTCACGCTTAAAAGAATCGTCAGTCAACTTTGGAACTTTTCTTCATAGAAGAAAAGAATGTTGCTTGAAACGATTATCTGTTATTTTAACATTTTCCGCCAATTTGGATTCCTTACTCCTGAACACTTTTTCCAATTTGCCGTTGTTAATTTGATCGAGAAAGGTGAAGAAAGAGAGTGGATGCACTAAATTGTCTTCTTATACGGCCTGAAGTAAGCAGGATACCAGTGGATAGCTTGCTGCTCGATTGAATCTCCTTAGATATTCTATGTTGCTATATAAAGCCTGTTCTAATGGTATATCTAGCCTTTGTAATTTTATGAATTATAGTTTGGAACAAATCTTAAGTTGTAGGTAAGCGCCACACATCGATAGTTTGCATGAGAACAATGTATCATCGTTCGATTTAAGAGTGAAATATTTATACTCTTGCACAATGAAACGAAGTGAAATTTTCGCCAATAATCTTCATCTTCGTTATCTTCAGCAGGCGGGCAAACACGTAAAATTCACAAGCCTGAGATTGTATGCTCTAACATAAAACCAAAATTTTCAAAAATTTAATCTTCTTCGAAAGATTTGAGCTATTATTCTTTTTGTTTTATTTTTGCAGTCATGTACGTCTCTATCCACGTGAAGCAAACTGATACTATTTTATTGTGAATGCATATATGATGAATATGCTAGATAATTTTTATAAAACAGAGGCATAATTGAAAATACACGGAAATAGAAGATCGTAAAGAGGCTTCCTAAACATGCATCTCCTCTTCAGAACAGGACACGTCTTATGCAAGCGTTTTAAAGGCACACCTTCTTTTAAAATACTAATACCTGCATAATATTCTCGCTCAGCTTCATTTCTTATCATGCAGATAAAAAGAAAACATATCTAGCTAACCTTTTGATGAGCTGTTTCGTTGATGTTTGTCTTGGTTCACTATCTTCTTCTTCTTCTCCTTATCTGTATTCCTGGCGATCAGAAAATATAACAGAAAGGTTACTTACATATATCCAAATATATAGGCAAACAGCCTCTTTTCATCGAAGCAAGCTTAGGGGATTTTCCTTCTTATGCACAGTTATCCACCAAATGACGTGCTTTAGATCTCTCCCTTGAATGAAAGAAGCTTACTACATGCTGGATAATTCCAGCTATAACGATTGCGGTTTCTATCTATCACAGCCAGCATTAGATGTTTCTGTAAGGAAAGCCTTTCTAATCACCTTGTGCTGAGCGCTTGTGCTCATATCATCTGGATTTGTATACGCTTAAACCGTATGAATGCCAACTGCCAATTTACTTTTTGAGAGAAAATACACATCTTTTTCGAAAACAGACCAAAATCACAGTCTTGGCAATGATAACGTGTTCAGAAGATAGGCTTCTTCCTATATTTCCATTTCACAAAAAATAGGCTTCTTTGAAACCCCCTAAGGGAATGTGTTATTGTTTTGAATAAAAGAGCAGTCGCGTCTAGTGATAATTACTATTACGTCTGCAAATGATAGACTAGACTTTTTAAAGACAATATTTAGAAGTGGAGGAAACTAGAAATTTCTGTGAAAACCTATCGTTGCTCAAGAGCTCAATTCAAGTGGCAAGGGCTTTCAATATTTGAAATTTTTTCCATTATGGGCCTACGCAGAAGTAGACAGCCTAGCCATATGTTCGGTCAAATCTATTATTAAATCCATTTGAGAAAGCTTGAATATATCTAATTATTTAAAACCATCAATCAACACACTTTGTCGGACTTCCCAGAACAGAGAGCACAATCTGCTTTAATTTTGTAACACTTAACTAGCCCTATTTTCGTCAGAAGTTTCCTTATTCGATATAGCTACAAAACCTGTCCATATGAGCTCTCTGTTTATTCTGGTTGTTTCTTTACATGTCAAATCGCAGCCGCCTCCCCTCCAACCACTTCAAGATTTGCTCCGCCACCCCTGTACTCTATTGTAAAAGACAGGTTCAGCTGGTGGAGTACTTCTGGATAGTTTTTAGCTTTAAATAAAGAACAACCCTATAATTTACTTTTACCAATAGGATTTGCATAGCACTTGCAACAAATGCTATGTAGTTATTCCCTTCTTAAACTCAGAATTTGAATTCATATCATTTTCAATAGTTTTCACTGTTATATAATCTGATTTTCATTGTTATCATTATTATATTTTAAACTCAGTACTTAGGGTGCTGGGCTCGAAAACCGTCCCGGTTCCTCCTAGCATCCTAGGCAACTATATTGTTAAAATTTGTTTATGCTATTGTAATTTGCTAAATATACTTCAATATTAATCGCTTTATTGACATCTGATTTTGCAAATTGTTGCTGAATATGAAATGAATTTGAATATTCAATAAACACTTCTATATCAAGAGCCATCGAATAGGGAATGGTAGATAAATCATAGCTTGCATTGCTTTTGGAAGAATTGAACAGAAACAGGTTTCTATAGAGATTTTTATGCTGCTGAACAAATATACTTGAAATTGCTGTGTCTGTCAGCATGAATTCAGTTCTCTTTGTCTATTTTAACCACTAGACAAAAATTATTTAGATGACACATTAAGCTGGACCATTCAATTGTTTTGCCTAAACGGAAACCACTGTAACTGTAACTTGAAATGAATTGCTGTCGTTAACATTTTCACAACGCTTGATTTTCCTTCACTATCTTTTATCTAGTTAATATCGTTTGCATTCAAAGAGACAATGAATAATCTGTTTAAAATTTTAGCAAAAATGTTTTTCGGTTATTGATGACTAACTTTGACGAACTTCCTTTTTTACTTGATATTATATTAATTACGTGTTGGTTTTGTCCACTAACCGTTGCCTACGTGAACCTGTTAGAGGTTGCTTTTTGCACTTGTCTGAAATCTGTACAGACAAGAAAAGTCTCTTGTACAGACACTTGTCTGAAAAGTTTTTGTGAATGAAAATTACAGAAACTTTTTTCAATTTTAACGAAATCACTCTATTTCTACTTCAAAATCGCAGTTAAGAAATGTATTTCACAATATCCTAACTGGCGTGCATAACCTGCTTTTGAGAAAAAAAGTTTTTTGACACACTGGAAGGTATATTATGACTATAATTATAAGAGCAGTTATGCATAAAGATCAAACACAGACAAATATTTCCGCACAAGCTTAGGCCAAACAGATCTACCTCTTAAAATGATATGAATAAAACTCAATATGCGAGCTAATTGGTAAAGCCGTTCAGTAGCAGCTGCGTACAAGCCATTTCTTATCCAGAAAAAGAATTCTTATCCGCCTTATCAAAGCGAATTCTTCGCCTAAGAAGTGACAACTAATTGAATTTAAAAGTCTAAGCATGTTTGCTAGTTTTAAAAACCTACGGATTTCACTTACTTTGTTCACGCTATTCGGTGAAATATTGAGAAATAAGACGTTTGAAAAGAGGGCAGAATTGTATGGGATTCCCATTTAGCAGAGCCTACTTTTTAGCCTTAGATTATACGTAGGATAATCTTTGGCATGGCGCCCAAACAAACCTACTTCACTTGAGAAGAAGCCAACAAAACAATTCTCTTTTGTTAATTCCATAATTTTTATTCTTTTCACATATGAACATATTTTCCGAAATTCAAAGGATTCGCTTCTCATCTATTGAAAACGGTCATATCTTGCGCATACTCCAGAACATCTTTAACAAATCCAGAATGAATTTGCATGATCTCACATATGGTTTCCACCTTTCAGTCGATTCCATAACCTAGAAAATGTTTTCGTATACCTAGATAGCATGAAAATAAAATATTTTCAATTACGCCAACAAACGGTCGTTATGTGCAGTTTTACTTTGCATTGTGGAAAAATACGCAGTTGCTACATACTCAAAAAACGTCTTTTGATTATGTTTGTAATACACCATACTAAGACAAATAAAGAGCAGAAATAGTTGACAAGCAATCGAAATACAACTATCTTTAATACAATCGAAAAACAATTGAAACAAGTTGTTAGAAGAAACGAAAATGAACCTGATTGGTTTTTCTTTGACCAATCAGCTTCTTGCGTCTAATATTTGTGAAAGGGAACACAAGAAACAGCAAAACACTTCCATTATTCACTAAACAAGTAACTGATCTTAAGGTGAATTGCCTCCAAAGGACTGAAAAAGGCCTGCAAATGTAGATTTTTTATTCAAATTAATGCATTCAAACTTTTACATTATTCCTGTTTTCATATTGTGACTGTCTTATCTTTCTGGAGCACTTGCAAGGGCTGATACTTGGAGTTAACTATTCCCCTATAAAAACTGTACGATTTTCAAGGTATGAAGTCATCAGGTAAAACAGGTATTGGCCAATAATGTTAAGTTTGAATGACTAGGAATTTGGTTGTTTTAGCTTAAGCAATAGGCACAGAATGATAGAAAAATAAAGTTTGTAAAATATGAACAAGAATGAATAGATCATGCAATCTGAAAAACATTACAAACAAAAACATAACTTTTCCAAAAGATTAGTCAAAACACCTTTACTGTCTTTCTTTTGAGACATTTTGCTTTAAAAATTGCTTCTTTTGGCTATCCATTGCTTTAATCCGACACTCTACATGCTACTTTGTCATAGGCACAGATTAAAAGGCCAGTTCTACATTCTATCTTTAACGCTTACGACGTTGCTATAAAAAAGAAATGGTCTTTCATAAATTTTAGGTTATTAGTTGCCTTTAACATCGCTAAATCGTTTGAAATAGCAGATAAGAACAGTTTTATAGAGCACTTGAAACTGCGCAGTTGAATGGGCGTCATTGCAAGTGACATGCCACACAAGATCCATTTTCCATCAGCCTTAAGAATATTCTCTTGTCACCGGATGATATGCAAATCAATTCAAGTTAATTTCTTCCCTGAAGAATCTTCAGAAAAACAAGATCTCAAACAGCTGCTAAATATTCACTGAAGAAACAAGATCACTGAAAATATGAAGCATTGTTGAGCAATCGAGGTAGAAATTTACGGCTTACTTTCATGGACGAAACAAGATTGTTAAAGAAACCATTGGAAAATTACAAGCATCAACAAGAAGCAAAATACTTTGCCATAACGCCTTCTATGAAATTACTTAACAAAACCGTTAAAAATTTTCAAGTCGGAACAAGTAGGAAAAACTTGAATAACCCCTTCTTGGTACCTGATACATACTTCCTAACACCAAATTAAATTTTTGAAATAATGCAAGAAAGTTTGCTATTCTTTGAATGAACCTGTTGGTGAATTTGAAAACTGATAGATATATCAAATAGCGAGAAATCAAAGAACATCATCAGCGATTCGCGCAGCCAGACCATATGTGAGAAATCAAATGCTTTAAAGTAACCTTCTAACGTATGGCGATAACAGACAATCACACCTGGATGCTGCGAGACACAACAGAAAGGTGTGTATTCAGAAGACTGCTACCGTACGAGTAGTGACAATGATGAATTTCAAAAGGTTTGTCAGGTATTCAACGGAAAGAGAGGGATCAAAACATTTCGCATCTACTTCAAAGAACTTTCAGTTTGTGTGACAGATACTAATTTAGGCACTCGACAGTCGATGGAAATGGTAACATATGTGATTAAGCATCAAAGACGCAAACGTGTATGTTTAAATAATCAAGATTCACATTAAGATCATATCAATATCATGGAGGCGGCACTGCTAGACATATCCATCAAAATCGTCGATAATTAGAGTTCGTGTCATTTGATTGGATTTAACATTATATACTAGTTCTTATCTGAAACAAATCTTCTCATCGGAGACGGCAAAGTACTCAACTGTCACAAGTATGTCTATCCTATTTAGAGATTATTCTTCCTAGTCTTTCTCTTATCTCAGAAACATTTCTAACTTTATTTGTTTGTGTCTTTCTTTTGATGTTGCAGAGTCCATAAACGTGTTCTCGTGTTCCTCTATCGATCAAACATCTTTCATCAAGAATCTTTTCCCAATCGAAAAACAGATTTGCTGTAGTTGGTACACACGTTAAACAAGACTTAAACAATAAAAGTTTGCCTAAAACATTGTGATATCTTCTTAACTCTACGACAAAATTTCGTAGTTGCTTGGAAAACCAATCTGAAGAAGAAACTATTCGTACCTCAAAACTAGAAACCTTCAGAAAAGCAAAACCATATAAATACAAACTGACACAGTTCCCGCCTTTTGAATAGACGATTTTATTGCATGTAAATAAGATTCCGACTTTTCATGCAGTGTTAAAATGTACCATATAGTCTTACTTTTCATGCTAGTACCACACAGTCTCTCGCATTTAATTTCATATTTCTCGTTGCAAGCTTATATTGAATTGGCTGCGCAAGTAAAAACTTTTCCTTTCTTTGTGACGATGAATAATCTGCAAAAATTTATTTAGCTCCATTTTTAAAATTTTGACAGCATTATACAAACCAGAAAAAAATTTGAAATGTATTTTGGCATCTTTAGGTTTGTAGATTAAGTGTTCCAAAAATCGTTACTTCTGAAATTTTTTATGTTTATCTTCAAGAGAAACGTTTAATAAAGTGGATAACTTGCCAGTTACCACAATTAAATCATTTGGAGGCATTTTATAAATATTTTTAGCATTCTTGATGCACTCGAAAAAGTTCAAAAATTTCAAGAAGCTTTCAAAAGTTTCAAGAAGCTTTTCAGAAATTTTAAAAAGCTAATCAAATCTGCTTGTTGATAGACAATGTATGGTATATTTACCAGTTTCTTTCCTCGAGTTCCTACACTTCTAAACACAAAATACGAAACCTGGAAATTTTTCCGATCAAGTCTATCGTCAATTTTTGTTGAAGCCAAGGTCACTCGGCCTTATTGACACATTAATGTAAAATAATAAGTTTAATAAACATGGCTTTTTACAACATTTATGAGGAAGGATTTTTATACAGCCACCCACACGCCCTGTGTTATGATTACGTCATTATGACCACAGACGCATGAATCATGCAAAGAAAAGTACCTCTGCAAGCATCGTCATTAGAAGAACAAGCGAGAAAGCTTTGAAACTGAAATTTTATCTGGTTGATTGGAAAGTTGTGTCTAAATGAAATTGCATGGAATCTGCTATCTACTGTCAATATTAAAAGATACTGGTTTAAGAAAGAGCGTACGACATCTAGTTTTCGTCGTAGTATGCACCCAGCACAAGTGAAACGAACTTCTTATTAATCTTAGAAAAAAATCCGGCCTATCAGCCCAAGTCAAAAATAGCTAAACATTTAGTCCAACGTAGTCATAAAAATCAGAGAAAAGTTACGAAAACATGAGAAAATGCAGAGAATCATAACAAAAATGAAACTGAAAACGAAAATAAGGGGAACTTGAAGAAATTTAACTGGTTTACATATTTATACTTTGGCTTTCAATCTTGAGCATGAAGTACTCTAAATGTCCGTTTCAAATGCTCGTTTCCACTAGCCATTTTAGAATGCTCGATACTAACAAACTGAATTTTTGCTACGAGGGTAGAGTTCAGATTTAGCTATAAACTCGGGGGTGTACAGTAATACCTATACGGCATTAGGCACTTTATGAGAGAAAAGTAAGCATTATTTTCATAGAAATACAAACCTACACTCTCAAAAATAAGCATTTAAATGAAAATTATCGATAAAACTTCTTAGTAATATTTGGGTTAAGTATCATTACGTTTTTAATATCAATACAAAAAACTTTTTGACAAATATCAAAATAGATTATACTTAATATCAGTCATCATTATATTATTCTGACAACAAACAGTTTATGTGAATCGGGCTATTTTCTGAATCAGCTCAACGCGATTTCTAAGTTCTAATCTATTAAAGCATTACAACGGCCAATATTGCCCAGATCCTGTATCATTCTATTGAGATAACTTTTTGTGAGAAACTGTGTTTTAACTTATTTGTAAAAAATTTACAAATAGATTTTTTCGGGCTAGCTGCCCTAGAAACATTGGATTTATGTGCAAATAAATTTGAAATAGATTGTATAATAAGAAACATTATAGTTTATGTAACACAACTGTTATTTCATATATGTTAGAACTTTATGTTGCATGTTATGCCTAAAATTTTAAGCATTAAAGAGATTCGGTTTCAACACCAGTACTTCAAGTATCGTTTCAACCTTTAATTCTTAAAACGAACCTCAAAGTTTGCAAATTTGTTGAGTTTTGTGCACACAGGAGACTTGTTCAACAGTCATGGTTTTGCTTGCTCATCTGGTATAATTCAGAAATTTAACAGTAACGTAGAAGACTTTGCTTTAAAGGCAAAGAAAGTGGTCAAAAACTGTGCAGGCTTCACCACTAAAAAAGTTGCATTTTGATTTACAAAAACATCGTTCTGCATCAATATTTAAAAAAACTAAAACCAGTTGCTAAAAGAACTTTTGAGAAAAGTTAGCAAAGTGTATACGTTTTTAAGAATGTAAGTATAAGATGTTAGTGCACCCTTGTCTATTCATAGACAGACTGATGAAACACGAGTCTTTATATACGTTAAATTAAGAAACTAGACCGATTGGGGATATAATCTGGTTGCTTATATATAGGCTCTCTATGTTTCTATTTGAATAATACAAGGATGGCGCGACATTCATTTTCATGTGCCTTCAAATGAAAAAGCTGAACTAAAGAGGGATTGGTTACAAGTAAAGAAAGAACAAATCGAAAGCGAAAGGAACTCTCCAAATACTTTAAGCCCTTAATTTTAATAGAAGACTGCTTGGAGAAAGATAATGTTGAAGTTAATGTCAATGCCAACAAGCAACGACTCTTCAGAAAGAATTCATAAAAGAAGTACTCCTGATAACATATAGCATCAACATCAACAAGAATCAGGATGAGGAGGGTCTTTAGGGGTCAGCGTGTGGATGAAACCTTCAGATCAGACTACATCTATTAATACAAATCTTTCATTCATACATAAAAAATAGAAGCATTCATAAACAGAAAGATCCTCAAATCCTCTTCTCCTTCTGTTCATTTAACTTTTGCAACAAACCTTTTTAGTGACTAAATGTTCAAGAAACCCAGTCTTCAAATAACCAAGACAGTAAAGAGTAAACTTTTGCTCACTTTATAGGGAAACAGAGAAAGGGACGTTGCACATTATTGAGAACTGTGTTGATAAAATGATTCGAAACGTTTCGAAACTGCTTATTAAATACGATAAAAGATATCAGATTCTAAAAGGACAATTATATCGTCTGGTTCTTTTCTTCGAACCTTTTGTAGCTTGACGAATGAAAAAATTTGCAATATTTACCGCAGCTTGTTACAATTTCAAGTTTTTCCCATGGTACCTATTTGGTACTCGAGAAAACAGAACATTTGCACCATTTTAAAGCTTTCAACACCACCGTGTGCAGTTAAATCGTCGTCTTTTGCATTTTCTTATTCAGTATAAAAGTAAGTATTCCTTTCAGTGTTACAATTTCCCGTAATATCTTTAATGCAAATACCATTTTAAAACTAAACAAGGTTGGTTGGTATCTTAATAGTTCATATAACAGTTTAACTGTGTATCGATTTATGCTAAGACAAGATCTACAAAATCTCATGTTGGATATACAAACAAAGCAAAAGTAAGTTACTATGTTTATGTCAGTTTCTAATGCCTTTCCGTGCGTCTATATCGATTTCATAACAACGATAAATCGCCTTGATACGCTAACATTAATACGATACTTTTCTCTAAAAGTTGCCAATTAAAAACTCACCTTGTTTTAACTGCCGTCCTTGGATCTCACAATCCCGTTATAATTCTGCCCTTCTTTGTCTTCAAAATACATCTACTTCTTGTGGCTGTTCAGTGTATTTGTCGGCCTTCTTACGATTGCTCCTCATAAGCTTTCCACTGTCGGAAAATGAAAAGGTGAAAAGGCTTCTTATCAAATCCTATCAATTCGTTACGAACAATAGATGTTGAGCTGTAGCTACGATTGATTTCGTTAATCCTGACAGCGTCCGCCCCAAAATACGGGCGTCTTCTGTGACTTACTAGCTAAATAGATGATCCTCCTAATTTCTTTTCCCAAATTTTTCCCTTCTCCTTTATTGTTAAAGTTGTTCTGTCCGGTCCATTCTTTCTTTTTTAAGGCATCTGTGCGCATACAAATCCATAGTTTTCCATCGATCAGCAGAAAATAGCAGTTCTTTAAACAGGCTGGAATTAAAAGAAATATAATTATTATCAACCAATTGCAAGTAATTAATTTATAGCATTAATTTATAACCCATATTAGAATATAGCTTTTCATATTTCTATTCTCATCATTTAAAATGAAATTAAAAATTTCAGAAAGATGCAATGAAAAGTAGATTATAGTAAAATTTCAAAATATGGCACCAATTAGACTTGACTCAATTCTAGGGAAATATATCTTATTTCTACAAAACCTTTTCATCGGAGATTTTTTATATGATCAGATAATAGATTTTTGGCAAACCATTGTGAATATTGTCATGATATGTCCGTTATTAGAAGGTGTCCATGATTAAGTGGGTGTCCGTTAATCATTGTCTCAGGGACGTCATTGGAAATAAATCACATGCTCCCTCTAGTATTATCAAGTAGGAAAAGTTTGTTTGCTGGACGAACTATTAGCTATATTCATGTCATGCTTCAATGGTTGAATGCAAAGGTAGTTAAAAACGGAATTCATCTTCGGTCTCTATCACATATACTTTATGCTGACTAACAAAAGTTCCTACGAACTGTTTTTACAAAAAGGTTGGGGTTGAATGAGCGTAGAATTGAAAATCGTTTTTATTGAAGGCTTAGTTGCTTCTGCACCCTCCACAGCCCTAACGCTACAACGCCCCCATTCTCGCCGTACGACAGAGAAACACTTAATATCAACGTAACTATCAATTTTGTGAAATAAAATCTATTCAACTCAAAAAACTAAGTGGATTACATCTTCAGCAATAAGACAACTTTTTCATTACTCTAAAAGCATATCAAAACTCATTACATCAAACAGAACAGGTAGGCCATTGCATGATTAGGAGTCTTATAGCAGGAAAAGCGTTTATAAAACTGATAAACATTTCGAACATCGTGGAACCATTGCTCTCTTCCATATTTGTTATTTTGTTTATTTATATTTGTATTACTTAGTGCAAAGTTATCTTCAGTCTCAGAACAGCCCTCCTTTTCCATTTTATATAAAATGGTGAATGGCCTCACTAATAGATTAAAATTTAAGTAAATATACATTACATAAGTAATAATTTATATATACATATAAGTAAACCTATATTTGTATTTTTTCCTGATATTAAACGACACTTTGACCCAACCTTTGTAAAAATTTTTAAGCTCCACTCAAAACGTTATCAGCAGATGAAAAAGAAGAGAAATAAGAGCAAACAAGAACTGACTGTTTAGCTGGAAAAAGAAATAAGCTAACCTCCAATCAAGGCAAGAACAGTTAAGTTACACAAAATTATTTAAGATACTGATTAAAGACTGTTGATTCTTGCTACAGATATTCATAGCAAACGACAAATATAACAAATATAGTTCAATGCCATCAATGGCAGCAATGGTTGTTCCTTAAAAAATAATTATGGTCTTCGTCACATCTTTCTTGGTCTCACTGTATAGGAATTTATCTCCCGTCTCAGAACAGCCCCCCTTTACTTTTATATAAAATGGTGAAAGGCCTCACTGAATCAGAGGTTTCTGGACAAGCCTCGATTAGACAGCGAGGCTCCATATCAACGTCTGAAAAAAAGAGTCAAAACAAGTTTCTAAATATTTTGCAAGCTCTTCTGAAGCAAATATGAATTCAGCTTCTCTTTGAATCCTACATCACTTTCATATCATTTGCATACTAATTCAAGTTAAAATTTATTTGTCAATTGTTTAACGTTATTTCTACAATAATACAATTTTAGATCTGCTGTTTTCGAGAAAATGCTACATATACATTTGTTAAAAGTAGTTTTTTTTGTAAAATCTGCTGCAATAACACAAAGATGTTTCATGTAAAGCAAGTGGCTGTGAGAAGATTAAAAAAACTAATATTATGTATTAACGCCTCACTTAATCAAATATCCAAGATGTATTATGCTTAATACGATCTTAAGGCAACTGTTCAATTAGAGCTGCAGCTTTGGTGCGTCACGTCCTATGCACTAAAGCTTGTATCACATGTTGTAATTACATTCATATATCTAATGTTCCATTATTCGACTTATAAACTAAAACCTCCCGAAAAAACCTATTGAAGCCATCATCACCAAGTTTAACGAGCCAATCAGCTTCCAGTATTCTACATCATAATGTAATCCCAACAAATTTCATTGGTCCCTTTTATCCAATAAAGTCCCTTTTTGGAAAATCAACAGCTATAGTGTAGTTAAGTGGTGACTTTCTAATTTTCTTCTGATCAAATTTTAGCATTTTTTGGTACAGTTTTTGTAACAAGAGCCATGGAACATAAATTATAAACAGCATAATTACCTGGAAATGTATAAAATCTGTTAAATCTACTAATGATTGCCATGTACAGTTTCATTACCATAAATCCTTTCCTCTGGCTCGTCAAATTACAAACCAGGCCAAAAATCATTGCAAAAATCAGGTCTTCCATTTGCTACATCTCAACCACCTTGCGGTAGAGTTAGCTGTTATGGCAATAGGCATTTTAGTGTGTTTTCAGGTTCTCTGATCAAAGTGCAAAAATTCGAAACATATACAAGTACTACATCATAGCTTTTCCTTCCTCTTGAAAAATAAGCAATTTTTAGATTTTTGTTGGCAAAAATTTAAGATAACTTTCATGGAGTTTCTTATTCACATAGTAAGGAACTTTAAAATTTAAACTTCAAAATCAGAAAAAGCAATGCCTCAAATAAATTCAACCAAAAATCGAAAGTTTTAAATAGTGGTAAGTCATCAAGCCCAGGTTTTGGTGAGAATCTTTTAGGAAGCAACCCCAGTCATGCATAATTTAGGCTAACAATCCCATTTCGAATTTTCAGTGACCTTTCAAGTAAAAAGGTTCGCGAGCTTCATATTTCTTCTAGACCCAACATCTACTGCGTCAACCTTGTGCAAAGTTATGCTGTCGACAAGTCGGTATTCCGTTTTATTCTTAGCTGTAGGGAATTTTTATCATTTACCCCCTGTGAAACAATATTAAATTTTCTGGATAAGCCTTTCTAAGGCGATTGTTGTTAAGAAGAAGCACAAAAATGCGACTCTGTGAGACGTCATATTTTGTATTCATAAGCGTAGAGTCCTAGCTGCTAAACACAAAGAGTTTCATAGCCTTTTCTTTAATACTTCTGTTAAGCCAATCCCTCAAAGGCCCCTAAGTACATTTCACGCTGCTAAAAATCTCCGATAAAAGTTTTAACAAAGGAATACTTAAATCGATCCCATCCACATTCGTATTTTATCGCGTATACGTTGTAATAAAGTTTTCTTTATTGCAACATGCCATCACCCCGTCAAATTATGATCTTTATTAATCATTTACAACTGTGTGTCAAATGAATCCGGAGGTATCTCTCAGAGGATCGGGATAAAGAAGACTCAGTGTCGCTTCTCAGTTCGTTTTGTGGCGGTGGGGCGAACAAAGCAAAACCTATTAACAAATCCTAGAGCCTGCTCAGACAATTTATAATCTAAACTATAGAAAGACCGTAAGGCTAGTCAAAAATAGGGTCAGTCGATATATATAAAGCGTCCGAGGAACCACAATCTTGGCTTTCCGAAGAGGGGTCGCAGAACTGAAAATGGTATTTTGACAGACAGTTTGGGCATGGAACAGTGTAAGAAACAAAGTAATTTGGTCACCAAATTTTTGCCGCGCTGAAATTTAAATGCAAACAGAACGAATTATCGGCCTTTGAATCTGGCATGAATGGGTAATGCAGCATTCCCAACAAAAATCTTTCTTCTCCATCCAGACAGCAGGACAATCCTTATTTCCTTTTGATTTCCCGTACGAACACAACACGTGGTTCAAAGAAAGCGGTCTGTATTAATTGACTTCATTTACTTGATCCAATTTTCTATGAAAAGGGATAATTCTGATCTCCTGTTAATATATCATTGACCTTTGTCGGGGAAGTAACCGTTCTGATTTCTTTTTCGGGGTATACTGTGCAATGGGTGTGCTTGGCTGTTTTACCTTCTAAATATAACTTCTAGATAAGAGAGACACAGTCACTTCGAAGGACACTACAACTTCCCCTTACATATCTGCAGACAATACATGTGAAAATCTTAATTACACAGTCTATTTCCATTCCAGGCCTGGTTATTAGCTATGTCTTCCTTTTCTGATTCTATTCTTTAGAACATTAACAAACGAGATCTTTGATTAGTTATATAGAAACGATTCATCCGACAGATAATCCCTAAAAAATCTCCCATGCTCGTTGCAAAGACTTTAATTAAAGAAAACGATAGTGATTCCTTGAAAATGCAGTAAATAAGACGTTTAGACAAACAGCTATACACAGACGGACGTGATTGGTCTGATTTTGACAGGCATCAATCTTACAATAGGATAAAGTTCCTTAAAAGGCGTCTACATATTAATAAACATTTGATGTGTGATACCTCCAACGTTCTATTACAACACAAGTCTAAGAATACCATCTTTGTGCGAGCAACATTCCCTTCTCAGTCATGACTCGAATTATAAATTTGAAAAAGAGTTGTTTTTCTAGTATGCTGACGTTGACTAATTTTTCCCGCTCCATACAATGATGTAGAATGGGGACCCCTGTTGGCAGCCTCTAAAGGGATATAACTTCAAAGAGGTTACGCCTTGAATGAATCTGACGACATGACGCAGTTAAATAAGGAAAGAAGCCATACCGATGTTTATATGTTTACAAGCTTTGCTAGGGACTCTGCAAACTTATGATGAGAATAACAGAGACTTGATAATAAAACAAAGGCATTATCGGTTGATATGTGTAGTAAGCTAGAAATAAGAAGAAAAGATAATAAATAAGAAGGCAGTTGAGTAACAAAACTCTCTCAGCCAGATAATCTATTGCCCGTTTGGGTGCTTGCAGACCCTATGGCGGTTTCTTATTAGGATGTCAGTATGAAAGAAGTACAGCATAAAACAATTTGATTGAAAATCAAGTATTGAGCCTCTTTCCTGGATTAACCTCGCACTAGTATTATAGATTACGGCTTATCCGAAGACCTCCTTTAAACAAAATTGTATAACTGCTGTTTTATAATCTACGGAGTCTAAAACTAGACCGGCACTCACCGTGATAAGTGCACAAAATTATGAAATATTTATGTATAGAAAACAAGACTATCCTACGTGGTATGAGGGTCTTGATTTGATTCACTTGGTTTTAAATACAAATGATTATGAAAAAAAGTTTCAAGCTGAATTCCATATAATGGGTAGAGCTGTACAAGTGATTTCGATTGTGCCACAGCGGGTCGTTGATCAGTTTGGCCCCAATTGTTTCGAAAGTAACATTTCAAAGTGATTTAGCCCCAAAAGAGACTGATATCGTGATTGGACAAGATTGCTCATGTGATCCACATCAAACAATTAACATATCTCAGTCAACTGCAGCCTGTTGCAGTAACGTTTCCATGAACCTCTTTTTGGTAAGGTATGCCATAACAGGTGAAAAGGTTGAATCAGTTCGACTGTCCAAACATAAAATACCTATTCGAGTTCCCGACAAGTAGTTACAGTACTGGCAAATAAATGTTTTTCAATTTAAATTCTTTTGTCGGCAAATAAAAAAAATGAATAGATTCGCAGACTTTGCTCCAATGTTTTAAACTTTGAAAATATTTGAATAGCGATCAACAAATCCATGCAAAAAATGTCCTCCATTTCTGCCTGAAAGATTGTCAGCGTATTCTCAAAATGTGCAAGACATACACTTGGAGAGATATTTTGCCGGCAAATCTAAGAATCTGCTCCCCCTCCCACCCTTTAAAATTTTCATCCGTTTCGCCGCTGTCTCAAATCAGGCTGCTTGAAACGGTGTTAATCCATAAAAAGTGGATTGCAATGGAACGTGTCGAAAATGATGAAAGTATGACTGTCTTAAGAGGATGGGACTCCCTAATCTATTTTAGTTTTAATAATCTGACATTACGACATCTTGCTCGACATCAAAATAGCTGTTAAAATACCTCATTATCTTCTCGATCGTTTTATATTCATTTTGTATGTATGAATAAGCTCTTGGAGGGAAAAAATCGACCCAAAACTTACACCCCTCTCGAGAGTTGTTTAGCGCTTATTTTCTGCAAACACAAAACTTATTGACATGATTTTCGATGTAAAGTTAGCGTCACTGACACGCTTCAAAAAGTTCGTCCAGAATCAATTTTGATAAAGTTATATTAATCCTTTTGTCTCTTGCTATCCGTTTTTAATATGGATTAAAGAGAAAGCATTACAATTAATAAGATTCTTCCGTGCAATAGAAGATGCCCAAGGCAGCTTTCGAGCCTCTTTATTACTCTGTTCCTTCATATGTCCATAAATGATTATTGATATTACAATGGCAATAAATATGTCTAAGATCACTATATTTCTTATGACAGAGTTATTGTTTTATTATTGCACAGTGTAGTTATTCATAAGAACTTACACAAAGATAACCAGCTGCTTATTTGATGGTTCTTTAACTTAATTTAGCAACGCCTTTAAAGTCTGCCTGGCTTGTCAATTATGCATCTTGCAACCTTTTTAAGACATTACTACCAGTATATCGTTTGTAGAATCCTGCTGATTAACTTTATCGAGCAAGTTGTCATATGTTTTTGTCATTTTTGCGATTCTTCATTGAGATTGAAAGACCAAATTGAAAGGCCAGAAAGCTAAAATACTCTGGTCAGCCAAAGTCAAATCTTGTTTTTTGTGTAAGCAACTGTCAACATGACATGAAGCACGCATATTAAAGACATAGACAGGAGCTTTTTCAAATGATGTTCTCATATAGTAACACTCTCTAGGCAGCAGTAGGAAAAGTCTTTTTGCTTTATGAGCCATCATCGAGCGAAAAAGACACCCAGACCACATATGATTCTCTAGATAGAGACCTAAAGATAGAGACAATGTATTCCAGAGGGACTTTGGTTCACAAAAAACTTTTCATTACTTAATCAATTCTCTCCTAAATTGGGTATACTGTTAAGCATAACTGTTGAAATGAGAATAACTTAAAGAAATACATGCTTTCCAAATTCAATGCCTTTTATCCTTGAGGTTCATCATCTCACAAAACGGGCAGAATACCTCATAAAACATGTGCAGCATGTCATTCCTTCCTGCTCAATGATACAATATCAAAAGTGCTAGTTTTCACCACATTTAAGAGCATACGCGTCATTTCCCTGGGATATACTGCATTTCCTAGATACCATTATGTTAACTTAGTCAGCTGCAAACGAGATTCTATTTAGAAATATCATTATAATCTGATGAGGAGGTCTTTGTGGTATCCTTCTGTCAACCATATCGCATCACGATGAGTTGAAATGCCAGAAATCTTATTAGATACATCAGATTGAAAGAAATTGTGTATTAAAATGTTATTTAGATCGATTTAATATAAACGCTGGCATGAATACAACAGAATCTAAGCAACATGTCTGACTGGCTTGCGTAATCTTAACTCAGAGAGCTGCAGCAATAACAGTGTATTTTATGCTGTATTTTGGGACTTCTGTAAGTGCAAGGCTATAACTATTTCAAGATGGCATTAAATAACGGAAACATATCATACTGCAGTACTGTTCACCTGCCACTCTTCAAATTATAAATTTCAGATAACTTTCATTTCATATAACTGGAAATAAATTTCAAATGTCCAGATTTCGTAAATAGCACGCTGGAGAAAATATAAAAAAGACCTTACTGGATAGGTGTTAGGAGCACTAACAAGCTCACTCAATATCTAATAATAAAAGACTAACCTTTGGCCAAAGGCACTAAGAACGTTGCCTGATCACAATGAAAACTATATTAAGTGACATTTAATAGCAAATCACACCTCAAAACAAACAACAGGCAAAGAACTTGTGCCTACAACTTAAAGTAAAAAAGTTGAAATACACTGTAAGAATGATGTTACTAAGGAAAATAGACTTTTAAGAAAAAAATGGTAATTATTTGTGTACGTGAATCATTTTTGAAACAAAAGGTTTTAACTAAGACCCCGTTTACATGAGACCTGGACCAGATCGGATCCACAAGTATCCGGAAACTTTTGGATCCGATCCCTGAAGTGACAATGCATTTACACGGGATCCGATCCAGAACCATTTGCGTTTACACGGGAACGGATCCAGATGAATTATACAGGTTAGGCGCATGCGCTTTTCGAATATTGGCGCGCCGATGACGTTTTCAGAACTTTGTGCGTGATCAAAACATAGGTCAACCTGAACATGAAGGGAGGTAACGCTAAAAGGGGTAAATTTGTGTGGACTAAGGAAAAAACTGCGCCACTTTTAAAAGTAGTATTGGATTACAAACTGCAAAGTTTGCAGGTGGACAGGATTGGGAAAATATGGAAACTAAGTACGACGACATATCGTCAAAGTTTCGTAATAATTCTTCAACACAATAGTCTGTCAACTTGATGTTCGGTCGGATCCACTCTCGTGTAAACGGGTTCTTATAGATTCTCTTTTTGTTGAAGATTGGAAAGGCGGCAATTAATATGCAAGAGTCAAAAACAATTCAAATAAGCTGAACTTGTGCTTAACTTAAGCTTAACTCACGGTAACAGCTGTGCAAAATTTTTGGTAACAGCTCAACTCATCTTTGCTTTTTGTTTAAAATAATCTAAGAAGTGTTGTTTTTTAGCAAAGGCCAATTTAAAGGGATCCTTCATGAAAAGGGAGCAAAGGGTCCTCCATAAATGGGGGCAAGACAAGGACGACACCAGCAGTGATATATTGGAGGGGGGACGGAGATCATAATATTTCCGAAGACATATCTATTTCAATGGTAAATTGATGCTACGCATGCGTATCTACTTGCTAGTTCCTATTTGCATGATATTGGTCTGGGTGTTCACTGAGCAACCCAGCTATATTCTAGATGCAGATATATTTCTTCAAGGTGTTGTCTCCTATTTTGCTGAAGTGACTAGTCAAGACAAAGGACCACTTTGGCTATTGTCAGACAATGCAACATAAAATAGTCGATTAAAAGCAAAATTACTAATAACAAAATATGAAAAGCTGAGAAGATTAACATCAGTCAGTCATTGCGATGTGACTTGTTGAGAGTTCTAAAATTTTCCGACAAACATTCAGATTTCCGACTAACAGCCTTAAAAGGGGCGACGCTCCCTCCCATGCCCCCTCCCCCTTCAATTGACATCGGCTCTGGAGCAAGGGTCCTCTTTTTATTCTTACTTTACTTTGCATTTCTTTCAATTTCACTTTACTTTGTATTCTTTAACTATTCGAAATCAAAAAGAAAGTATTGAAAATGTTTCCTTTTTGCCAATACTTTAATCACTACAGATATATTCTATTTGAAAAAAAATGAACATATATTCTTCAAATGTTTCTATGATTAGGGCGGAGTTTTGCGTTTTGATGTTTATTAAATATCCGTTCTAATCCAAAGGTCTACGATCTATTTCGTTTCATGGCCGTTGATTCATATTGCAGTCGACCATTCAAAATTCAAATGAAAAACATTCACACCGAACTGGATCTACTGATAATAACCGGCTGAGTTACTGACAAAAGATAAAATTGATTGAGAACACATCAAGCCAAATTTGGAGATTATTTGGTTTGAGATATCAACAAAAGACGAGTTATAATGTTAATAAAGCCATTAATATTTGATTGGATTATTCACGCGAATATATGTTAAAGAAGCAATTTAACTTGTCTCTGCCACAGAAGATGTCTCAGCAAAAGATCAAAATCGTATTTCTAATGACTCAAGTCTAAAATCTTCGCTTTGCTTCACTCAAACTTAACTTTGATATCTAGCTCCATATTCAAATATTGTTTAGACTCCTTTTGGGAAAAGGACGAAGAAAGGAAATTCAATTCATAAGGCTTTCAATAGAAATTTACTCTTTCGTAGGTAACTGATGTTCTTTTACAAGCGATACCGTCTCATAGATAGATAGATAGATCGATAGAAGAGATGGAAAAGTAGATACCAGAGGTATGTTATTCTCAGGGCAGAAACCTACTTAACAAGGGTGGTGAGGCATGGCCTTGTTGAAGCAATACCTTCAAATGTAAAGCAAAACCTTCCAAATACAGCTGAATATCCCTAGACAATTTCATTCACCAACGTAGGATCATTGGTAAAACAATTAGGGGGCTTGTTTTTTAATGAAAAATGTCCTGGAGTCTGTTGGCTGCACGTAAGTATAGCGAGGAGACGTAATGCACTTTCAAATGTTTGCTGTAAGAAGGTTTATCTAGATTAATGCTCCTCTATCCTATCAACAGTCTTGATTTGTCTCTCTATGTGACATCGTCTGGCTCGTCATTGACTTTTAAAAGAAATTGATTTCTAACCAATTGCAACCACATTTAAAACAACAATATTAAAACGAGCCTACTTCTTAGATTACTTTGAGATTAACAGAGGTAATCGGGTACAAAACATCCTACATCGCCGTCTTCAGCGTAAACGTCGTTGAATTTTCTTTTAGTTTTGACACCTTAATAATATATTTGCCTTCTGTTTGCATGGTTGAGTTTACGAATATTCTAGAAGTTTAGCAAAATCAAGTCACGATGACGTAAATGGTGTGCTAACTGCCACAATACAAAAAGGTTAAGAGAACAAAGCAGAACCTTCAACCTTTCTTACTTTCATGAAAACGTCTCATATCTACTGAAATTACAGCACACGAAATAGAAGTACCCAGGCCAAAGCTCACTTTTATTTAATCTGTATCAGAATCTACTTTAGTTGACATGTATCGACAATTGTTTATACGGGTGAAAATATTCTTCAAATTATCCCGAAGATGACATTTAAAAGTAAACTAGCTTACATTGAAACCAAAGATTCAAAAATTAGGCTGGATTGCACTGGACTGAACTAGACTTCTATGTACAGCGACCCTACCTACAACAGCTTTCTATCCTTTTTGTTGAATACTGCTAATATTTTTAATTTTAGGAAATTGAGCTTTTTGCGAATATTATTTTTTAACGCCTTTAAAAGGCTGTCGTGCTGCAAAAAAGTCAAAATTACACGATCAATTAAAAAAAATTTGTTTGCATATTAAAAGCACTTTTTCTGACATTCCACGGAGTATGCATTTTAGGATAAAGATAGAAAGTGAGGGAATACATGCTTAGGAAACACAGGATTTGTGTGAAAAGAAATGAAATGAAAATAACGCACTTGATTGGTTGACTCTTTAGCCTTGTAAGGTTGAAGTGTCAAACCAAGAAAGCTACTTTTATGTACAAAAATCAAGATTTTTCTCCATAAAACATTATCTATCCAGTAATCGACAAATGATCAGTGATTTTTACGCCGAGTTTCATTTAGTTCGAACAACCTGACAAGTAACTCTGACTCACAATGCTAAAATTTTTAACCTGCATCCTATGAAATATAAAACTGATTTTTTTTCTTGAGTAAAGAAAAAATCAACTGTAAAGCAAAGTAGACATTTTAGAACGTATTCAAAAGTTTGTCCTTACCAAACTCCAGGTCCGAATTCATTTCCAACACTCCTTTGAATCCTTTAAATGCAGCTAGCATTGTTTTTACCTGGAAATGACAATACACTTAACCCAAAATGTTACAAAAAGGTTTCAAATCAATTAGGAATTTCCAATATGGATATATATTGAAAAGTTACAAAATGTTACTATTCACTAAGTGTCCATATTGGAGATTCCCAATTGTGTCGAAACGTGTAGAGCTTGTTTTTTCCAAACAACACATCTTGATGAAGAATAACATAAATCACTTAACCTAGAAAAGGCAATTCAAACGTTAGCTAGGAATGAATGGCAGTGCTGCAACTTTCAGAAAAATCGAAGACAAAAAAGTGCCAAGCTAGTGTAATTACTTGATAGCTGGTCAGATTTCGTGTCAAAAGAAATAGAAATGATGAAGGGTAAGGCAAATGAGAACATATTTAGGTTAACCAGCTGTTAAACAAAACAGCCAGCAGGGAAGCAGATATCACAATGTTTTCTTGCATAATTGATCAAGCAAGGTAAATGTGCACTTAATGTTTAGAATTCTAAAATAAAAATGTAACGAATTCATATTTCTTTTAACAATACTAGCAAACAATTTTTTGTGTTATGTTCTGTTGGATGAGAGCTGTGCAAAGTGCGGAGCAAGGAGAGTAGGCGTAATCTTATTCAACAAGTGTTGATTGTTGTATTGATGCACTGCTTTGCTGGCTGGTGAAAAAAAATTGATAAAAAAACGAATCGTTCGAGTTCATTGTCGTGCTACGTGACTTATTTTCAACATTTAGTTCTATTTATTCTAATAAACAAACAAGAAATGTTTATTTTTTTCGCTGACCCTCCTTTCTAGATACGGATGTACACTTTTTAAGTATTGCATTGGCTTGAAATTGCATTGTATTTTATGTGTATACAGGGCGGGATAATCTTGAAAGCTGTATATTTGGCAGATGTAAAGATGTTGCTTGGGTTTGACAATTATTACTCTAATCTTCATTCATCCAAGGAGTCTGACATATTCCCTGGTAATGCCGTGATACGAACGTCCATGGGTTCTCGTTAAACTAGCTGCAGCGGTTGCCTTTCTTAGAACTAAACCCCCAAGATCAGACGCAAAGTTGGAGAAGATAACCCAAGATAAGTTAAACCGCCATTGTAATATCACAGCTGTAAAGATGAAAGATCACTTTCAAAGTTGATTGTACATTTGCCTAGTCAAGGAGAAGTAATCTCTGCTCTAGTCTTGGTATTATCACTAGTAAGCCTCTTGGTTCACTTCTTCTCTTTTCCTCTCGGTGTGGCGCTCACAAATCTTAAGCGATAATATCTTGCTTGACGCCGTACTTCCCATCTTCAAACATCTAACTGTACTTACAAGGCTTCCGAAAAACATACAAAGAAGCCGCGAGCCAAGAGCAACCCTAAGACAATCAAAGGATAAGAATTTCATGAAGCTTCTGAAGTGACAGTAAATTTTATTTGTTTTTAATATTAACAAATCATGGATATTAAGTTTTGTTTCACCAGATACTACTGAAATTCCTTTCAAGGCGAATTTTTAAGTTCCGTATTCAAGGGTATTCAGTTTTTTGCTACAAATCTAAAGGTATGTCTTTGTGAAGAAGGAATTACTGAAAATAAATGTAAAACCTTAAAGTCACTACCCTAGCAAGGTTTTTTAAGACTTACAGAGATACTAGAAAAACTCAAATTTGAAAAAATTCTTGCATCCAACTTGGTATGAGTAGCTGATAGACCCTTCAAGGTGAGATTCTGAGGCTTAATTTAACATAGAAAAAGAAAGATTATTTCAATTTCATTCGACGCAGATGAAACCAAGAAAAACTTTATCACAAGCTTCGGCTGCTGCATTGCAAAACTTTTTCAATCGAAAACTTGGTGCATTTTCAAAAGTGATCAGCTTAATCTAAGGGATTTTCCAATTAATGAAAAATCACTTGGTTTACATATATGCAATCAATATAGCACTGGTAACAGAGTCGCGGTTCCAGTTCTTTTTTGTTAGTATCCAACCGCGGTACATGACCACTTTTCTGATTTAATGCCGTCGCTTGTCCTCTTTACAGTAAAATATAAAGATAATCATTTGTTTCCGTAGCTGTTTCTACAGTGCGAGCGTAACCTCTAGTTTCTGTGTCTCGAAAATATTCTTCTTTCGGTCGGGAGATAAAAGCATCCTTGGCCTCTTTGATAGATTAGACTGATGCAGCTCTTTATAGTACTTTATTCTTTTAATTGTTTCGCAAAAGTCTTCTTTAGTATCATTATAAACTTTGCTTTATATGATGAAGTTTGCAAAGGATTTTCAAAGTTTGTAAGACTTTGCGAGGAACATTATTGTTTTCGAAGTCTGTCACGTGCTGCATGCTGCTTTATACGCACGGGTGGCACAGTCAAGATTTACTTTCAATGAATTATCTCAAATTCCTAGCTTTTGAGTAACCTTTTGTACATTTCAGAATAAACTGGGACCAAACAGCAATGAACCGAAACTCAGTGCCGAAGCCAGATCTGGAGAGTTGGGGGGGAGGGGGTACTCAATAAAAGTTAGGTTAGACCAGTTACCTTGGGAAAAGTGTTCCCAGCTATTGTGAAAATACTGTGAAAAAATAATTTTCAGAACTTTCTTAAGACATGTTTTTAAGAAACCTAGGTGCAAAACTTGCTTCTAAATTCTAAAATCCAATTTTTAAGTTGTTTTAATGCTTACTTGTATTTAAAATTCTGACACTCAATTGATTCGTATTTGCTATTTCAAGAGCTGTTTGCTTCACCTAATTAAACTTTCAGATACTGAAGGAAGGGTTTTTAAAACAATACATTTAGATTTGGTTCTTCCAATATCATATAAGATGTCTTTCTTTGATACATGACAAGATATAGAAACTTATGATAAACCTTTCCTTACTAAGAACTATTGTAATTATAAATGAAAATAGTTTTCTTTTGCAAATAAAACAATTAATGCCCATTAGTCAATGCTTGCTGAAAGAAGATTTTTGTATTATGCAATAGGTGATATCAATATAATATAAACATGCTTTGCTAACTTATTCAAAATTTCATTCAAAGGATTTGATAGAAAGAATTGATCATTAATGAAATATGAATATTAGAAATTGCCAACACAATTTATGTTCCAGTACTCAAGGTGCTTGAAGAGAGTGTGATTTCAAGGCAACCTAGATCCATGTTGAACAAATTTTCACATACTGCTGTGCTGATTTCACAATAAATTGTAAACTTAGTATTTCATCAATAATATTCAGTGGCTAATGCTTGTTTGCTTATTTCCTTTTCATAAATCAATAATCTGTTGTAGTTAATTTTGAATTAAATGCTTTCTCAGCTTAATCATTGTACCTTGTGTCTTGTAAAAGACAAAGTTGTCTCTTTGATCTAGATAGGAAATATCGATTCCCTTGCATACCTCCTTTCGTTATTATTGTTTCTTCACTTACCTTTAATTCAATTTAGTACGTTAATTGATATTTTACAAGAAACTTAAATTTGATGAGTACTTTCAGCACAATAATCGGACCACTTTCTCTTGCAATTATGAAATGAAGAATATTAAGGACAACTACTACTTTGAATGAATCATAGAAATTCGCGCTTCAAATAAATTTTTACAATAATAAAACAGCAACTCTTGATTTATCAAACTGCAATGCTTTCTTTTTGAGAATAACATGATTTATATCTATCATTGCAAGGGAACGCTCATTCGTTCAACATGTCTAGGAAGTTTTCCCAAGTATGCAAGTCTCCTTAAGCGAAATATATTTCTTCGGCATTGACATTTTAGGATATTAAAAACTAGATGATGCATGAAATTGTGTAGCATCATGAAAAGGAACACGTTTGTAGTCGATGTTTACTTTTCTAAACAATAAGAAAAGCACGGAACAACTGATTCTCTAGTTGTAGGATTTTCTGTCAGTTTTCATGTGTTGAAAGAAAAGAAAGAGTACTTTTAGACGTAATTAATGTCCTTGAGTGCAGGAAGTTTGATGTAAGTATCATCAAAATTTTGAGTGCATAAATTGACTGCATAATTTCAAATTGTCAATGAGTAACCACAATAGTTAGCATCATTTCGTGTTAATAACATGAACATGCGGGTCCTGCGAAGTGAATGCATGTGTTAGGCGCATCACAACAACTGTTCAAGCAGATTCAAAAATTCAAAGAAATAATCACACAATATTTGCCGAAAAAATTCAACCATATTTTCTGCAGGTGATTGCATGTATGAGCAAGCAATTTGCACGGAGTTCCCATACGGGCGCCGATTAATACGTCCAGCAGCAGTGATTAGATCAAACAATTCATTGGCTAATCCAGTCTAAAAAGTTTCAGCAAGAATTAAAGCAACAAAATGATCCCACTTTAAACTGATCAGCTAAGGTAGAGCTTCTCAATTACGGTAATAGCTACAAACAAGCCGCGTCGCATTTTACAGTGAAAATAATTAAATGACGCGAATTAAGATGAGGAAAATCTTGTCAGTGAATTAGACGTCTACCACTGATTTTTATTTAGTTGTGTGCAAGCCGTATAACTGTCCTAATTGCTATTATTTTCGGCAGTATAAAACAAACTGGTCACATGCTAAATGTCTCCATTATTGTACGTTGTACCATAAGGGCGATGTGACACCAAGAGGTGAAACCCTCTGCAAAAAATCGTTTATCATGACATTGTACCATAAGGGCGATGTGACACCAAGAGGTGAAACCCTCTGCAAAAAATCGTTTATCGTGACATTGTACCATAAGGGCGATGTGACACCAAGAGGTGAAACCCTCTGCAAAAAATCGTTTATCGTGCCTTGTATAAAAGGTTGCATACTGACTGGATAATACAGATTAATGATATACGAATAAACTCAGCTTTGCTACAAGAAAACAACTTTCGTTCTCATCGAAACTCAAGTTGAACATCAAAACTCAATTTTCATATATTTTATGTTATACTATGAGCAATCTTCGGAAAAATTTATGTGATTCAGCATTTTAATTTTGATTTGTGAAAGCTTTACTTTCACAGTTTTGTCTTTTATTGTGCTCGTTTTAGAGAAAGAAAATATAGAAATTAATAATAGATTCTTTTTCCTGCTTCTCCCTCTCTATTCTTCTTTATTCGCATTCGTTCTCCGCTAGAACAGTCGATCTAAGGAATATGTATTTAATCTAATGCATTTATAGTAAATTTTACAGCTAATCCTTGGAACCTTGATAATTCGTGTAAAGCTTGTGCGAAAAGCTGACGTTCGTTCAAGAAAAGCAGGTGATTTCAATATACTGTCTAAAGGATTCAAAGGACTCGAATCAATTTGTCAGTGAAAGTTTTAATCTAAGATGGTACAAATAGCTGAGACAATACACCCATCCAAATTACGACCTCATTTTGTAAAATTCTTCAAATTCTTTTGTATAAAATTTTTGACCTCAAGTCCTGGCAAAAGAACTAAAAATTTCACTAAACATTTCACCAAACTTTTGTTTAGCCAAAAGTTTAGTGAAAAGTTTAGTCGTTTTGCCACCCTGTTTAGTGTTGTTTAGTCGTGTTGAGTGTTGTTGAGTGAAGTTTGATCCTTGACAAAAATGTTTAGCGTTGTTTAGTGTTGTTTAGCAAATGTTTAGTCGTTTTGCCACCAATTAAACACTTGTTGTGATCACGCAGGCGCACTAGCTGTGGAAATCCAAAGGTTTTCGTCTGTTTTCGTTGGTTTTCCTGTCTCTGCATGACTCAAAAAGCCTTTATGAGACATCTGCATATCTCGTTGTACGCAACTGTGTCTTCTTCAACAGTCAACTTTGTTGTCAATGTGCTAAAAAGTATTTTCTTTCCCCGTCGCTTCATCCAATTCTTACGTTTATCCACTGCTTCTGCATGCAAAAAAATAACCCACAAGCAAATTCCTATGCAAGATCCCCTACAACCCAACAGCGTCATAGACAGCTCGCTGTATTTGATCTTTATTTTCTTTGTATTATCGTGGTTTTCAATATGCGACCAAATTTAGGCCAACTTACGCTTCATAGGCCAAGTCAATTTTCGACCGCCAAGGGTGGCTGAAACTGGAGGGAAACATGTAGATAGAGCAGCAAGGTAAAAAAGTATCTGTTAGCAGGAGAAATCAGAAGAATTTAGCAGATGCAGAAGGCGGCAATAGAAAATTTTATAACCTTTGGCATAGGAATGCACCAAAAATGGAAACAGCAACGTCATTTAGAAGCAGGCGAAAGAAAAAATTATTTTTGTGCATTAAACAAGTGACCTCTATACCATGAAAGGATAGAAGGACACTCAGTTACATAAGAACAAACTTTATAAGAGCACCAAGGCTAAAGTTTCCAAAAAAACACGAACGTCGTAAGAACGTGTCTAGCCTAAGATAACTAAGAAAAAGTGAAACATCAGTGTGCTTTCTAGATTTTCTCTCGTGTTAGCAAAACCGACCAGATTTTATCAGCAAATCAGCCGTTCAATTGATAATTTCATTGAGAACTGTTAATAAGTTGTATTAGAAACAATTAATAGCATGCAGACATGTGTGTTGAAAAAAATGCTGAAACAAGACAAATATTAAGAGCGCCCGAGCCTCAAACTAAGAACCTAAGAACATCGAGCGTCAACAAAATTATCTGGCTTTTGTAAAAAAGAGTGTTTTAGACAATCATGTTCGTGACAAAGACAGTGCACTTGCAACAAGCTTCCGGGATTTGAAAAAACTAATTCACTTCCAGACCTAAGTTAAAGATCTCTAATGAATTTAGGACTGCCGTGAGGAGAGTTGGTATATAGAGAGTGCTGAAGTACGTAGAGCGATGTACGTAGAGAAAAGGAAAATGAAGGCCAATCAATTGTGGTTCAGGAATATTTCGATTAGTGGGTAGGGGAGGGTTTCCCTAGATACGATATCAGCCATGGATCAAGTCTGTCTATCATAGAAACCACATCAGCATATTTCACATCATCTGACTAAACTGACAGAAATACTTCCAAAATGAAAATGCTTTGCCTCTCATTTTGGTCAAGACGAATAAATGAGTGAAAGAACGATGTTACTATTACAAAGTTTAAACTTAGAAAACACAAAGAAATGTTTAATATAGTTAGAGCATTTTGTTAGTCCTTGTGCTTGGAACTCGAAACTCGACTTCAAATCAGTCATCTCAATCACCAGAACAGCTAACCTTTATACATTTATGTTGATGGTGCATAAAGGTGCAATCTTTTACAATCACTCTAGTGTTAACCGTTACTTTGAGAATGTGATGCATTGTGTTAAGTTAAGTAAAAAATATCACCAGAAAAACAAACTTATTTGCAGCGCTCTACTGACATTTACAAAGCTGAACAAAAATGCTATAAATCCAGTAAAATTAAATTTTTTAAATATGGGTGCAGCATTTAAAATTTCTCAAAGTCACACCCATATGATTGATTTCGACAACTTTTCCGGTTACGGCAGAAAAAGATTATTCTGTCGGATTCAGTCTATACGCCAAAGCAAATTCAGCTCTTCCTATATGGAATCGAGCACCGTATGACAGACTGGCTAAAGAAAGGTCTTTTGCATCTAATGAAGTCGATAGTTAAAAAACATTTGTTAAGGCTATTTATACAGTGGTCATGTTAGATAATACTTTATAAGAAACATGGAAGGCGATATTCATCTATATATGTAAAATCTTCTTCAAAAGTAAAGGAAAAACTTCTTCAGGTGTTAGAATATCACTGTTAACTTTAAATGTATACACTCACTTTTGAGATCCTGATGTCAGTGAAATTTTTAGGTGACAGCCTGTGCTGCCTTCCTTTTCTTGACTATCTGAGTAGTGAAGCTACGAAAAATGGAATTGCAAATCATTTAACGTTTTCTACACATGAAATTAGATATTGGGCTCTGAATGGGTGTTTTTTGTCTTTTCAGCATAAAATGCTTAATTTGAAGGAGGGGCAGTTGGTAGTTGGGGCGCTGAAAAATTTTCAAATATTGGTTACGAGAGTACGCTGTATACAACAATTTCAGATACCTTTTCAGAATAAACAACATAACTTTGAGGTAATCCTTGAAGCAAATTAACCTATCGGTCCAAGAACTTTTCTCATCTGATTCTCATTTTTCAAAAGGGGCGCACAATTTCCAAAAAGGGGCGCCAGGCTTGCTTCAACTCGTTGAGGGAGGCGCAACTGCCCCTAGTTGCCCCCCTTAAATCCGCCACTGTGAGTGAGTGAATGAGTTTTTTAGCCTATAAAATTTGATACTTCCATATATAGTACTAGCAAGGCCATTTGAGGATAAACGACAATGCAGTCATCAGGTAACTATGAATGCAAACACCACATCGTTTACCGATATGACTCTACAACCAAAGGTAATGTAAAACATGACAACTAGCCAGGGTCAGCACTAGAAAAAGTTTTCTAGGAGCGGTGCTGACTGCCGGGTAGATTTCATAATTTATATGACCACATTTTTTTGAGCAAGCAATAAATAACGCCAAATCTGTAGAGTAAAAAGCAAATTATCGTATCTTTCTCAGGAACAAGGGGAGGAGGTTACCTAAATAGGTTTTGAGGTACGGGGATGTGCCATTATTTAGTTGTACCTTTTCTGAAAAGTGCAGAATCATCGGTATCAGTTTTTGAAATATGTGCCAACTAAGGGTACCAAATGAAGAAACATGCAGAATTATGGGTACCATTTTGGGGAAATATTGCAAAATTATTAGGAGGAGAATTAAGCATTGACAAAATGAATTTCCCCCAATCTCATATCTTTCCTTTATCCATAGATTTTCATATTTTAATTTGCATATTTGCATATAAAGTTCAAGGGCATATGATTCATTTTAGATTAAAGTTGGGTATTATGGGGGGTAAAGAAGAAATTTATATGAAGGCGATCCTTTGAAAAAATAAATGATAGATGAAGTTGCAAGTGAGGCTAGCAGACCTCGCTCTAACAAAATTATTACAAATATGGCGGAAAATAATGAAAACATTGAAAACGTGGGTGAAGAGTTGATCGAATGCCTTGAGACGCAGTTAATGGAAATTGAGACCATAGAATATATGTTTCCTGGTGATGGGGAACTTGATATTACGAATCGTGAGACTCTTGATGATATTAGGGGGGTCTGCGAAAAATATAGATCATGTTCATCAGGAGATAGCGATTACAAAACTGCTCTTCTCAAACAGGCAAACTTGCTGCGGAACATATTGCTTGACATAAAGTTAGCAGTTGAGTTTGAATTCAATTCTAGTGTCAATGAAGTAATCAGTATTAATTTTTCACTCCCGTTATTGTACCCCAACAAAGCTGTACCTAGTGTATTTGTATCAGCTGATTCGCTGACTAGGGAGCAGCAAGGACTGTGGAATGAAAGACTAAATGAATTTATAAAGGAAAATGCAACAGGAGATGCAATGATTTACCAGATCACAGAATGGTTAAAGGACACAGGAGAAGGTTATTTTAAGGAGAGTTGTTCACATTTTGATAGCTGTTTGTCGGGTAAAATGCAGAAGAATGATTCAAAAAGTGATTCAGAAACCAAAGCATCTATGTGGTTGTACATGCATCACATTTATAATAAGAACAAACGTAGGGACATTATTAACTGGGCAAATGAATTAAAGCTAACAGGGTTCAGCCTACCTGGCAAGCCTGGTGTTGTACATGTGGAAGGGTGTGCTGACAATGTTGAAGAGTTTTTTGTGCGCCTTAGACGTTTATCCTGGAAAAGAATGTCTTGTGTTCATAAAGAAATTCATCACGAGGGTAGCTGGAAGCAGAGTTTTGAAAATTTTGAAGAGCTTTGTTTTGATGCACATGGCAGAAGAGATTATCACATGGACATGGGGAAATTTCAAATGTTTTTAAAAGAGCATGACCTTGGACATATGTTTTCCACTTTATTTGGTTTGAAAGAAAAATGATATGACTAGTAGAATTTTGGCAGTAAAACGTAAGATTCCATCAGAAGTTAAATTTTTAAATTTATTTTTGTAATACAAAACTAATCAAGTTTAAGAAAACATGTGTCATGAACTAGATTTGGCTAGTGCAATACATTTTGTGTAATTTATTGTGTACCTAGTGTAATTTATTTTTGTTTAGCACAAAGCAGGGGGTTGAAGATGGATTTTCACAGCAGTAAAATTTTATGAAGCAGATGTGAAAAGTTTGCGTTGTATCAGCCAACTGCTAAATGCAAATATGCCCTTTCAAGAATTAACATAAAGCGAAGGCTCAGGTTCGTCCACAAGAATTTGAGTTGGTATATTATTGGGCAATCTGCATTTTTTTGAAAATTTTAATGCATCACTTCAATTACACTTTGAAATCTTTTCCAATTTTTATATTTTTGTTCATACCGTAGACTTGGCTCCAGCTTTGGTTTCAGCATAAAAATTCATTCCAAATACAAATTTGAAGATTGAATGAAATACCAGAAACAAAGCATACTTTAAAAAGTATTTACAAGTTTAAGATTTTAAGCTATTGTGTTGTTAGTTATTCATGGAAACCTGATTTGGAATTCTATAAGTGATTTGACTGTTCAAAATGCCTAAGGGTGTATAATGACTTTATATTACATTGTCACAAAATGACCATTGCAAACGCCATCATTTTAAAACAATGAACATCTAGCAAGATTAAGACTATAGGTGCTAAATTTAAATATTAATAAATTTTGTGAATGTTGCAAACGAGGCAGTTTATTTAAAGTTGTGTGTTCAATGACCATAATGCCCTTACCTAGCTGTTTTGTCATTAAAATGTTAATACGAGACTTCTTTCAAAAGTTAATAACAGATTGTGTATCAAGAGGTGAATATATTTTCAAGGGATCGGACCTGAGGAATGGCAGGGGGCCTTTAGCTCTCTAATTAGGGGTTGAGCTTTTATGTCTCTTTGGGCTTTTTGTTGATGAGAAAAATATTTTGCAGTGGTTTTGGAAAGATAATCTCAGTTTATTCACTTCAAAAGCAACATCATCACACTCCTCCATTGCAGAATTTAGCCCTGGGTCAGAGAAAACCTGGCAACAACCTTGCTTATCAGTGATTGCAAATTTAACACAACTTAAGCTACCATTTGGTGTGTGTTTCGCAGGAATGTGATACTCTTGCAATCATTTACGATGGTAATAGGTGAAACTCTCTTACTTCAATTCCACTTTCCAATTTCACACTTTAGGTATTCTCAACTGGAAAGTCCACCTAGATTTTTGGAAGTAAATTGAAAAAATTTTATTAACTGAGCTTTTTTCTTTCTATTATTCTTCTTGTATTGTCAGGCTAAAAAAGCCAGCTTAAAAAAAACAAAATGTATCGACACCCTCTATGCAAATGTTTCTTCAGAAAAAAGATGATTTTAACAACCAAGAACTTGTACAAAGAAACCTAATCTGGGAACAGATGATCAAAGCAAAATCTTTATGCCAGTAATACCAACTAAGACATGTACCAATTTAAACTCAAACGAAACAGCACACTTAAAAACATGCTACTATAATTAATTATACTACTTTACTGCTGCCAGGGTTTCTACAATACTACTTAAACATGGGTGTAAGAAGTACATAAATTTTGAACTAAACCAGAATATCAAATGATGTGGTGAGGGTAATTGAAGCATTGCAAAGCAAAAGGTTAACCATGTAATATTGAATTCTTACAATGTTTAAGTGCTTACAATGCTATGAAAATGACACTTGTGGCACCTACAGCTTCCAAGAAGCAGAAAGTGAATGCTCCATTGAAATTAAAATGCTGAAATTAAATGCCTCTAGCTATACAGCTTTTTGTGGAAATGCTCAGTATCAAAATAGAGAGCCTTTTTTCTAGATTTCCCTTCCTTCCACTCCAATTCTGACAAAATTTTGTTTCATGAGTACATCAAATTTATGTTGATTTCTAGTAGGGTATAACTATTTCTGGCATGTTTGTATGAAAGCCTCTTTTTATGCTGAACAAGTATCACAATGACATTTAAATTAAGCCATGAAGCAAATCTTCTATCTTTAAATGCTATACAAAATCAAATGCTTAAATACAAGTGCATTTTATCTAAACACTTCTAAAATATTAACAACATCTCCACAAATTTACATACAACTTCAATACATCATAACTTAGAAATAACAATAAACAACTTCAAGCAATTAAATATTTACTTTGAGCAGAGGCTGGTGATAAAGGGCCTACAACAGTTCAAAGACAACAGCACATAGCAAAAGCTTTCTGAGACTTGCCTTCAAATGAGTAGTAATGCTAAACAACTCTGGGGATGCTGAAAATTATAAATCATAAATGCTGAAGGTCCATGTATGTATGGTAATAAAACGCACAATTTCACTTTATTCCAATTTCATTTTTTAAAAAAAATTCTACATAAGGAGAATGGAAAAATTGTTTCATATTTTGTCTCACATCCTTAGAAAATCTGAATAAAAAAGGGGAGTGTTAAGGGGATTGCCTACATAGATATTACTAGATGCTCTTTTTAAAGCAACACATGGTGGGGTTAAATATTAGGTAAAGCCATTTAAAACATGATATGCTTCAAGGGAAAGTTTGAAAAAAATTAAAAAAACAGCACTTTAAGACATAAGCAAACACAGCTGTACTATCAGTTTATTCTACATACACAAACTTTTCGCAATTTCATTCAAGTGTACATGTTCTCTTTGTCAATAACTAATTTCAGCAACTGACATTTCATAGCGGACTACTTCTGAATGCATACTTAACAGGTGTGTGGGGAGATTTTTATACCAAAGCAAACTTCCTAAAGTTGATAAATCATTGAGAAAACTGCTGAATAATTCATAAAGCAGGAAACTATCATGGTGATCCCATCCCCACTTCATTCACATTTCATATGTGATTTCATATTTGCAAATTGCAAACATGTGCAAATTGAATATGCATGGGAGTGGGGTTTGGGAAAAACTTCTTTGGTATTTTAACCAATTTTATTGTATCATGCAGGTTTCCATACAGCTTTGACAGTTTCCTTGCAATTGTCATGAAACATGAAATTTGAACATGTTGGCATTTATCTTCTCCATGCTGCTAGCTTTTTGCAAGAAACTAACTTACTTCATCCACAGCAAAACAATTTTTTTACTCTCCAGCATCTCCAAATTTAGGAAAAGCAATTTAAACTTTTTCCTATAGGTGTCTTTCAGATTAGACCTTTTTAATTTTGAAGGGGAAGCCTTCAATTTCAAGCAACATTTTCTTCACATTCATATTCATGCTGTTCCCTGCATCTCCATTCCTTGGACCATGGCAATTTTGCTGTGTTTTTGTTTCTTTGTTGTTTCTTTGTTTTGATTGGCACCTTGGGTTTCTGATTGATAGCCCTTTTAACCAATATTTTTAAATGCAAATTTTTGCAAAAAATTGACTGTGTGAATATGTGAATTCATAATGCAAACATTCGCAATTAGAATAGTACATTCTTGTGTGAAATGGCGATGCAAATATAGTGCAAATGGGCTTCAGTATTCATTTTTAACTCTCTTTTAAAGTTCTTCTAAAGAAAAGGACAATGTATCCTAAATTCTTGTAGAAAATCTCATTTGAAATCTAGCCAAGAACCTCTGCACCATAAAAAGTTCAAAAAGTATCCTTTGTTGTTAATGCTAATTCTATTTTCTAAACACCCTGTGTTCTGTGTTATTTGTGTTCATTTGGAGTTGCATTAGCCTGAGAGAAGGTAATTTTAAATCATTTATTAATCACTTTTAATAATTTAATCACACAGAATAGTGCAAAGCAAAGCACATAGCATAGCCTATTTAAAAGATCAGAACCTAGTTATGGCACTAACTTTTTATAAAAAGCTTCTGTTATGTGAAACATAAAACTCCAGTTCCTGCAGAGTGCCTTGTTCTTAAAATTTGCTAAAAAGCTTTGTGGGCCTATTCTGTATCATAAATAACCCAATTCTTGAAGTTGGATTCCTGTAACCATATAACAATATTCCTGCCACAGCAATTACTAAGATGCCAAAGATAACACCAATAGCAATACCAGTTTTTCTCTTGGCATCTTTATTACTCTTCTCTTCTGAAATTGCATGAGCAACATCACCTGTGGAAGAATTTGTAGCAGTGGTTGCTGGTACACCTGTATTTGGTGAGACACATTTGGCAGTAGAGTCTATAGCATTCTTTGGACAATCATTGTTCTCCCACTTTTGGCGATGCCAATCAAAAGTATCTGAGCACAAATTAAGCTTACTGCACCACTTGCATTGAAAGTTTTTGGCAATCTCTTTACTGAAACAAGACTGACATGACTTCGCCTGAATGCAATTAGGGATTGGCTGCAATATGTATGAGCTGTTAGCTTTAATGCGATCTTGTTGTAATTCAACTTTGTGATATCGGTATATGATTCGGAATGGAATATGTAGATTTGTACCAGGAATACGGTAATATCTTATTTTTACAAACCCATCTGACAGACCGACTTTTGGAGGAAAACCAACACTTGTGAAGTTCACAACGCTGTATGGAATAGATTTGTAAGAAAAGATGATGGTGCCATTTTCAAAAAGTGAAACCTGAAAGGTAAAAGGGCTGCTGTTATTTTTTCTGACTTCGTGTATGTTATCCCACTGCGCTATGAATCTTGCACCGTCATCATGTAGGTAAACATATACAGGCTTGTCTGATGACGCAGCAAAATCAGCCATAAGTGGTGCAGCATAGTGGACATTATGGGCAAAGCTATGTACGACAGGACCAATGTGGAGAAACCCTGCTGATGTAACAACAACATTTTCTACATCGTGGCCATAGAAAGGAAACACAAACTTTAACTTATAAGTGGTGTACAGCATCAGCAATGATCCGACACTTCCTGGCAGCGTCATCTTCTTCATTGTAACATTGCGATCGCCTGCGTCGTATAAAGCTTTTATGTCTTTAAAGTATGCATTTGAGTCAGACACAAACTGCGATGTATAATATTTGTGATCTGATATAATGGTTTTGTTTGGTGGTACCGTATATGCTGTAGGGCTAACGGGTGCTTTCGTCGTCGTTGTGTTTAAGGTTGAACGTCGCTGCCTTGTATTCTCCTTCATGATATCGCGCTTGTTAAAAGGCCTTCTATCACTTACATCCTTGAAGTATGTTTTAATTTGACTTTCCTTTGCTTTCCCATATTCCTCGGAGATTTCGCGATATGTAATTTTTGCTCCACAACAGTAGAACCAACTTATGCTCAATATCAACGTAATTGAAAAATAGGCACAAGTCATCTTCATCTCAAAATATAACTAGAAAGTGCTCCAGCAATGTATTTTACAACTTCGACTGCGGTATTTTATTCAATTAGGCCACAGTGAACTTACACAACAACTCACTACAAACAATCCTTGGTATCGCAATTCACTTTAATTATTTTCGTTTCCTCGTACCTACGACGGGGGTACTGTTAGTAGCAGAGTGACGTCATTAAAAACAGCTTATAGAGTTTTTAAATATGTCCCCATAACCTGAAAGAGCACCATTGATATTTAGGCCTAGAAATTTCGCTGAAGTTTTGGTAAACCAAGAAAAACTAAACTAGATCTGTAAAAATTGGTTTCGAATATGATACCGGGAGCAATCAAAAGCGCTCCCTAGTTTCTCTATAAAACATTTTATATAAATTATTATTTTGTGGAATCTGATTTTGTGGAGACAGACAACACCACAGCAAAGCAAGCACCGCTGCTGTAAATGCACGGAAAATGAGAATGATTGCCTATATTTCCGGTACTGGCTTTTATTTATAAATTGAAGTACAGAATAGGATCACTCGCCAAGTTTCACATCGATATTCGAAAGTGAGGTAAACGAAACCAATCCTTATTTTCACCAAATTTACAAGGGCACAGTATGGAGTAAGTTCCTTTTGGCCACCATTCGAAATGACCGCCAAAACGAAATCTGCCTGCACAACCCGTGAGGAATTTGAAAACTGAATTCAGCCACAAGTTCATAACTTCCAACCTTCCCGATTTAATGGGCGCAGTCCCGATAAGCAAACTTTTGTGTCGACCACCATATTAAAAAGAGTTGTTTTAAAATTTACCCGATTTGAAGAAATCCATCTAACTGCTTATGTTTTACACGCTAAAACATATAACAATGACACCAGAAAATCGGCTTGAATCATAAAATAGCTTTCTGCCCGTATATTTAAGTGCATTAGATGCATTAGAAAATATTCATTCAAACAATGCTTTTTCCAAAGAATAGGTTCAAAATCTTGATATGAAGACTCGTATGGTTGCAAGGTCAGCCTGTGCTGGAACGTTTTTGTGCAGTTATGGCCTAAGTTAAATAGCTTCTATTGTTAAATGTACAAGCAAAGTAGAAATAAGTCGACGTACATGCGTAGTTCAGATTCCATAAGATGGTCGATTTTGGCAAAACCTCTGATGCACTACAGCTTCAGTGCATCAAATTTCGAGACTCAGGTTAACCGACAAAACGAATGCAAGGCTTCAGTAATAAGTATGGTTAACTAAATGTTAAAGTATAAAGTTGATAATTAGTTACGTATAAAGAATTGACAAACTACAACTATATCAAGTGCTTAGTTTTCAAATTTGTTCTATAGATAGTATAAATAAGAATGTTTTTATACAAGCCAGCTAAAATTATTAAGTAATTATCTGAGCAAGCAGGATCAATGATAAAATTTACGGTACTCACGGCCAAATTAGTTGTAAAACATGTTTGCAGTAGCAACGTATGTACAGCAGCAATGAGTGATGCTAACCTACTATATTTGCATGCACCCCTAGAGAGTATATATCAATAACATATGCCCCAGAAGAATAGCATTTATGCGAGGGGAACAACGAACTTTGAGCAATACACTCATACAAACAATGCAAAATTGAAGAGCACAAAAAATCTAGTGCTTTACTGCTGCAGGACCACTCATTGTTCATCTGAAGTGCAAAAATCAATTTTGCGTAATGTGTGTTTTATGGAAGATAGTCAATGAAATACCTCTTGGGAGGCAAAAAACCGAAGGGGGTGTTTGTTCCTGTGTATATGTTTGAAAACCTTAAGTATAGAAGTATTCCTTTTTTTCGGGTGCATTTTCTGCACCTTTTACAAACTGGGACCAGATTTCTCGCTAAGAATGGAACGCTTTGTTGTAGCAACATTAGGCAATTTTCTTTATTTTGCTATTTTTTGTCCCTTTTTCGGTGATTTGCCCCCACTCCCACACTGCTACCATATAGGTCTATCGGCGTCTCTGTTTCTCACACATTCAAAAAAGGGGAACCATAAGGACAGAAAGTGCAATATAAATTATTAAGCTATTAGGTTAGATAATAGATCTCACACTATTGGGGGACATATTTGAAAGGTATGGGACTATTTGAAAAAAGCTAAAATCATAGATTATCAGGTTACACTAGCAGTGCTAATAATAAAGAAAGGAAGAATGGATACCTCTGGAAAGCTCAGAAATGAGAGTTTTTTAGAAAAGTACTTAACAGGGGGAATATCATTTGCTTTCGTAAAAATAGAGTAACACACAAAGCGATGGGAAAAATTTAATTTTTGCTTCCTCTTAATATAACCAAATATATCTCAGCCACCAGTATGTATTTCAAGATAAATTAGTATAAGTTACATTGATGCGAGATTAACGGGATAATTGTAAACTCACATCTTAAAGATCCAGTTTCAACCACAAAGTGTCAGTCCTAATAGCATGTGTAAGCCATTAGCAAATAAGAAAGTGAAAGCGGTAAAATTCAATTCAACACAATCACATAGGATCTGTCTGCACGGAGGTATCATGCGATTTAGTCGATTCAGTCTTTGACAGGGGGTGTCGTTCGATCGAACAAGTCAAAGTATCAGGAGGGCATGCCTATTTTTTGAGTAAATTATGTGACGTCATATTAGGTACTATTTCAGTTTCGTTTTTAAATAACAAAATATCTCAATATTTTAGCAAAAAGTGGAGAAATAAAAAAAGTTAAAAGCTAAATACCTGGTAAATGTTCGTAAAATAATTATCATTAAAGCACATCTGATATCAAATGTTAAACATACAATTATTTTCTATGATGCGTTATTGTATATGCTGTTGAGCCGAATGACCAAGGTAGACATAGAAAAAACAGCATGCTATGGTTATCGGCACATTTGGACAGTCAAAGTAAATAAATACTTGTTGAGAAGAAGGTCATTATTTACTAATCATTACATGAAACCAATTTTTATTAATCATAAATAGGAAAATCTGCCAAATTCACAATCTCTTCTACTTTATAGGATGGAAAAGTCCCTTTCTTACCCCTAGAGTGTGAAAAGGCTTTTGAATAACCATCCCAATGATTTCCTGCAATGGCAAGCTCTTCATCAGCTGTCAGGTCAAGTTCACTCTTGTCTCTTGCCTTATGAGCGATTTTCACCCTCACTTTATGCTCATTTTGACCACCAAAGTAGTAAACGTCGTCTAAAGACTGAAATCTTCTCGATGCATCAACGTGCTTTCCGTTCATAATCTCATATGCCAGTCTGCATACCTAGGCGAAACACCCAAAATACTGACACTAACTCATCAAACTACTTCACTCGTTGTTGGAGTTATACCAGGGGATCATTAAAGATATAACCTAATGCTATTGTCATTGGTTCTATCACGATTCCCACCAGTAAGTGCCATATGGCACATGTCGATTTTTCTTTTGAATTGTTATGTTTGTTTATGTTTAAAAGGACTTGCTACAAAGCTTATTTGCAGCATCATTACGCATAAGGATCAGTGATGTATACCCGTCTATTTTACGTTCTCATTATTGCTCTCAACTGGGACAGTAAGAAAAGACCCTTTTCCATCAAATCCCTACCAGTAAGAATTCCTGAAAAGAACCCCTGATATGAAAAATTCCCAAACAGCCACATTGATATGGCAATTTATTGCTGAATAAACTACAACCCAGTATAAGAAATTGCCTTGTTGCCAAGGCAACCGTTGTTGGTCAATCAAATCTTGCTTCCCTGCGTAATCATCAAAAAATACTAAAAGTTCACAAAATGATGCAAGATACCTATGTGAAAACACAAAGCAGCACCTTTCCTTGCCTCGAACATCACAAAAACACACATTGGTAAAAAACCACTACAACAACCATAGACCTATTAAACCAAACTTGGCAATATTTATGGTGTCAAGATGAGATAGGGCTGATAGAGTGCTGATCTTCCAAAATACTGATGTAGATGCTATCCATAATAACTTAATTTTTTTATCATAGATTGCTATCTCACTTAATCAAACTCCTCGAAATATTCTATGGAATTATGTCAGTCAGTACGCTGTAAGCAAATAGTCCCAATGACTACACTAAAGGCATGCAAGCTAGAGCCGGGGGCTGGAAAGGAGGGCCTGTAGCCCCTACTTCTTTCCTGAAATATGACATGAATATTGTCAAATCAAAGAAACTGTTCAAAGAACTGCCAAAGAGTATTCACAATTGTCTAGTTACCCCGACCCCAAAACAGTGGGCCTTGTCGAAATGAGCGACCATTTGATTATCATTTCTTACGTATTATAATTTTTCCCCAAGCTCACCCATTTGGATCAAGCCCTGTATCAAAGACGAATTGTAAAAAATTCTACCGCACAATAATCAGCATAAGTTGGTAGAATCACCACTGTGTTGTATTCACCATCTTGCCTTATGCTCACTTTCAAAGATCTTTAAAAATAACTAAAGCAGATTTCAGTTCTCTACTGTCCCAAACTGTCTACTGAAGTTCGGTACTGATCACATAACGTACAATTATGATATAGAAGTACCGTACGGAATGGTTTTTATATAAAACAGCATACCTGAGATGAAAAGGTGCAAACAACGTAATCTGATTCTGAAAGCAACTCGATGTCCGATATGACACCATACAGAGATTGCTCACTGTACCTGTGGTCCAGACCAGCAAAGACCGAGGCGGTATTGTCACTAACAAACGTGATGTCTGGATACCTTTGAAAAGAGATTTGAAAAAGTACAATATAATGTTGAACAATTTCAATTTGAAGAAACATAAGAAAGACGTTGAAAGCCACATAAAATGAAAATATCAACCTCGATTTCATTATTAACCTGTTCAGTATCAGATGACATTCTCATCAAAAACTTTAAAATATCTTAAATTGTCAGTGGATTACGTGAATAGCAAGTTTTTTATATTTCATAGAGACTATCACTACAGTGAAGTTCCACAAACAAATACATTTTAGAATCACACTAGAAGAAAAGAAGCCTAAACTTGAAGATTTTATGGTTTTTCTGTTTCAGTTGTAACAACCTCACTTTCTGCAAGTTGTAAATGGAAATAGCCTTCAAGAAGATCATAACCAGAGTAACTAGGGGCACTTGGTTCCCCAATGTTTGGAAAAATGTCTCAAAATATTTTGAAATAATGACCATTATTTGTAACAAACTATTCCTTTCTTACTGAAGCTTTCAATTTTGAAAAGATTAGGATGTCCCTGAAAGCCTTAAAAGGTTTGGAATTTTTGTCAAAACAAATGTTTTTGTTCTTATCGGCTGAAGAATTTCATATTGTAAACTGTGTACTATGTCGCGAACCAACTCTGTTACATAAAGATGATAAAGCCACAACGTGACGGAAAACATTTTTAAGCATTTCTCTGTTTCTGGCTTTATTGTACCATCAGCTATCAATGGCACACTTTTCCTACTCATGACATCACCAATTTATAGTGGCAAGTGATCGGAAAAGTTCCAACATGCAGGATTAATATACTTCTTAATCATTGCAGGATTGATATACTTCTAAAATTTAATTTGGGACAACGCTAATTCAAACATACCATAACCACGTCTCAAAACTAGAAGTCAGGACACAAACGATGAGCATAAAATATTCCTACCATTTTCAAATCGACTCCATAGCATTTCTTTACGTACACATGCAATTTCTTGGACAAAAAATGCTTAAAAGAAGATGCTCCAAATTTTTTTGGAGAATCGTGTATTTCTTGCTCTTAATTCCATCTTATTGCAAGCTTCAAAGATAAAACTACTACCTTGCTGATAACAACATTGTCCAAGGGAAGATCAATATCCATTGCGAAAAGGCCACTGCAATCTTCTTTTTTATCAATCAAATTGCTGCCCTTACTGGTTCAAGCTAGTACACGCAAAGATACGGTACAATCAAATATTTTCAATGATCTTCTTTCTTGTTGATATAAAAAGATTTTTGCTTATTTCTTACTTTTGTTTTGCTTCAGTTAGAAGGTTTTTGTCATCCGTTGCCATATATATCCTCTTGGCATCCAGCTTCATCTTCAGTTCCAGCTTTTTAAAATATCTTCTAGCCCATTTTATGTATTCGTCAATGTCATGATGTGCTGCCTCTACATTGATTTTATCAGTTCTTCTGACATGAATCCTAAAAAATAATTAGAAAGTTAAAGATGGCAAATAGCTTAGAAAATTGTTCTGTACCTAATCCAGAGAATTAGGCTTGTTCTCATTATCTGGTAAATTATCAAGACAAAGCACTTGCAAACATCTCTATTTGGGGAAGTTGATAACGGTTTTTTCGTATATGTTTGATAGTGTCATCGGCGAAAAATAGTTGTATTTTCACTTTCTTTCAGTAAATCGTATTATTTAAGCTAGATGTGATTTACCATTGAACGATTGAAACGAAGCTTGCGTTCATAAAAGTGCTGTCTCTCTAAGTTTAGGCCTTAGCTCCATCGATGCTTTCGAAAGAGTCAGTTCACACTACAAATGCTTTTCTCTGGGTACCTTTTAGAATACAAAGTAGTGGGTTAGATCTGTCTCTCTTTCTTGAGATAAAACTGTCAAGGTAAGTTGCAAAGCAATTATTCACAATGCAAAAGAGGGTATTATTTTATTTGATGTTACAAAATGTATATAAACACCAAATTAGTCATCAGTGTCTGTTGATGTCCAGTGCTCATTTTCACTACCAGCTAAGAAATTTCTTGTTTTCAAGATTCAAACTAAATTCATTTCATTTTGGAGCTAAATTTGTTCACTTATTATCATATAATCGAGATAGGAGAATGAGCGCCAGTGACCTGATAGAGTTAAGTTATCTACGTTACAGGTTACCAAGCTTAGGTACTTGAGGCACATTGTACGTCGCCATTCGTCATCTTGGAGAGAAGACGATGATACTCGGTTACATGGATGGTAAACGTAGTAGAGGAAGACGCAGATGTTTTCTCTAAACCAGAAACATAAAGAAATTTGTGGATGCTCCTTTGGTAAACTACATGCACCAAACATAAGACGGATATATGAGACGTGATCACTACACCAATCACAACTAGTCAACCAATGAACGACGACGTCGACGAGAACCACGACGACGACGACGACGACGACAACTATGGTGACGAAGACTGCGATGACGACGAATATTCACATCGTACCGCAGTATTCTTTAGTGCAGAATTACATCTTTTGATTATCAAAAAAATCAAGCCGAACACTCAAGAATAAAGTCTGTCGATACTGAATATGACGAGTTCAAACAACGGAAAAAATCCTTTCAAATTTTGACTGTTTATAAATTCCCTATTTAGTGAGGATAGGTTTTATCTTTTTAAAAGATTTGCAGAGAGGAGACTGAAAAATAATTAATAGATAACAATTAAACAAAACTCGAAAAAACTTACCCAACAATAGGTGACTTGAAACCAATTCTTCTCTTCTTTTCATTGATCCTTTCTTTCATTAAAGGTTGATATCGAAATAGATAAGCACAGATCTGACCAACCCACCAAACAAATGGCCTGTCATTGAACGGGATAATTCTGTCTACTAAGTCACGTGGAACTGCCTGTGGAAGCTGGTCTGGCTTCGGGTAGATGGTGTCAATAATAGGCAGACTGGCGATCAAAGCTTTGGTATTGTAGGCAATACCCAAGTATTCGACACCAAAGCTAACATTACGACATGATTCACTCACAGGCAAGAATGTCCCTTCCCATCCTTTCTTTGAATATCTCCAGCCTCGTGAGTTTATAACCATGGTCCTATTCGAGCTATATGCCATTATCATACAGTAAATTATGTGATGTACTTGGCAACCATATCCACAAGCCTTGTTTAAAGTGCAAACTAGCCTGCGTGCCTTTTTGCAATCATCGGGGTTTTGCAGTTTATTGAGTCTTTGTCGTACTTCATTTGACAGTTTTCTGTGCATAGTTTCTCTATAAGTGCCCATGCCGTCAAGATCTCTAAGAATCTCTAATTCATGAATTGTATGTAATGATAACTGTTCAACCTCTGTTTTGAATTTTTCAAAACCATACTGCATAAAAACATCACCTGCCTTGTTCTTAAGCTTTTCGAATTTATCAGTAAGAAGATAATTCATTTCTCTGACATAATTGTCTATTCTACGTCTAGAAATTTCATACTCGATACTGGGTGCTCTATAAAAATTGTTATTTTTGAATTTGGTAATAAATTTTGGTTTATCGTGCTTCTTACCGATTTTGTGGCTTGATTCAAGGGTGATACCGGTGGCAGCAATAATTGGCCTTCTGCTCTTGTTCTTTGATTCTTTATGCAAACGTTCCTTGCCTTCTATTGCTGCCTTTTTTCTTGGCTCTGCAAACGTCTCTGACGTCTTTTGTGAATCTTGTGCCAGCTCATAAAGATGCATGGCCATGTACAGAAATGTTGTCAGCCACACCAATGCCATAACACAGAAGATTTTAAACACTTCTCTGCCTGTCATGCCTTTTCGTTTCTTTGGGCATTCACTATATCTGTAAGTATATTCATTCAATTATTAGATAATATGGGTGCAACTTTGAAATATTGATTATATCCACACACACCAAAACGACATGAAAAATATCTTGGAAGCAGCCAAGAATTAAGATATAATTGCAATTTTTAGACACGCAAGTCAGTGTTCAAGAATAGTTTTGCCAGGGGCGGATCCAGAATAGCCAGTTTATCAGACGCCATTGTTTGTAAATCAAAGTTACTGTTTCACTGAAGCTGAATATAAAAAATTATTGCTTGTCTGAATTAGTGTATATCATCTTTGCACTATTTTCAAGTATATTACCTGTACCGGCAAAGTTTCGTCACAATATATCTGAATAACACCAAAAATGCGTACAACAAGAAATAAAACATCGAACGCAGAGTGATATTCTATTTCTACTCTTGAAAAATCATTATTTACATAAAAATTGATGCGATAAAACTTCACGCATAAAAATAGATTTTAAGGTTAAATATATCTTATAAGGAAATTCATACCTAAAGTTGCGAGTTGTTGAATGCATTTGCCTATCTGCCTTAGCAATAAGTATGAAAGCAAATAGGTTTATTTTAAGAAATAAATGAAGCACCGATTAGCAAGTCGTGGAAGAGAAGAACAAATTGATAAATATGATGGACCGTCATTAACACACACGGAAAGCTAAGCAAATTAAGCTTTCCTTCCTAAATAGGATTTTAAATCTATTCTTAGCTATATTGGTAGTGATGCTTCATACATAGCCAGTCGCCTAGCAACAGAAATATACCAAAAAAAGATTTCACACAACAGTGTTGCTAGGAAACACCAGCCTTTTCTGCAAACTTTAGATCAGTCAACTAAAGTTTATATGCACCGAAGGATTTTGTCTAGCAAAAATTATGCAAGAAAAGTTTCTCCTAGGAGCGGAGCCACAGGGTAGACATGTGCACCCCACTTTTTCTAATGATTGATTTTTTTATGAAAAGTCGACAAGAAAATAGTGGGAGGATGGGGATATAAGTTGTGTAATTTTGAACCTGATAGTCAGTTATTCCCTTTAAGCTGCATCGCTGATTAAAGGTTAGAAAAACTTTTTCAGATCAGTATAAAACGTGATATGGCGAACAGTGCTTGAAAGTATCGTAGAAAAATCAGTAAAGTGTTGGTTATCGACAGCCTTCACTATAAAAGCATATAAAGAACACATCTTGATCATATGATATGTTGACAATAAAGGTGACAAAGAGATAACTTTTTCGTCCTTGTTTACTTTGAAAATTTTGGAAAAAATGTACGATTCCAGTACTCAAGAGGGCGTGGCAGCTGAAAATTTTAAGGGCAACCCCGATAGTCTTCTTTCGACCCTATATACTTCCGGCAGATGCTGCCCTTGGTTTCTAATAGAAAAGTAAGACTATCTTGCGTTTAGAAAAAGAAAAATGGCAAAATACAAATTATCATGTTAAAAAATTTATATTAAGGATATCTACCTTTTTACAAATGTCCTCCTTCCTTTTTCTCTTTGTGGCAAAATTTGTAACTAGTTGCCGAAGGAAAGCGCAGAAAAAATTTGCCAGAGGAAGTTATTTCCAAAATAGTCAAATATCATTCCTGCACAATATTTTATCCTCCAAAATTTTATCCGTCAAAAACTTTTTGTTTAATAGTTCAAAGAGAACCTAGGCTAAAAGATATTCTAGATTAATTTATAAACGGTAAATATCTAAGAAATTTCAGTTCTTTATTGCTGATTTGACGTCATTTTCAAAGCATTCTTTGTTCAAAATAATTGATGAAATGTGTTACTTCACAACAACCTGGGTTTGGTGTCAGTGCTGGGCAGAGCCTCAAGAAACCGGGGATATGGTACTGTTGATCGATGCAGTGGCAAAGGAGTGCATGTAAATCTAGTCACACAAATGAAGATTTATGCAATTGATTTAAACTTTGTTTTTGAGTTATTGAGACCCATAATGTGTGAACATCAACTCACAAGGTCTTTTACTTTGTTACAAACTCATCCCCTATTAAACGCTGCATCAAATTCTTCCATAAATGTAATAACAACAAAAGGGTTGGTTGTCAAAAGAAATACGGTGATATGCGAAATTTTCACTAATGACAACAGCGGCAGTTTTCAGGAGTTGTTGTTGTTAGTTTTTACCACGTGTCATCATTATGCGCTTTTTTAACACCTTCATGCTAAAATAACACAAGGAGGATACTTGACATCAGTGGCAGGCTAAGCAATTTTTCTTCAAAGTTGACCTGATTTTGTTTAATTTTGAAAGGAATTTGGTGGATGACTTAACCAGTACGATAGCTTGCTTTCACATAAAAAGTTTACCTTAGATTGATTAATTTTTATTCGATGTTTCTTGTTTCATCTTGCCATCAGCCAATATCCCAAAGACGAAACGAAATTGCAAAAATATTACCAGTGGTGAGGAAATGTAATAATAAACGATAAAAACAACATTCGACTCAAAATGCCTGGCATTTTCTGAATCAATGCTGAGCAGATGAGAGAATTAACCATTGTTGGGGATTTCGATATTAAAATATTCGGCATGTTTCCATACTCATTGATTCCTTTTTATTTTATGTAAAACACTTCCACATAGAATAAAAGACAACAACAGATTACAGAAGATGAGTAAAATGAATTTCATGCTCCTGTCAGCTTTACCATTTCACCTGAAAAAGTTTTTGCTCCTAATTTCATTATTTGCGATGCATTATGCATATAAAGTACCAGATTCGCCGTAAAATGTTAATGTAAGTTCAATTTCTGCACAACACTACCTGGTGTCAGTTCCTGTGTCTTTTAAACAGCATTTTCCATTGCAACGAATTCTTACGAAGCAATCAGTCAGATACCGGTCGAACTGTTGAATCCTGATTCCTGATAGGAAAATACAAACAGCCTCATGTCATACACATCGGAAGGTTATTTACTTTATAAACGTATCAGGTCACAGGTCGCCCAGGGTCAGGAAATGCACTCCGGCCAACATGACACCCAGCATATTGAATTCTTAGGAGGAATGAATCAAATTCCTGACAAATTTTCTATCAGAATATACGGTTAGAAAAAAGTTATCAATGCTGCACCATTGTTTGAATATCTCTAATGGAGTCATACAAGCATATCATATCGTAGAAAGGAAAACCAATAAAATGAAAACACTTACACTCGCCTCCACTTTCATCTTGTTGAAATTCTTTTGCAAGACCTGTGCTAGGGCTCTGGGGCATGCGCAAAGAAGAAAGATAATTGTCGACAGTTTAACAATTTTTTTCTATGCATTTCTAAAGAAAAACAATGCCTGCAATAATTGATCCCCCGAGGGTGAAGTAATTTAGATATTACTAGCCTTTTCGTTTGGTTGATGAGTCCAGAAAATTATGTTTGTCTAGATAAAACTGAAAAATAGAGCATTTCAAGAACAAACTAAACACATTAATGTTTATCACTGGGATTACTGTTTATCAATGAAAACATTTCAAACTCATGGTCTTTAGTAACTGTGGTTTATGCATAGAGGTTTGTCTCTTTCAAATTACTAGATCTATGAAAAATAGAATCTTCTTTATTTCAGTGCTTAAAATTGTGAACTCAATATTCTAATTTTTATTATTATATTTTATATTCTTCAGAAACGTAGTCTTAAGCTGTAAAATCTGTACTTTTAACACGCGTCAAACCATGTCATCTTGGCCTCGAAATCAATTGAGAAAAAAATAATCAAAACGAATAATGCTAATCCGATTAAAAAAATTCGTAAAATTCAGTCGTTCCACCGTTTAGAGTTAACAAAACGCTCTGCGGCGGAACAATAAGTCTATTGTATAATGCGACCAATGGGAATTCAAAATCGAAATGCAGTGCTACCTAGAAATGCAGAGCTACCCAAGAGCAACCCAGAATCAGCCAGAACAACCAGCGCAGATTTTCCAAAGTTTACTGTGGTAATGTTTTCACAAGTTTGGAAAATATATTAAAATCACCTTTTCAGGTTTCTTTACCCCCAAATCATTGGCAAATAATAAGTTGTCACTGTAAAAGCTGTAGCATATCCAAAATGCAGCATATCCAGATGATTTTACGGAAATTTTGAGACCGAATTAAGTTCTTCATTTGCAAAGGAGTTCAAAAATTAAAATTTCAGACTATGAGTCAGTCCTGGAAAATATGATGCTCGAAAGCAGAGTGGGTTAATGCTTTCCAGAAGTGTACAAAACAATTACAGTGACGGAATGAATGTACAAATCATTCATTCTGTTTGTAACAATTACATTGACAGTTGCCACATCTGAGAGATCATTTTCAAAACCTAAATCCATTGATCAATTTCGGTACTTAAAAAAAAAAAAATATGTCAAAATAACTGAACTCCTTGAAGCCAAATCAACTGGTAAGACTGAACTCATTGAACGATTCGCACATGTCAATGCTCGAAGGCACAAAATATTTGGCAAATAGAGCTAGAATTTGATCTTATTTCTTGGAACTGGAATTTGCTCCTATTTCGTGGAACTAAAATTTTATCTTATTTCTTGGAACTGGAATTTGATCTTATTTCTTGGAACTGGAATTTGATTTGGTGATTGTTGAAACTTGTCAACACAAAAATGTTGGCGAAAGAATTTTAGGATTTGATAAGACCCGTGGGCTCTCAACGACCACAAATGTATGGTATGGCCTCCCTAAAATACACAAGCCGATCGTCCCATTTAGACCCATCTTGTTGATGATTCGATCAACACAACATGAAATGACTAAGTGGCTTTCTGAAGTTTTGGACCCTATTTTGTCAAAAATATTCAAAATATTGCATCAAGGATTTTGTTACATTCGCCGAGTTCATGCAAAACGTGAACATCGAAAACGAAACATCTTTCATGTGTCCTTTCGACATTAGTAGTCTTTTCACAAATGTTCCTTTGAATCTCGTCTGAATGAGACCATCAAAAAATGTGCCGATGCTTTGCACCGTTTTTTCGACTACGACCAAAGGCTAGGTATCTATTTTTGGTATGTGGATGACACATGTACAATTTTCAAAACAGTGGCTGAGTGTGATATTTTTCTAAAACACCTTTATAGCCTACACCCAGCCCTCCAGTTTACGTTTGAAAAGGAATAAAGTGAATCATTGCCATTTTTAAATAAAAGCGATTCAAACTGCAACAAATTACACCATTTGGATTGAATTTTTTTGACACCTCACTTTCTTTGATTTACTTTACAAAGGAAGCCCAAAGGTCTGAAAGGAAATGATCGACAAAAAGGTGCTTCCTTAGAGGCAACTACAGCAGAGGAATAACAAACGAAATACCCTGGGTACCAGACTCACTATATATGAAATAAAATAGAGATTATCTCTCTTTTTCACTGCATCTCTATTATTTTAGCTCAGTCCAAAACATATTTTGAAAGTCAAACAAGCTTTTACACATTTAGATTAGTGGAATTTGGATTTGAAAAATTCAAACCAGCAACTGTAAGCCTACCAGAAACTAAAAAAGCGCCTTCGGTGCTTTTGTAACCATTATAAATCCTCCCTAAACCGGTATGACCCTGGTGTCAGATTGGGTCAGGACCGATTTGACTTTCGGGTATCGGGTCTGGGAGAATAACATTGGATTTCTTTGCGATCCGAGAGTCAGATTAAACAAGCCATCACAAAATATTTCTTTGCTGTCAATCCCCGTATTGTTTACTGTACTAGGAGAGCCCGTTTTTTATGAATTTGCGTGCCAGTGTGATTCTGGCTACGTAGGACGCACAACCCAAAGATTGGGGGATAGGAAAAAACAACATGTTCCTCCCAACATAAGAAACAAAACTGTCCCTCAAAGAAAACAGCTTTCTCGATCTTGTAGGTCTAGAAATACTGTTAAAACAAGTGATTCTGCGGCCATCGGTCAACATCTTTTAGATAACCCAGATAGTACAAAACTCTATAATGGTGATATGTTTCAGATAATTGGCAGAGCCCGACCTTTCCACCTAGCAGTTTTGGAATCAATCTACAGACAAACGAAAAAGCCGCCATTGTGTAGACAGAAAGAGTTCGTTTCCTAGGCACGCTGCACTAATTGGAGAACCATACGGATCTTGTGCTTGAGTTTTTTGATTGACCTATTTCGATCCACAACTGGGTATATATTTTTCATCATGTTCTTTCGGACCCTTATTCTGACCTTTTATGCTCTGAGGAGTGTCAGACGAAACAGCCAATATGTCATAAAATGTTTGCTTTTTGCAAAGTCATCGAGGGGCCTTCTAATTGACCGATCCAACAAATCAAATGCATTCGATTGGTTGAAATTTAACCAAGTATAAAAAAATGGTTCAACTGTGTCAGTGTAAATGTAGCATAAACATTCATTTTTAAAACCAGTGCAGATGTGAAAAATAGTTTGGTAGAGTTTCAAATTCAAAGTATTAGGGAAGGAGAGGAGTAGCTGTTTCATTTCATGTGCCACCATCTGAGACAATGATCTGGAATCTCTTATGCTAGCTAGATTCGTGCGAGAAAAACTTTTCACAGATCTTAAATTTGCTCCAACAAAATTTCCTGAAACCGTGCCTGCGTAAATTGCTCGAGATAAGGCCAGCAAACGTGGCAAAATAGAAAGAATGTAAAAAGTATTGTCAAGATATCTGATCAAGAAATTTAATTCTAAGGATGTCTAGAAAGAAAAATCTAAGCTTTATAAAACTAGCAGATAGACGGTTTTGGATGAGGCCTGCCAAGCATGAAAAGCAGAAAGTGTTTTGTATGAGTGTTTGCAAAAGTGAATAGAGAATTAAATCCAAACCTAAGGGAATCTAGAAAAGGAAACATTACATGGAAAATAGAATAAATACCAAAAGAATAACCTTCAAGGCTGATAGCTAGTTTAATTGGAACCTAAAGTAATATAGAAGAAAATAAACTTGTTGAAACTAGCTAAAAAATAATCCTACAAATTATAAACTGGAAAATCTGCTAAATTCACAACTTCTTCTACTTTATAAGAAGGAAATGTGCCTTCTCTTCCTCTGGTGTGTGAAAAGGCCTTTGAATAACCATCCCAATGATTTCCTGCAATGGCAAGCTCTTCATCAGCTGTCAGGTCGAGTTCACTCTTGTCTCTTGCCTTATGAGCGATTTTCACCCTCACTTTATGCTCATTTTGACCACCAAAGTAGTAAACGTCGTCTAAAGACTGAAATCTTCTCGATGCATCAACGTGTTTTCCGTTCATGATCTCATATGCCAGTCTGCATACCTACGTGCAGACACAAAACTGTCATCAAAGATTTGGTTTCACTTGAATAAATTATGTTTCTTGCCGTCTTCATTTACCATGGATACATAAAAAATTGGTAATATGATTCCAAAGTCCCTATTAAGTATTTTGCATGAAATATTTTGATGTATTTTCAGGTAGCGTCCTTATGGAAAAGACAGAATAAATATGCAATAAATGATAATTGCCACTGTGGTTGTTGATTTATTGTAATTGTAACTTTGTAACCGGTCAATAGTGTGATGCATGCTGACATGGAAATCGAATCAGTTTTGAGCAAAATTTACAAGCCTGTTGAAGTTATTTCTTGTCCTCTCCCTGCAAATTCTAAATTCAATATATTTGGTGACAGGAGTGAGATGGCGGTGGCCAAAAAAATCGGTTTGAACTTTGATATCATTTGGTTTTTCTTACTTTTTATATTGTACAAGGAGAAGGATGATCGACATGAAAACTTGAAATTGATACATTCATGCAATGCTGATTCTTGCTTTTTATCTTAGACAGCAATTCATTTTCATGAAAAAAGAGTAGAGAAATTGAGCATGATGATGCTAGATTAGATGGGTCAACATACCTGAGACGAAAAAGTGCAAACAACATAATCCGTTTCTGAAAGCAACTCTATATCCGATATGATTCCATAGAGCGATTGCTCGCTATGCCTATGGTCGAGATCAGCAAGCTTTGAAGCGTCGTTGTCACTAACAAAGGTGATGTCTGGATACCTTGAAAAGCAAAAAGGCGATATCTGGATACCTTGAAAAGCAAAAAGGTGATATCTGCATACCTTGAAAAGCAAAATTGTGTATAGCTATAACAGAAGTGACCAAAGATCCGTAAATAAGTGAGTCTAGATGCTTCTATGCACTAAAGGACATAAGCCTCCCAAGCTAAGACACTAAATGAAATACTTTTGACTTACCAGTTTATTGCTACATAAGCTTAACGCTAATAGAAATTACTGTTTACTGGTCTGTCATTAAGGGTTCGATATCGTATAGGCTGAGCTGAACTGTTCCGGTGCCTGGAGATCACATTAAGCATGAAAATCGGAGAAGCAACTAAGAACCATCCTGTTCTATACACCATCCTGTTCGTGAGCTAAATACTAAATTCAGGCAATCTGGGTGATTTTTCAAAGTGAACTGAACTTAATTCAACTTTAGCTGTGAATTGAACTTGAAAAATCAACTAACAAAAAAAAATAAAAGAAAGTCAATATTATCTTTTATGTTCGGAAAAACCAGTAAAAAGATTTGGATATTTTTCCTGTGTATGTATTTATTATATGGAATCGATCACTTTTGAAAAATAGGAAGATACACTGTTTATTACCATATTTTTATGGACATTCAAGGCCATAAAAAGACATATTATGAATTTTTGTGATATTGACTAGTTCATCTGAATTTAGAAGATCATTTTGACGACTTTCTTGTACAATCAGATAGATCAGAGGATGAAACTCGGAGCAAACCCAGTATCAACTTTCAACAAAGCCTTTGATGAGCTCATTCTAAGATAAAGTCTTTTAGAGAACTTCAAGGCCATTTTCAACTTAGGTGTCAATGTTCACTGTCATGTCGATTGATAGGATAGTATTATGAGTAATATGAATCGCCTCAGAGAAATTGTTGCCATTCAGCGATGTATAAAATTAAATTTTAGGATCCTTACCTAGCTAAAATGCTTTTCAAAGACAAAGGGCATTTTTCATTTGTTCTAAAAAGAGAGAGCGTATATGCTCCAGCATTTAGGTCTATTTTCATAAAGATCCCTCGTGATTGAAAAATCTATTCTAGCTAGAGGAAATTGAATGAATTTGGCGAAATAAAAGGCTTTAAAAGCACTTACTTCTCTTTTGCTTCAGTTAGAAGACCTCGATCATCTGTGGCCATATATATTCTCCTCGCATCTAACTTCCTTGTCAATTCAAGCTTTTCAAAATATCTTCGAGCCCATTTTACATATTCCCCAAGATCATGATGTGCTGCTTCAACATTGACTTTGTCAGTTCTTCTTACGTGTATCCTGCCAGAATATCAAAGCACTGCGTATGATTCTCTTTTATCCAGTACAGTTTTCGATGACAAGGTGGATGGAAGAAACGAAAGTTTCTAGATATGCAAGCTTAGATTCATAACAAAAAACATGATGAGCTGAATCATATTTTTAACTGACAATTATTGGACCGTAGCCTTAATTGTTTGGCATTGAAAGCCATAAACGGAGCAAACATTCTTCAAACTTGTAAGCAGGGTAACTTTTAGGTTAGTTTGTGGAACATAAATTTATACAGCATTTCTATTTTCAACTGCAAACTTCCATAGAAGACGTTAACTTTAAATTAAAAACATCACATGCTAGAAGTAAGCATACCCAACAATTGGCGATTTGAAACCAATTCTTCTCTTCTTTTCATCAATTCTTTGCTTCATTGAAGGCTGGTATCGAAAGAGAAAGGCACAAATCTGACCAACCCACCAAACAAAAGGCACCTCATGGAATTCGATAATCTTGTCAACTAAGTCACGCGGAACTGCCTGTGGAAGCTGGTCTGGCTTTGGGTAGATAGTGTCGATTACTGGCAGATGTGCAATCAGCGCTTTCGTGTTATAGGCCATTCCCCAGTACACTCTTCCAAAGCCAACATTACGACATGATTCACTCACAGGCAAGAATGTCCCTTCCCATCCTTTCTTTGAATATCTCCAGCCTCGTGAGTTTATAACCATGGTCCTATTCGAGCTATATGCCATTATCATACAGTAAATTATGTGATGTACTTGGCAACCATATCCACAAGCCTTGTTTAGGGTGCAAACTAACCTGCGTGCCTTTTTGCAATCATCGGGGTTTTGCAGTTTATTGAGTCTTTGTCGTACTTCATTTGACAGTTTTCTGTGCATAGTTTTTCTATAAGTGCCCATGCCGTCAAGATCTCTAAGAATCTCTAATTCATGAATTGTATGTAATGATAACTGTTCAACGTCTGTTTTGAACTTTTCAAACTCATACTGCATAAAAACATCACCTGCCTTTTTTTTAAGCTTTTCGAATTTATCAGTTAGAAAATAATTCATTTCTCTAACATAATTGTCTATTCTACGTCTAGAAATTTCATATTTGATACTAGGTGCTCTATTCGTATCAAAAGAACCTACAATATCTTTATTCACTAATGTATCAATCCACTTGTGTTCATCACTCCTCTCATTATTGTTGTCCTTGTGTTTAAAAGCCATCTCGATGTCATCATGAATCGCTCTCACTTTTCTACTGTTTGTTTCTCTCTGCAAAACCATGTTTTCTTTCCGTAGTATTTCTGCCTCGACTTTCGTTTCCTCCAATGCCATTAAAGTTTTTTGTGATTCTTCTACAAGCTGATACAGATGCATACCCATGTATACCAAAATCATTAGCCACGTCAATGTTACTCCAGAGAGGATTTTCAATAATCTTTTTCCAGCCATGGTAATTTCTCACTTGAAAGTGGTTATCATGATTTTGATAAGAGCAAGACACTCAGCATGAAAGGAGTCAGAAAGAGGCAGTTTCTTCTTGGGAGAAAGCAAATTATCTGTCTGTGTTTCTAATGATCGACGAATTTCATAACAAAAAGTAGGCATTCCATGAACAGTTAACAAAATCTTTGATAAATGGCTTCTTTGATTAGGAAGTATAAGGTGCTATTAATCTTCCTGCGATAGTCATTGTTATCATTCGCTCACCCCTTCTCCGGCAGTTGTAACATACAGTTGAAAGCTATAAAGGCAACTCTAACCACATAAACAAAAGTTACCTACACTGCAGGCTGGTAGTAGGTTATCTTTACCTATTGACCTTTCCTTGACAAGTACCAGTGGTAGATCAAAATGCTACCAACTTGTGTTAAAAACTTGGCTCTTGGTAGAATCGTTTTGAGTTTCAAATTTAGTCTATTACAAAACTCAACTTTTCGCTTTTGAGATATATTTTCAATTGCAATGATGCCAGGAAACCACGTTACACTGTTCACTTATCATGCATAGTCCGATCTTTTACCAAAATTTCCGAACAGTATCTTTGGCATATTTCGGCTGAATCGATATCATATAAAAACAAATCAACATTTCTATCACATTTCTACAATCTTCATCTTGTGTCGTTTGTTTCTATAAGATTATTCTGAAGCCCGTGTTACGGAAATGTAAAGAAAGGACCAATTTGTAATTTCTACCTAAATGAAGCTTCTTTCAAAATCAATAATTTGTACAATCAATTTGATAGGTTATGTCAAATTTTGTCTAAAGGTCTTTGTTTTTTATTGCTTTAGTTCGAGGAGTTCAAAAATCGTCCTCTTCATAGAATGAGATACAAAATTAGCTTCAATCGCGCGAGTTAATCGTTTGCACAAAATCTTACACAAGCTATCTTCGACATTTTCACAGACATTGTTAATTATAAAAATAAACTTTATTATAATTCATAGTTTCAGAATACTAACTAAGAATGTTTTTGTCAGGGTACATTTTGGCCAAAATCTTAAAGTTATAATGATTTTTCCTTTATTGCTGTAATTTTATGCTATTTAGTTCACTTCGCTTTAAAATTTGGATTACATTGCTCGGCCAAACGATCTTTCGTGTGTTTATTTTCTCTGACCTGTCTTTTCGGCGTGTTTTCATTCAACGAATCGCATCGAGGCTGTTGTTATTTTAAATCGAGGTTGGTATCGTGTCTGTAAGCTGTATCTTTGGGCAGTACATAAAAATTGTAAACAATATATCATTTCACCTTCTGTACAGACTATTTACGACTGATGTTTTGATAAGAGGGAGTATTTTATTCAAAATATATCTGCAATCATTGTGTGTAGTTTTGGAGTATGGAGAAGAACGCCATCATGAGGGAAAAAGTGAACTGACTCGATGAGGTGAAAATTTACAGAAGAATAGATAAACCAATATGACATCTGGAAGAAGTCTTAAGCAACTGTCAGCTGCACAGAAATTCAGAAGAAGGAACACTTTGCAAAAATGCAGCGGATGTCATGTAGCATACTTTGTTTTCCTTTTAGCTGTGACATTCGATAGTATTGTATGTGAAAAATATACGCCAGAATTCGACGACAAACATGCATTTGAGATATCATGGCTTGGACCTGATACACAGGTTTGGTGTTTTCTAGGATTCCTATGTTACAGAAATATATGATATGATGGCAGATTTTAAAGCAGCAGTGGCATCAGTTGAATTTGACGAATTTTCAGAAAAGTCGAATTTTCAGTGAGGACTAGGGGTGACTGTGGGATGTATGTCCTCTCCTGCTGTGGCTGAATGGCTCTAATCTTACTTGATAGAGAAAAAATGTCTAAAATGGCCAGATTCTTCGGTAAATGGATACAATTATATTGGGAGGGGCCAGACGCATTAGCAATGCCACATATTTAGAAAGTTATGACTCTGAAAAAAACTGCGGAAAAGTGTAGACAAAAAAACGTGTTGTCTCGGCAATACCAATGCCCTGTGATCCCCAAACAAAATAATGATACACATCTACATTTTCAAACAATCTTCACCCGCCAGTTATTTGCATTAACTTTGGTATAAAAGTTGTTGTATATTTTCGGCTATATGTGTAAAGTTGCATAAGATAATTAAGAAATGTATTTGAGAATTTATCATGTATCAAGTGATGTTTTGTATTTAAGCATCAAAAGAAAAGCAAATCAATAAAAAGTGTTCTGCGCCAGTTGTAGGTGACATTGATTGTACAGTATCCTTATATTTTTGTTTGAATTTGATAACCATTTAACTTTCTTTTAGTTTCCATATCTTTGGCAAAATCTATTGGCTTACCTTATTCGACAAATTGTAAATTGTTTATTTTGGAGTATTTTGAAGGTAGTGTATGTATTTGGTAGTTCTACAGGAGACATTCTCTGTTTAATTTGTATTTTGCAGAGTACTATACTTAGCAGTTTGCAAAACCTGGAGAGCATTGTGATGAACACAAAAGATAAAGAATCCTACAGATGCTTTCTTCCCAAAATAGGAAAATCAAATGGGGTTTGTAAATTTGATTTGTCTCTTTTTAGCAATTTTGTTACTGGCAGATGTTTGAATGCCGTTTTCCACTTCACTGGCAATCCAAAAATCAAATGGGATCCCGTGTTTAAAATTTGCATGCAAACGCTTGTGATTTGCAAGTAAACTTTTGCATTGCGTGTTTGATCTGTTTTCACAGTTCAATTTCTGGCACAAGTTTGCATGTAAAAGAAAGTTCCGGATAAAGGCTAAATTAACATAAACCATCATTTGAATATGGAGAAAATGCCATGAAACATTGAAGGATACAATAATGGAGAGGCAGTGGTAGCCCAAGGATGAGTTGGTATGACAACATCAGAAGATAGAGAATAATATATATATGCCAACAACAGTTTCCTAGCCTTCACATGTATTGTTATCACTGTTTCTGTATTTCTTGAAACTTTTTCTGTACTCGCAAAATACTTTCTAAAGGTACCTGAGTCCAAAATGGTACACTAAGAACATAGATTGTTAAATACAATGTTGTGGTTATCTGCATTGAATGGCTTTTTTATCTATGATAAATAATTATAATGAATGTTGATTTCAATTATAGAATGATAAAGAAACAAGTAGAGGGCCAAAAGCAGAAGATCTTTTATCTGGAATTCTTACTCTAAAAGGAACGAAATGTTCATATAGGGTTGGTTATATCATTTTGTCATTACATATAGTATGCTACAATTATTAAGGTATTAAACACACAGGTCATTATCACAATTAATTTCTTTAATTGTGAAAAAACAAACATTTTTGATTTTCATTTCATAATTTACTGAAAATAACTGTTGGCTTGGTTAAGATTTCTTAAATTCAACTTAATCGATTTTACTTAACAAATTGTGTTAATGTTTTGTGTCAAACTGGTACAAATGACTTGATAAGCCAGATAATTGAATAGCTTCATAAGTGTCATGTCCCTTACAGCTTGAACCATACTGGACTTATGAAGTTTGCCATGGCTTACATGTGAGACAATTTCATGAGGAAAAAGTTCCAGGGCAGGTAAAAAACATTGGTTTATTACATTGAACTGACCAGAGACTGTTCAAAATCTTCAACTTGAAAAAACTTTGACAATGCAGGCATTGATGATTGCAGTATAAGGCCAAATTGTCCAAAGTCAACCAAATGAAAAGTGGATGAATTGTATTCTCCACTAACCAATTTATCTTTGTAAGCTACTTCTACAATGCAAAAGTTGCAATGAAAGTCAGCAAGATAGATAGATAGATGGAAGGAACTGGTTGTCAAGTGTAATTATGTGCAATTATTGAAATTATTTTTCCAATTTAGAATAATGCTGAGCTAAGTACAAGAAATCTGATAATGCAATTGTAGGTAATTCAGTGGCAGAGACTGAGATAACCAAAATTGAGACAAGATCATCTTCCACTTTGTACTTTTCTTCACTCTTTTCAGGAGAAGCCCAAAGTTCAAGAGTATTTCCTTGGCAAAGTCATCACAGGTACACCTAAACATAGTATCTTTGTTTAAAAATGAGAGTCTTCATTTGAAAAACAGAGTATCAAATATTGTTGCTTTGATATTTTCATAAGGTTAGTTTCCAGATCACTCTTTCTTCAGAAATAAACAATAATTTTGATCTATGTGAAGATCTATTTGATCCAATTCAGATATTGACCATTTGAGAACTGATCCAATTTTGAGGAAAAATACGATGGTACTGTCTGGGTTATCAGTAACATACTAGGTGAATACTGATTCTTTTTTTTATTTGGTTACACCATTGCTGTTTTTCTGGCTTGAAAAACATTCTTGCAAAGGATTAATAAATAGTATTATCTCATTCATATAATCATGTGTCTTAGAGGATCCAGGGGAAGCTGCTACAGATGATAAAAAAGCAAATGAAAAGCAAGAGACAGAAAGTGTTAAGGTACAATAATTATATTAGTTGATTGATGTAAGCAAAACCCCAATAAGGAAAAAATAGAAATACTAAGGAATGGGTGAAATGAGCACAAGTTTGTTGGTTTTAGTTTTGAATGAGCAAAGGTTGTACATAACCAAGGAGAAAAAGGGATATAATGCTCCATAGTTTGCAACATCTGGGAAAAAAGACGAGTTGTGGGATATTGCCCATGAAGTTGGCAGAGAGACTTGGAAAGGGTTAGCAAGGGAAGCTTCTTAATGTCTCAGCTCAGCAAACGATCAAAGACTCTCTATCTCTAGGAAGCAAGTCCACCAAAACATCTGGAAAGGTGTTAGGGTTAACAGCACAACAACAGTTAAACTAGTTTGCTTTGCATTAGTTCCAAGGCCTATCTTTTTACTTTAGATTCCAAAAAAGGAGATAGATGGCAGATTGACACCATACTTCAATTTCACAATGGATAATGGAACACCATGTGACATAAAACACAACAAGCCTAGACGTGTTGACATCTTGTACATATGTCATGCAACTGCAAATAATGAGGTATAATATCTCTACCTAATGACTCTATTTGGAGAAATTTTTGTATCTGCTAGCTTCAAAAAGCTTTCTTGATTATGTAAAAACTTTTAATAGAAAGGTTTGATTAACAGCCACAATAAATGAATAAGTGCATCCTATTCAGTGTGAATTTGGGAATTTTGGAAAGAAGAAAATTTCTATCAATATAACCAAAGCTTTATGGAAATGATATTAATGACAAATATGTTTTGTAAAATCTAAGAGTGCAAAGTATTTGGAATTTTATGAATCTGCTCTGTTAGTGTTTTTCAGTTTCTTTTTTTCCTTTCTGTTCAAGGTATTTAGCGTTAAAGAGACAACAACCTGTGAATATGAGGTTATAATTTTGACACCAGAATTGTGTCACAACCCAGCCTATTTGTGAGTATTTGCTGATGATTAGTATTTTCTTTATTGATGATTAGACTGGCAAGGAGCCTAATCTATCTTATTTGCCCCAGGGCGGCCCTGGCTGGTTTATCATTATTTTTTAAACAATGAAGTACTACCAAACCATAAATGAGAATTCCATGTTGCAAGTACTGTATAAAAGCTCTTTTCTTACAGGATGAAAGACAATCCAGTTAATGGCATTCATTGTCTTCCTTTAGAAGGAGCACCAAGGTATTAAAATCTTTACCTTAAAAGTTTTATCATTAAAACATATAGAGGGCCTATCATAGGGGGTCTAAAAGCCTAAAAACCATGCAAAAATCAGCAAAAATCCACCATTGAAAAGTGTTTAAAGGCATGACTGCTATTGCAAAACATGTCATGGCACAAAAAGTAAATCACTCGATTAAAATAAAAGGATAATTCCTAGAAGTAACTTAGAAGTATCTTTTAAAAATAGGACATCTTTCCATTTTTTGTTACTTCCCTTTGAGGATGTCTGTACCTATTTTCTTTATAGTCGACCAAGTCGAATAGCTGACTCAAAAGAGAATTCGCTAGAAGAAGAAAACATTTCAGCTGAGGTGTGTATTTTAGATTCTTATTCACTTTATTCTTTTTTATTTTGCAGGAAGAATGACATCAATTAATCGACCTAGAAATTTACAAATTATTATTTGATGATTTCTAGAACCCCGAATTATTTGTACATAAATAGTAATTTGTTTCTCCTTGATATATTTCTCATAGATAAAGCATACAACATGGATGTCTGACTCGACACCAGAATCTGTAAAAAATGAAGATTCTGGGGAAAGAGAAAAACAGAGTGTGGAACAGAAATCACCTGTGGAGAAAAGGAAAAAAGCCACAACATCTGATGACCAACTAACCAAGGACTTTTTGAGTGGTGAATATTGTCTTCAAGGGGTGAGTGAAAAACCCATCAGTAGTACAGAAATGTAAAAGAAAACAAGTCAAAACATTTTAAATTTGTATCAAACACTCCCTACTAACCTCCAACTAAAAAAGGCACTTAGTTGAAGCTTGATTGGGTATTCTCTGATTTGACATTATGTCAAAAGTTTGGTCCAATTACCTCAACTCCATTTTCTTATGAAAACAATATAAATGTACTGTTTTAGCCTTCTGTTACTATAACTTTGATATGAAAACAGATTAACTGGAACAGACAATGGAAAAATGAAAAAATGAAAAATGGATACTGCAAATCCTGAAATAAGCACCTTGGATTCTCATTAAATTTTCAACAGTTGAAGGGTGGGGGGCTCCTTTGATAAGGCTGCTCGCTCCTTTGAGCAGGGTGCTTCTTCAAGTGGGGCACTCCTTTAAGGAGAGCATTTATGCGAGTGGGATGCTCATGCAATCAGGGTGCTCATTTGCTTGTTTCATTATTTCAAGGGGCTGCTCATTAGTTTTTAATAATTTCTACAGATCATATGGTGTAAAAAGAAAATTGCAGGTGCTTACTTTAGGGATGGGGCACTCAGTGAGGGGGCACTCAATAAATTTTTTTTATTTGGGACTTGCTCATTCGAGCAGGGCACTCTTTCAAAGAGGGTCCTCATTTCAGGACTTATATGAAAAAAGATATGTATATGAAAATAAATGAATACACTTGCATTCTAGCTGATTGATCAAGCATCTTAGAGTTAATGATTTTTTAGGGCAGTGGCTGGTGGTTATATGAATTTTGCTATGGAAAATATGTGCAGCAATTTCATCAGGTTTGACAGAGTCCTATTTCAGCATTTATTTCATGAATTTTGATTAAATTTGAAGAATTGATAATACATTATTTTTCAATTGCAACTTTACCATATAGTGATTTATTTGAATTAGAATGTTATTTATATCTATCAAAGTAATAATATTTTAAATTTATTAAAAAACTTGCTAAATTCTAACATCTAACATTCGTAACGAAAAAATTCTAACATTCGTCTGCATGATTGACTTCAGAATTGAGAATTTCTTCGAGCAGCTAACAGTGCCTTTTCATTCCAAACTTGAATTCCCTCATCATAACGCAGTACCAGCCAACACATATCCTTCCTACATTTCATTAGCCTCGAATTTTCATATACCTTGGATCAAAGGCTACATAGATCTCCTCGAATAGTAACTGAACAAGATGAACTTTCGTGCGTGATTTGCATTCAAGGAATAAAACATGGTGTTTGTGACATCACACGCACTGGGTCAGATGAAATGCAGACAATGGTCAAGCAGTTGATGATAATTTCATGATATTTAAAGCGATATTGCGTCCAAATGGACAATCATAATTAACCGAAAACTTGAAACTGAGATTCCTTGCATCATTTTCTGCATTATATCAAAAAACAGTTTTGCGTGTCAGTTCACCTCTAACTGCAAACCAAAAATGATGGCCATTTTCCCTCAGTCTGGCAAAATGCACAGCTCGTTTGGCAAGATGACAAGAATATTCAATGCCAGCTGTTTTAATCATTTGTTTTTAGACTGTAATTTAATTTCTAAAATATTATTCAGGAGCCATCAGGAAAAACAATGATTTATCTTGGATATTGGGACAAAAAGGTAATTGGTGGTTAAGCTACTCTAAATTTTTGTCATAATGTTTGTTAGATGCAGTGTTAGCAGAGCATTTGCTAATACTTTGCCAATATTTACTTTCAACTAAAAAGACTGATTGTAACTATAGTCTTATTTTGAATGGAAAAAATGTAAGTTCTTCTAATATTCTAATATCAATGTAAGCATGCTCCAATGCAATGGAACTCAACAAAGTAACCAAAAGGAAGAAAACATCCAGACCTTGTCTGATTTCAAGAGGGATACTTAGATTATGATTTAAATAGAGAGGCCAAGTCTTCCTTGTGTACATCTCTTTCAAATGTCAATGCGGTCTTATAGAGTTGAAAGGAAATGTCAAAAATTATTTTCTACACAGCACATATCTGCCTATCTATAAAAGTTCTTCATCTCTATAAGGTTCTTCCTATGATGCTATTCTTGATTTTGGGGCAGCTTGATTTCTAACACAGCGTTGCTCAATTTATAGAAACACGATGAATGGATTAAGACCAAAAAGAACTTTGCATCAAAATCGTAAGTATCATTTCCTGAGTGATTTCAGCTTGCCATGCTTCAGTACACAACAATCAAAGATGTTATGTCCAGGATAGCAGAAAAGATCAAAAGTAGAGTTCCTAAGCTCCAATTACTATTTTTCTAAATGAGGCCATTGAAAATACCACTGGGAAAATTTGCATATAAAGTATTTTGGATAGGAAGAACAGCCTTTGGGCATGATAACCTTGGATGACTTTCTCAACAAGAGAAACAAATTTCTGCACGAAAACAGAAGCAAAAATGTTCAAAATAAAAATATCACATGGTAATTACAAGTTCTTTATATTGAAAATTTTCTGGCTTTGTTTACAGGCATGTTACTCATTTGTACACAAATGGAGATGTGTGTGACTTGACAGGGAAACCAAGGAAAGCTCAAGTCAAACTGACGTATGTACCTTCATTTTATTACCTAGATTTAGGTTCACAAAACACAGCTAAAAACATGTAAGAGATGCATGTATGCATCACCAAAGATGAAAATGCGACCAGGGTGGAAGCTAGTATGCTAGAAGTTGTTCATGGCATAGGGGTGACAGGATCAGTTAAAAGAGAGAGCAATCGTGTACTTGGAAGTAATAGTTAAATAGGAAAGCTCGCAAAACCATGCCAAAAATCAGAATGAAATCAAGAAATGTCACATAATTACGTAACTGCAAATTGTTTTCTGTCTGAATGGAAAATAGCACCTGAATGGAAAATAGCACCGGAATGGAGCTATACCATACAAACTATGCTTTTGGAACCCTTCAAGCTTGTTTAGTTTCCTCTCATACCAATTGTCAGTCTGTCTACTAGCTGTTTTTTACTTATTGATTGATTAACTTGGCTTTTATTAAAAAAGATTCCAATTATCACACATTCTTATTATAGAGGTTTTTATTATCATGCATCTTGTGTTACAGGTGCCTAAAAGACAAGTTGGGTCAGCAGATATCAATTTACATGTTAGAACCAAAACCATGTGAATACATTGTAGGGGTATGTCTGATGTCTTTTGACTTTGCAGAGTTTAATATGGTTTAGGACTGTTGTCAGCCAGCTAAGGCTCACGATAAAACATGAGATTAACCACTTCTATACAGGTATAGGAGGACCACCATGGTTTGTGGGGCAGAGGGCTGTAGTCCAACTAAAGCTTCATTTTTGGAAATGGTTAGGGATAATGTCAAATGTGAAGTGGGGTATGGTTTTTATAATGCACAAAGATACCAGATTTATTCAATAACAGAGCAATTTTCAATTTTTATTAGCAATCTGATGGTGTTTAATTATCAAGGTTGCCTGTAAGATGGACAGTTGGAATAGGTCAGCCAATATAAAATTCTGTCAGACATGCTTTTTGGAATTAAAATATAAAATATGCCACTGCCTACAAAGTTACATAAAATAATCAACAACCTGCCCCATGAGCTTTTCTTTCAATTAACTCATCCCTTCTGTAATTAAAACAGCTCATGCAGTTATTCTTTCAATTTCAGATTGAGTCACCAATTCTGTGTCCATTCATTGAGTCTGCTGATGCACAAGGACTTTTTCAAGTTGAAATGAAGAAAGAAAGCGAATAGAACTTTTAATAGTTAGGTTTTGTGAACAATATTAAAATAAATTATGCTAATCTTCTTTGCTATAATGAGATCAAAATAGCACATATGAAGAATTATTTGGGTTTTCTACATCTCTGTTGTTCTTGAATAAGGCTTTCTGTGACTGATGATAGAGCATTTTAGAGTTCTGTCTGAAAGCATTACTGGAAGTTTTCGTCTGTCGACCAATATTATATGAATCTTTCATCATGTGATGAAATTCAACTGATACTCAAAAGTGTATTGAGCCAAAACGTAAAGTCTTAAATATTTCCACACTAATTTACAGTTACACAAGATATTTATTTTAGGTGCCTGATAAATAAAATATTAGGTGCTTATTAGTTACGATTTTTCGAAGTCTTGTAACTTAAAAATCAAGCAAACAAACAAATGGTAGTGAAAAATTTGCTGACATTGTAGCAGGTAAAAAATCATATTCCATTGCATCTCTTATTGTTCTCAAGCATTTCCTTGACATCCAACACCCCCATTTATCCAGTACTCCTTTCACCAAACCTATGAATGTTGTTGACAAAAAATTGGGTTTCCACAAGACACACAGACAGCCTATCCAGGGTGAAACATGAAAGAGGAAGTATTAATCAAAAGTGGCAAGGCTACACGTAACTAGAGAAAAGATGGCAAACAAAAAATGACTGATATTCTAGAGGTACAATGACATACAAAATCATACTCTATTATCTAAAAGGAGAAGATGATATGGGACTGGTTATACACCAATATTTACTATATACAACTGATTACAAAATATTTGATTAACAGATAAGCATTAAGTTATTATGTGCTAATATAATTTCCAACAAATCTAGAACTAGGTCGATATCTAAACGATAATTTCAACGTTACTTGAAAAAAATTGACGACGTCTACGACAGAGAAAACCTTTTGAATTGATACTATTTGCGAATATTGAATTGCTAGAGAGAAACAGCTGGCTTGAAAAGTGAAAACCATCTCTGAGACACAAGGAAACACTAACTATTTGGAGTGTCTACTGCTGCAAAATCGGAGTTAATGCCCAAGATCTCTAAGCTTTTTGAACACAAACGATAATCAATCCACTGACATATTTGGTTTAAGGTAAACAAACAGAAGAAAGTCAGGATGAAAGTGAATAACAAAGTTGTTTAGCAGAACTATACTGTATCAAATTTGATGACACGAATCGTGTCTGTTGTGTTTATAAACAAAAGCCATTTCTTGCAGAGGCTTCAACCTACACCAGCTTTACAAAATAACACGTCGATACCTTTCTTGACTCAGCTGGTTCCTTCAACCTATGACACTGGGTCAACAAAAAACGCAAAAGTTCACACGTTTAACCAGACACCGAAATTCATTACTTCTATCATTTAACTGTAATTCATAAGTATATATCAATTATTCGCCAAACACACAACGGTGAAATTACAGACGCCCAAAGACACAAACAGAACTTTACAAAATTATACGAAATGACAAACACACGATCAGTATAATGCAATAGACACGGACTAAGAAACTGCACATGCAACAAATACAGAGATAAATTCATTGTCCTTAATATGTACACAATTAGTGTTTCAAGTCTTGGCGATATATCATATGATAACTGTACAAAGAAACTTAGAAATCGATAATTAAAATATCGTTATAATTCGCTCGCTATTGAATATTATGATGTTTAAATGAAAGTAGTTTAAGATATTAAAGTACTTAAATATGGAAGTCATAAGGACTAGTTTCACGTACTTCTAAATCTTTTAGTGGGAATGTATTTGCTAGCTACAAGAATCCCATGGAAAACCCATTTATATCTTAGAGCAGAAAGCAATTTGATCTTCACTCCCAGCAAATCAGCGTTGAGTTGGAGTAAGGCCTTTTCTCTTGGCGCTAGTAAAAGGACAAGAGAAAAGCCCATGTGGCAGCCATGTCTGACTCATCTAGCGTGATGGAGCATGCTCTATTGGAATGAAGAAATTGAGCAGTCAAGATCTAATGAATGAAAATTTCAAGAGCTGAATCATAATCGGCAGAGGCCGGTTATTGTATGAATATTAACAGCATGAGCAAGCTTTAGAAACAGTGTCGTTTCAAAGGAAATACATGAAGATTCACTCTGGGCATTTCAACTCAAAAAATTGCATCGAAAAATCGAACAGAAAGAGAGTGTTTCTGGATTTTCCATATACCAAGCTGATCAAGTTATGTTTCTTGAGAAAAAAACGCCCCCTACTCACATAAGGAACGAAAATCATTTGATGAAATCTATTGTTATCCGGAAGAAATTTGTCCACCAAACTGTTGCGACGAGAGCGTTCCGCAAGAACCGTTTGTTCCACGTAAAATGTTTGCTCCGAAAGAGCCGTTTGTTCCGAAAAAACCGCTTGTTATGCAAGATCCGTTTGTTCTGCATGAAATGTTTGCTCCGAAAAACCCGCTTGTTATGCAAGAACCGTTTGTTCCGCAAGAACCATTTGTTACACATGAACCATTTGTTTTGAATGGAATGTTTGCTCTGCAAGAACTGTTGGTTACGCAAGAACCATTTGCTCTCATCAAATGTTTTATGTGCAAGAACTGCTTTCATATTTATATTGTTCAGAATGTAAAAAACAATCGAACTATTCTTAAGAGGGAGGTACTAATAAGAAGCGGTGCTGTGATTTCCCTTATTGGCGACTCCAAAGTTTCCTTGATGGACAACTTTATATTCCACTAGAACCGTTTGTTCTACAAAGAACGCTTTTCCTCAGCTTGCAATGGCTTCTTGGCAAAAATATACGAAAATAGGCGCAAAAAACCATGGAAAACACCCTGTATAACACGCTTGGTATAACAAATTGTTCTCTTGCTATGTAAAGTGTTGAATCATGTGCAACATTATTTTATTTACATTGAATTGTTTATCAGGAAAAGCATTATTCATTTGGAAAGTGATAATGAAATGACACACACCTAGGAAGACACTAAGGTCTAGTAGCGCTGTAAGGCTGTGGCTAGGGGTTCTCTTTCTATTAAATATGTTCGAACTACATTACGGAATGACTACTTAATGGAATGATATACCATTAGAAATTAGGTGTGCAAAAGCCATGCATCGTTTCAAATCAATGCTTAAACACTTTTTAGACTAGGATATTAGACTAACACTTTATGTGTCTAAAGGTAGTCACTGCAATTTTACTTTTTCACTGCCAAATCTCTTGTTTTTTAGTTTTTTCACTGCACAGAATTTAAGTTTATCACTGCACAATTACGATTAATCACTGCACAAATTGAAAAAATTAAAAAAAAGCAAAAATACCGTTAGATTTGTCATCTCGTGAGAAAATTCGCCCATCGATTTCGGCTGTAGACAATTCTGAAGAGGCAAAAAAAAGCTGAATAAGTCAAAAGAAAAACGATAGAATAAAAAAACACAAATTACGATAAAATAGAATAAACTCAAGGATAGAATAAATTTTAAACCTATCAAATCACATCAGATCAAATCAGACCAATCAAATGAATTTGCATTTGTGTGTATTTGAAGCATTCCCATAAAACAATTCTTTGACTTAAAATACATGTTAAATTTCAAGAAGTGTTCCTTTAACCTATCTTTATTTATCTAACTTGTGGTTTTTCAAAACAAAAACAAACAAGCTTGATCTTTTCTTTTTCTAATCACCCTCCCCCCTTCCCTCGTTAGGGTTTAGTCAAGGGTTGTTGAGCCTTCACCTAGCACTACCAACTAAGAAACAAATTGACGGCAAACGATAACAAAACATTGTGACATCACAATGTCCATGATAAATCTGCCTTCTTCTCAATTTTTTCTTGGAAAATCACCGGTTTTTTATCTTATCGCGTTATAAACAACGGAGATTCTGCGAATTAAGCACCAGAAATTATCATTCTTAGTCAAAATATATTTTGACTGGGGAGACACATTGAGCAAATCAAACTATCAGGGACATTCATTTAAATGAATGAGAGCATTGTATGGGATTTGTAGAAATCATAAATCGCACTACAAGAGAAATACTGACAAATATTTTTCTTTGAAATTCTTAAGAGCTGCAAAAAAGGGAATGTTTATACATTTGTTTACACTTCATATGAATATCTACATATTTGCCTGAACCAGTGACAAATATGAGTGGAATTAGGGATGTACCGGATATCCGGTGGGCCGGATAATCCGGCGCCGGATCGCTGATTTTTTGAAAATCCGGCTCCGGCCGGTTTTTTTTCCGAAATCCGGCCAGCTGCCGAACTAAACAAGATCGACGATAAAACAAGCGCCTTGAAAACAGATTTGAAATGGAAGTGCTCGTCATCACGAAACAGGATGATATAATTCACAAATTTGGTCCAGGGTTGCCAGATTGGCTTTTTAGGCCAAATTTTTCATTTTTGGCTTTTAGATTTAGATTGCTTGGAAAAATTGTCTTTTGCTTACTACATAAATTTGACCTTGTTGGCCTTTTCAGCAGAACGTCTGAAATTAATGAGTAATTACTACATTCATAGAATAATTAGTAGTTAACTACAAAGTGTTAACCAAATTTCAAATTTTATCACCTAACCTAAATATTATCTTGATATTAGCAAAGGGTTTTGGAAAAAAGTAAGATTCTTATCAAAGTTAAGAAATTATCTAACAGGCACAAGCGTAGAAATATAACCCGTGCCTGCTCGATGGATTCATGAGAAAGTTTTTGATTTAGCCTTTTTATGAGCATTTTGGCTTAAATTGCTCACCAGTCTAGCCTTCGTTTGTAAATTCAATCTGGCAACCCTGAATGGGTCTCTTTGATCTTCCCGCTATACATTTTTCACAAAGTGGCTAAAAACTTGTTATTACTGAAAAATCCATAAATGGCCAGGTTATCCGGTTAAATCCGGCCGGATATTCCACGAAAAAATCCGGTAAATCCAGTTCCGGCCGGATTCTGAAAATCCTGATCCGGTACACCCCTAAGCGGAATTGATAAGTCAAAAATCAGACCTCGTTACTGCCGCTCTGTTCGTTGCTAACTGCTGGTGACGAAAGTGTATCAGAAAATTCGAACACGTCATCAGGATCAAGAGCAGGGGGAGGCGAGAGGCACTGAGGTATATCTAAATCTTCAGGACATATGCATTGGTCCAATTCAAGTTCTGACTTCCGTCGTCGCAAAGTACCAAATGGCCCCTTCTTGCGAAGCTAGAAACATAGAATAAGATATAATTAAAAGGGCAAAGGGAATACACAATCTATATATCAGATAAAAATAAAGGCCATTTGCTTGACAGCAAGGACAATTGTTTTCAAAATAAAGTCGGAAAATGAAACTGTAAGGTAGAAGTAGCAGTGATGTAAGCCTATCAAAGGCTACATACGAAAACAATGATTCCGTTTTTTATATTATCAAAAAGATGTGAACAGGATTTTAAAGACTTCACAGAACACAAGTTAAGAAAGTGGTCTCTAAAGAACGAGAACCTCACTGGAAAAAGCAGAAGCCGAAGAAATAAAAGTTCTCAAAGAAAAGGAAAAGTCCCAGGGAAATCGAAAATATTCCTCTGGCGAGGGAAAGATTCCCGTGGAAAGGAAAAGACCATGAGTAGAAAGTAAATGATCCCGGATGTAAGGAAAGGCCACGAGGGGAAAAAAGAACCGAAAAGCAAGGAATGTACTTGAATAAGAGGCAAAGAAAAGAAGAGAAAAGGAAGTAACTGGAAGGGAATGGAAAGGCAAGGAGAGGCCTGTAAGAAACAAACCTTGTGTTTTTCTGATGAATTGAGAGGAATGAAATCAGGCGATTTTGCAGTCATATGTTTTTGCTTGAGGCAGCTTTCAGTGAGTAGTGTTTCGAACTGGGATTGCAAATGTCTCCTAAGCAGCGTCTTGCTCTGTGAGATTGCTAATAGATTCGCTAGCGTCTCTGCGTTGAATCTTGGCTCAAGTATCTACGAAGTGAGTAGAAAAAAATCTCTGTTGCGTTTAATTCATTTAAAGGGATTGAGTCATGATAAAAGGAGTGGGTATACACAAACGTGCCAAATCAGCTGTGTCATGATTTTCGTGCTGCAATGCTATTGGTTGACCTGGTACTGGTCACATGAACTAACCTAGTACTGATTAACGAAACAGTTTCCATCAATAGCAAGATGTCAACAACGGATGCCGATATCACATGAAACTGCAGCAATCACGCCTAAACCAAGCGACTCCTTAAAGAAAAGGTCTATTTGCCATGACTCAACGCCTTTAGGCTGCGCTTATAATTCAGTCTAGAATTCAACTAAAATTATCAATATTGAGAAACGTTCGATTCACAGAAAATAGACACAAGAATGAAGTTCAAAATCAGCCCTGGCAAAAACAGTAACGGGGCACAAATCAGCATCTTTTCTCGATGCGCTAAATCATCAACTATACACAATTTATGGAAAACTCTTGATCATTCATGTCTATCTCATTCAAATTATTGTTATGTTTAGGTGTCTATAAAAGCTTAGTAATTAAACATTGTGACTCTGTTGCAATATATGAAAAACTGAATGGATGAAAGGGAAAACTGTAGCTTAAACCAGATGAATGGCTCTCTATCAAAATCTTTACAAACATTATAATCAAAACCCAAATAGATTTTCGCAAGTCACTTTGAGCAACAAAATTTGAAAACACGCTTACCATCAGGGCTCCATGTACTCCACTGCCTCTTAGATTTGGAGCGTATTCTGCGAGGTCAACAGACCGTAGCCAATCCATCACCCGGCTGTTTGTCCATAACATAACATGATTGCATCTGTCGTCATTCTAACACAAGCAAAATAACTGGATATGAGTATAGAAGAACTCATTTTGAGAGTTGAGCCCAAATCTTACAGGGAATAAATATCTGAGCCCTTTAAGCTATTTAATAAAAATCAGCTTGTTTATGGTTCATTTCCAAATGAACTCGAGTAACGCAAGAAAGATGCCAGAAACCAGTTGCAATTACCATGGCTCAGTTACATTCATATGAAAGCTGCATATCCCCGTGGTTGGTTGAGGAGTTGCATTTATTTGGAAATTTCAATGCAACATTAAATTCTTCCAGAAGAGCCAGTCAGTTTGGTTTATACCATCGTTCTGATTTAGGAAGTCTCGGTCTATTTTCTCGCTTCGTTATGTTAAGTCCTATTTTGTGTTCATCACTAAAAATGCATGAAAAATTAAATAAAGCAGCCAAAATATCTTGAATCAAATAAAGAGTACGACGTTACTATTAACTATGAATGTACCATAAAAGGGATAGGATTATTTGAGGGGCAACAATTGCAACAGAAGGGTTTGGAGGGGCATAAGACCCCTCCCCTATGGACAATAGGAGCTATGATGTATAAACAAAGTCGAAAATACCTGTGGCGTAAGACATGGTTTTAGATAATTCGGATGAAACTGTTGATGCCTAGCGAAAAAAATCAATTATTTTTAAAAGCAAATAATCTCATATCTTAATTTAATGCTATTTAGTCATATATCATGTCGTCATTGTCAAGTAGTCTCCCAAGCATGAATTCATTTGTAGCAGTAATTAAGGATAAATAAATAGTTCTTCAAATTGTATATAGGTTATAGGCCATCTAAGTCTCAATTCCTTTAAAACAAAAAGAGACATGAAATAAAACTACCACGAAAAATGAGCATCACTGCACGTTATTTTCTTCAATGAAATGTTTTGAAAAATAAGTAACTAACAACTAATAAAGGATAATACGACAGGCCTGAGTCGGTGGACGGCAGAAAATATTAATTCAACAAAAAGAGGAAATTCAGAGCGCCACAAAAGACAGAACTCATTGGAGATCGAGTGTTGCTAAAGTTTTTAGATAATATGGCACCTAGAGAGAGACATGATAAATTTGGACTTGATAAAATGTTCACGCAATCTTAAACAAATCTTAAACAAAGTTCACGCAGAGATAGTGACAAACAGGTAGATGGCTATTAATTTAAAGGCTACATAATTAAATTACAAGGCTACGCTTAGTTCCCGTTCTAAGTAGGCGTTGAGAAAAGAATTGGCCACGGAGCCTGTAACCCAATACGGAAAAATTCAATCCAATATAGGACAATTGCTATCAACTTTCAAAAATTCAAGGCTACTAGCTTTCAAAATATAACAGCAAACCCACTGATAGCATTAAATAAATGAAAGAGTTTGACATGTTAGAAACACAGTTTGTAAACATGTATAAAAAACTAATTGGTATGGATATAATAAAACAAGCAATTACATCTACCTCAGACACTGTATAGCTCTTTTTAAGCTAACATGGTGCAGCGTGTTGTATACTTTGAGGTGAAACAGGTCGTCCTGCAAAAAGGAGGTTTTGATTATTCTACTTCGTTAGCCAGATATAGCTGAAGTGTACTAGTCCAAAGACAATTTATGGAACAGAACAACTGATCCAGGTCAGGCAGCCTGAACATCCATAAAGGTGCAGTTGAAGTTGCCTTTTTAAGATGAGAGGCTGAAAACACAAGGGTGCAGTTGGCGGCAGATGCCTTGTGTGGGTACTTGAGGTATAATTATTTGACCAATTATTCTATAAAAAATTTGTGCCTAATTGGATTGCCCAGAAACAACCTGTATAGCAGAAATAATCAAATAAACATATAAAGTGAAATCTCAGCACACATCGATGGCAACAGATGCCTTCAAGTTGTGCGGCAACATCTCGGAATGAATCTAGGGACGCATCAATGTGGGTGGGGGGGGGTTAGTTAGTAACAAAATAAGACAGGGATACTCTATAGACAGGACTTTGTCAATAAATGCTAATCAAGTGAATTTTTCTGATTCAATTTCACGAGTAATGTTGTAGAATTTGATTACACAATGGGTTCTTATATTACTTGAACATATATATTCTGAATCCAGAAATTTTATGATCCGCTGACAGCGCGGATACCCAGTAATTAACAACTGGTGCTTCTCAGTTTTGGTATGCAATGCAAACAAAACAAGAGACATAACTGTCGTGAATCTTTTTGGCTGTTCATTAGATGAATACTTTCGATATAAATCCCCATAAAACTACATTGCTGAAGAAGTAGTAAGAAATAATTTGAGGCTGAAAGATCTGAGCAATATACAAATTTACTAATTCTAGGCAAATTCAGACAAATTCAGGCTTAAAGGGCATATGTCGCATTAACAGTTAAAAAAGATAATTGAACTGCATTAGCCAATCATGTACACGACACATGCCCTTTAGGGACGAGGCGAGACTTTCGCTGTCAAAACAATGCTGTCGGCCATCTGATTATAAAACACAGATGTCTAACAGTGTTTGAGGGTATTATCAAGTTGAAAAAAACAAGATAAGTTCTGGACAAAACAGATAAAACTTAAACAAATCAAAGATAGGAGTGACTTTCCAAGTTTTACACGTAGATCAGTCCAGAATTAATTAGCAGATACTTAAAAGTATGATTTAGATTAAAGGCATAAAAGAAACCGATTCGGATAGAAACGAGAACACATTTTTAAGTCAAAATCGAGTTAAAACTTACAAGCGTCAAATTCTGTAAGATACGTCCGTCGACCCTATTTTCGTAGAAAATGCCTTTATACTGCGGAAGGCCAATATCATCAAGCCATCCTAAACATGAAACAAACAGGCAAATTGAGGCTTAATGATTAGCTTTAACTAGCTAACTAGATAAAAAGATGACAAACTGCAATTTGAATAGACATAAATGCATTTGCTGTTTTTGTCAAAAGATAAATCGAAAGAAACTTCCACGTCAATTTTTAAAAATCTAGGCCATCGCGAATTCTCTTCTATGAAAAACAGAGCCATTCACATATTGCCTTCATCTTTTCTTCCTAGCTCCAGCAATGCAATGTCACAAATAATCATTCTTATAGTTTGGATTTTTCTAAATGCAGTCGATTGAAAGCAGACAAACAAAATTAGAGGGAAATTGTTGACGCTGGTGGAATACAAATTCAAACATACTTGCGACCCAGTTGTGATCAAGTCTTCCAGGATAGTCTGGTTCCAATGACTGTAAAGACTAAACAATAAAAGATGCTTTTCGTCAATAAGAATTAAAAGAATTTTAACAAACTATTTATAATATAACGTACGCAAAAGAGTACAGCAAGAAGGAACTTTACTGCAAATCAAATGAAAAATTCTCAAATTTTGTAGCCGTTAAGAGCCCATAAAATCATGCTATTATTATTCAATACTATTTCAAAAATCTTTACAAACGACAGTTCATCAGTTGTAAAAATACCTACAGGTACATGTAGCATTTGCAGTATTACCTTAGAAAACTTGATGACTTAAATTAACATTAGAAGATATTATTGTTTAAGTAGTTTCAAACCGTTAAAAGAAAGTTATTTTTAAATGAATACATATATATTGGAGCTCAATACAAATATTTCAATTTTTTTATGAAATTCATATTTACAAATTTTTTGAACTGATGATTATAAACGTGGGTTTGTCAATCGATGCTTTATAAAACATAACTCCAAACAGCTATTATATATTAAATACAAATACCTTAGTTCTAGCAAAACTTGAAAATTACGACATTCGTGTAAATGAGTTAAAATATCACACCTTTAGTGCAAGTGTTAGTTTCTTTTGATGGATGTGTAAAGATATTCCTAATTCTTTTTCAATTTCTTGATTATTCATTTTGAAGACATCATCTCCCCTGGCAATCGCTTTTGTAAACGCTGGTATGTATGCTGCCAGTCCCTCTTCTTCTAACCAATCATTTATCTGCTCCATGGTCCACGTGGCGAAAGAGTTGCCCAGAACATTTCTTGAAGAAAAATTGAGATCATTGAAAGCAAGGAAGATTTCTTCACGATAAAATGATTATGGCTGTACAGTACAGTAAAAACCCGCGTATAAAAACCTGGATTTTAAGAGCGTGTTAGGTTAAAATTTCAAGTTTAGGCCTCCCCAACATAAGAACCTTTTCAGGCTAAAATTTCAGAATCGGGTTCTTAACAGTGGAGCTACTGTAAAGGTTTCTAAGTGGAAAATGTTAAATAAAATATTATTATCTGCTCATATCTAAAATCAACTTGGCAAAACAATTCACAAGAAGCCAAAGTACACTAATACTGTGTATATTTCTATTATTCAAATATTAAGGCAAGTTTCTATAATTCAAATAAATTCTTTTATTACTCAGCATTTGCAAAGTACAAAATTTAAATTTTCATTTATTCCAAGATTTGCACACATGAAACTTGCCTTTTAAATAAAATTTCAGCGATTTTGCTATGAGTTCGTTTTAGTATATACTTGTTTTGTTAAAATTGTACTGTATTTAGGTATAATATTACAGCATTATATGAAAAATATGATTTTGCTACAAAAATAGAGGAACCTATTTAAAGAACCTTGGTAACCTAAATTCACTTTAAGTACCATTCATGAAAGAGAACCTGTTTAGGCAAATTGGAAAAAACCAGGTTGTTATGTGCGGGTTTTTATTGTATTACAGGTTCATAGACATATGTTGAGAGAGAAAAACAACAAGTCTTAAAAGTATTACGGAAATTTGTTCTACTTTGGTTTGCTCCAATGACAAACTCTCTCCATAAATTCTTTATCGGCGTATAATATTCATTCTAGCAAAACTCCATGATTTTCAAATTCTGACGCAACTCTGTCGTCTGAGCACTACGTGAATACCTTGCTAAACACCATTTTCTGTCCCTACTTCCAAATAAGGGAATTAGTTTATCAAACCAACCTTCTTTGTTCCACTGGGAAGCTTCTACCATTTGAATTGTTAGCCTGCAAAATATTTAGTCATCGTAAATTTATCATCGTACTAAAAGGGAACCCAAGCCGGCTACTTTTACAAAAAGCCAAACAGAAAGTCAGCTCTGGTGATAAAAAGAAAGTCGATATAAAATATGGAAGTGGTAATGATTTAATCACAGAGTCAGGAGCCTTTTACAAGTCACTTGATTATGCACTTCGCAGACAAAACGGCTATTTCAAAAAGAAATTTACTAAGGGAGCTTAAAATGAAAACAATTGAACGGCTGACGCGAAGACAAAGTCTTTACAAGCAGTATAATTTGTTGTTTTCTAGAAGCAAATTTAGTATGATCTTAATCGGAGCCAAACCATAGGCAAAATGGCCTCAAAATAAGTACCGATGTGTGCTTGTTACTTAGCAGAAAGATCTTTAAAAACCATTTCACGCAAAATTGTATTCGACATGTGGTCGAAAGGGCAGAAAATTCTTCGAGCGCGGAATAATAAACATTGAAGCAAAATGGTTGGCCTCCTAATTATCGAGTTCGTGGCAGGCTTCTAAAGTCAATCAAACTTTTACTTCATTTTAAACACGGGACCAGACACTCAAAAGAGAAATTAAAAGCAAAATTTCGTAGATTGCCGTTGCAAATATAAAATCATAAAGGAATTAAATTTTCAATCTTCTGTTCAACCTGATTCCTTTCGTAAAAAAAATTCTTTGGAAATATTTTTGAAAAAAACACGTTCACGTACGACGCAAATAATACAAGAACAAAATCTGCCCTTTTTATAGTTAAAATTGTCGCCCCAATTTCAGCAAAACAAATTGTTGACATATTCACTATACAGATATATCTGAAGACTGGCGCAAGCAGAAAAAGGAAAGAGAAGAAAATATTTACGTAGCAGAGGGTAGTTTCGATCTACCGACCTCTGGGTTATGGGCCCAGCACGCTTCCACTGCGCCACTCTGCTGAATGCCTGCAAGCGCGGTATTTTTAAATGTATCGTGCGCACCTGCCTGATGCAACTAACACTATTTTCTTATTACCTGCGCTGATATTAGCGGCGCAGAAATAAAACGAAATGTGGAATCTATTAGTTTCAAAACTATTAGTTTTTTAAATCTTTTAGTTTCAAATCTATTAGTTACCAATATTTAATCAATTCGGAGGAAAGACTTTCTAGCTTTGTACTCTTTCCATACCCATCGAGAATAAAAGGTCTTAATCTCAAAGCAAAAATAACAACGAACTTACGATGGCAGAGTTTGCAGGTATTCCAACATTTTTGACATAGTTTCGTGCTAAAAACGAAAACATATAAATAAATATAAAAAAATCATCAACATTCCCGTTCAACTGAGCAAGGACCTATTCAATATGCTTTTCCGTAAAGAATTCTGATGATGCAGATTTCCTGAATGAGGATGAAACTAAGGACCGTGGAATGTTGATTCAAACATGGAACTTTTCATGCACTTGGTAAGGCCGTTTAGAGCGGCACATGATTATTTCGACGTTTAAACAGGGCCTCATGCGAATGATTACTTACAGTGTGATAAGCAAAAACCTTTGAGGATACAGATGGGGTCTACACTCTAACTTAAGTCAAAAGCTCATGAAATCTCTACTTTCAATTATCACTGACAGAGGCAAACTATAATAGAAAGAAATTGAGTTAAGCTTACTTAAATTTGGTTCACTGGTGCTTCTTGTGTTTTGGAAGACACTGTCGCTATCAAGGCCATCTTCTGATTTCTGATCTTCAATGCCATTCATGACTGCATGGTTTTCATTGAATGATTTCTCAAACTTTGATGCTGTAAAAATGAATGTCATTGTCTAAGATCATCAGACAGATTTTCGTAATTACAGCATTCCAAAAACCACAAGTTCTATATAAAGTCAAAGTTTGAAATGTTTAAATAGAATTACAGTTGAATCTTATACAAAATTTCTACTCTGCCAAAAAAGAAAGCTCATAATAAAAAGAACTCGCAGTAGAAGAACATTTATTGTTATAACCGAATCATGGTTGCTCAGCTTTTTGAAGGTTTTTTAAAGGCATTCAGCCATGGTGAAAAGGCATCCTCTGCAGATGGTTATTTGTTCTTAGTGGAGTCAATAAAATTTCATGTGTTTTTATGTGAAAAATGACACTTTACGGATTATGTTTAAAATCAGAGCAAGGTGATTTCATGCGATCGTTTCAAGTCTACCAACAATAATGAAGAACGAAATCATGACTCAACATGTTTGAGTATAACCTCTCCCTTTAATCGTAACTCAATGCTTAAATTAGTTTTTACATTAAACAGTTGCTATAAAACATTGATTGAAGCAAAAATGTATTATCAGATTAGTATGGAGTATAGCACATAATCTGAAGCTATAAATTACTTCCATGCTGTAATTTCAAAAGCAAGGAGCATGTTAAGCAAACACACTCTAGCGTACTGCTTGATCACATGATTTATGATCCCCTTTCTTTAGCCTTTCCGTACTTAAAGTTTTTTTCGCCTGTATTTTTTTATAATGAAGATGACTCTAGCTAGAGTCGAAACGTTAATTATAATAGACTTGTCTTTTTAAAGGATTTGTAATTGTCGATGTAACATTATGCCTTTTTTGTCGTGGTACTTATTACACAAAAAAAGCAAATCGAAGTGTTAAAAGGGTTTCGCAAGTAAAGCACAAAAACGAGCACCATTTTACGTTTCACAAGAAAAACCATAGAATGGTTATGGTTCCCTATGGTGGACATCAGACTTCTCACAAATATCACGGATGGGAAGTCTGATGTCCACCATAGCTGTGAAAGGAAATACCAATACAATACGTTTTGAAAACTGTGAAAGGAAATACCAATACTTTTTGTACACAAATTCTGTGAATTTGCCAAAGCAAAATGACTCCTGAAAAGCCAAAACTGTTCAACGGGATCACAACAAGTAAATTGAAATTTCTGCAACTATTTTTTCAAGATTATTTCGAGGGAAAGTGGGTTATGTCACTGAACATATGCAGTTTTTTGCGCTTTGCTGTAAAATATTTGGCTGAATATTTAGTTGTCGGGAGTTTAAAGCAAAGGAAGGTTTTTGGAGCTTTGAGCTCTTACAGAAATATCTACGAAACGGACCTTTGCACAAAGACCAAAACAAATTTGGGAAGAAGGAAGTCCATACACAGCCTTTTAAGTTTTTAGCTTTCCTCTGCCAGTACATTTTCACTACTAGGCTACAGATTACAGACCACGAAGGGCTAATGAAAGGTAACTTGGAACAACACTACATTAGATCGTCCTATAGCTTTGATTACAAACCTTGAGATGCTTCTAAAGACGTCTTCAAATAATCGTTTTCCTGCAATGTACCAAATAAAATTAATATATTGAAGTGGAACTCACGAATTGTTAGAAAGATCTTGGAAGTCAAGAAAGTTGTTTTAAAAAATGGTCTCAAAGAAAATCTCATTTAAAAAAGACTTGTTTTGGTTTTACGAAAAAACACCAGAAAGCATTTGGCACAAGCATAAAGTTTAAGGGGCAGACTTGAAGAAGAAGAAATCAAATACAATTAAGATACTAGGAACTTTTATTATCATCTTGAAGTAGCATAACACGTCAAAATTTCGCTAGAAGCGTATTCTTGAATATATTCATTGTAATTCATTTCAAATCCATCTATTTATGGTTGGATTTTCAGGAAAAACTGCTTATCAAGTACAGTAGTAAGATACCAAAATAAACATTAACCAAAGGAATTTTAAGGAAATCTGTCACGACGTTGATTGATTATAAGAACAAGGGGATTATTTATTGTTTCCAGTCCCCCTTTAATTTATCGCATTGTGAAAAGTATGGCGGAGCGCTGGAATTGTGTTTAGGCTATTGTTCCAGCTATTGTTCTCGTTAACCAATCCACAACGAGACAGATTGCCTTTAATTGAAAAGACTTGAAGCGTTTTAGAAAATGATGACGTGCAAACAGAGAAAATCAAAACTACAGCTCCATAGTCTTAGAATGCTCGCTGTCTGTCAAATGTTTTCATTAGAGGGACTATGAGATAAACAGCTGCAACTACATGTTTTACCTCATTTGATAGCTTCAAGCCATAAGGCGAGTTTAAATGTACCATTGAAACGCTCAGAAATGTTAAAAAGGAGCCTTTGAGACGGCAATATATGATAACCTATCAACGAATCAACCAATGACTACTTGTTATCCTCTATCTTGGACTAATTTTACATTTCAAGTTGCTTTTTATAAACATACTGTAAAATTTCCGCACTTCATTCAAAAATACTGTTCAAAACAAGAAAATTTCAGCATTTTGAACTGAACCTCAACGGCCGATAAACCATTCTATGAATTTAAAATACACTGTTAAGAAAATCTCAGTGCTTTTAGCACCACCTAGTGGTTTATCAGAATTACCTCTCGCAGCCTCTCGATTTCAATTTGAATTCGCGACAATGCATTATCCTTTTCCTCATGAGATAACTTTAGATCATCGACAATAAGCTTAAGTCGGTTAACCTCTGAGGCTAAAAAAGAAAGTTTCAGTTTAAACACAAGATAAAATTTGAAGATAAGCACAATAAAAAATTCAGAAGCGTGTTCCAACAGATTAAAGCAAACTTTATTTGCGGTTATGCTTTTCGTTTCACTGAAGATCGTGATGTAGACTATTCAAATCAGTCCGTTTAGGCTCCTAAAGATGATGTAAATAAATAAATAACTTTCTTACTATACATTATTTCGGATACTTTCCGATCTTTAATACTCCAATGTTACAAACATAATCCATTCATGATGAGATTATAAATTTTCCTTTGATTAAAATTTATTTCTAACTCAGTTCAAGTCATCAAAATTAATTGGTAGGTATTTCAATAGTATTCAAAAACAAATATCTAGATGAATAAAGCAACGAACCTTTTTCGCGGAGCCGCTTCTTCAAACCGATAGCGCTTTCATCTGAAATATTTCGGTAATAAGAAAATTAGCACGAAAAAAATCATGGCAACAAAAATAACGACAGAAGATAGGACACAAATTCTAATCAACTTGCATTTTACCCTGCTCCTCCGGAAGGGTAACCAAGCCGGGCCATGGACAAGTATGATGAAAATGGCTTTGAAAAAAGCAAAAATTTTGAAACATACTTAGGCTTTCGTCTGACACTCTTCAGAGTATAGTACGTCAGAACTGTTGTGGTAGTTTTGTTATTTTATTGTTATTGACATGCAGTTACATAGTTGTATGTCATTCATGTGATTGGTTGTAATTAATAGTATCCTACTGTTTAGTTGTATTTAACACGAGTTCATATTTTAGAGGAGGATTTTTGAGAGGTATTCAGGAAGCGTTTTAAAGTGGATTTCAAGAAGGTTTTAATGGTGTTTATATAATCATTCCAAATAGTTACGCATTCATTAAGTATTGTCATTAAGTATTGCTGAATTGATTTTGTAAATATTTGATTGAAACAATGGCGTCTCCTCTTGAATCCAGCCTACCATAGCTGACACACAAATGAACTTAACATAACAAAACATAACAGAACATAGATTGAAGAACTTTAGTATGTTTCAAAATGTTCGCCTTTTTAGAAGGCATTTTAAACTCTGTACCATAATAAGATTGTTTATATGTTATGTCGACTGATCGATATGGAAATTAACAAAACAGCGGTAACAGCTTGATAAAATAAAATAGCGACAGAACATGGAAAAAACAGCGAACTCTGTTTTGAACAAGCATGAACAAGCAATTTTTATTTTCACTCTTCGCAATTTTCGAAAGAGGCTCTCTTTCTTGAAATGAATTTTAAGAAATTTTTTATGACAACTTATAACTTGATTGATTGAAGAAGAAATATTATTATTCAGTAGAATGTAAGGTCATGTTGGTAATTTTGAGTTAAAGGCATAGAAAAGGCAAATCAAAAGCTCCTGCCATAAAGGAACCATCCTTTAAGAATCCCATCAAACTGACTGCTATGATTACTGACCATGGAAACCATACCCAGTCTCTAGGTGTGATATCCATATAAATAAAAAATATTTTAAATCACCTTGCGTAGTTGACTTTTTGTCATGTGCTTCAGCTGTTGTTTTTAATTCAGCACCCTGGAAGAGAAAATTTTATGAAAATAAATAAATATGAGCCATTTCACAAGCCAAACTAAATGGAGCTGAATAACAAGTATTTCAAGGTCATTGGATAAAGAAAACGTTTGCCTCACAAAATGTTTACTGCAACACACACATGAAACATCATAGAGAGGATTGACTTAGTTGGAGAATAAATATTATATGCCTGTCTAGAGTCACAGAACAAGCCCAAAAAACTTGATAACTAAAGTGTTCATCAACTCAGGCTGCATTTGAACCTAGGAGGTGTTGTTGAGCATTGTTAGATATACTGGTTAAATTATTTCTCAATAAAAGCTGTTGTATTCTACCAACAACCTCCATCCACACAGTATTGGGCAGTATTGAACTTTACCAATTGTAATCAGTGATAAAACAAATGGTACCAATAAGAAAATGGATCGTGAAAGGAAGGATTTTTAAAGTTTACACAAACAAACTTCAAAAACAGAAGACTGCCAAAGGTTTCTCAAAGACCCCTTCTCTTTTAGAACTCTCAAACTCAGAACTTAGAACTTTACACACACAGGTAAAACCTTTTGAAAAAACAATAATTTGATTTTTGTCCTTTCTTAGAAACATATCAACACTTATGAATAATCCTACATTACAATGAGAAGTATAAAGCCTTGAAGAAATAGAAATTCAGTGACATTTTGACCTGTTTAGAAATCAAGACAAAAAATATCTGCAAAGACTATTAAAAGAGAGTCATGGGAGACAATGGGGATTTTTGACATTTTACAACCAAAAAACATACCATTGAATGGATCAAATTAAGTTTAGAAAAGCTGTGAATTTGAGGTATTTGTTTGTGTAAATTGAAAGATTGCCTCAAATTATTTGAGTAAACTGCAAGACTCTAGGTATCAATTATTAATGATACCATCGCTTTGATATCAACAACCAAACACAATGCACAAAAAAAGTTCGAAAATCATCTCAAACATCATCAGAAAAACTGGTTGGAATATTGTGAACAAATTTATAAAGAATTTGGAATAGCTAAGAAAATATATTATACATGTATACCATGAAAAACCTGAGGAAATTTCTTGAAATCAGCAATTACCTCAAGGTGGTATTATTCAACAAGGCAAATTCCTATGATTAGTGTATAGTCAGGCCTGGCTATAAGCTTTTTAGCAGTAACTCTCCTAGTAGTTTTCAGGTGTTCTATTTGAAGATAAATAAGAATAGAAACAAAAGAAAAAGCTTGCTTTTTAGAACAAGTTAGGATAGCTGTCTGTAGCTCTCATCTGTCATTTGAGGAGAGCCTTTAGAGGAGACAAGAAATCATGTTGAAGGAAGCCTTAAAGAAAGAGGTGCTACCTAGGGGGGTAGCTTAGTTTAGGGCACTTTTGTTCAACAAGTAAGGCCCCCCAATCAAAAAGGGGACCCTAAACTATTTTAAAATTTCTGTGGTTTTAAGACTTCCTTGATTTATTTTCAAAAATTTAAGGTCTACAGTTGGTCCTGCTATAGTGCAACTCCCTCTAGTTAACAAGAAAAATCACTATTTTTCCATCTTGCTATTGCGTTTGACGTAATCTACAGCACTGGATGGGACTTTCTTGCAGTCTGTTAATCAGAGCTAAATTTCAGTTTTTCATTAGGGCCTCAAATGCCTCTTCTCTTTTACACCACTGGTGAAACCCTTCAAAGTTATCAATATCATCTGATAAGATACTTTTTAACATAAGTTAAACCATTTAAATACTTTCAAAAATCATAAATTTTAGGCCTGGTTTTCATGTAACTTTTATGTGTCAGATACATTGGCAAATCTAGTTCAAATTTTTCCTGCCTCTGACTTTGGTGATGACAGAAAATTTTAATGGAATCATACATTTTGGGCACATCAGTTGTTTCTTGCTAACACATGACCTGCACTAGCCAATCAAAGATCATTATATTACCATGTAAACTAGTTGCATGAAGTTTGTTGTCAGTTCAAATTATGGTGCAGCAACAGGATAACATTATTGACTAAAACCTGGGTGAGTGAGATTTAAACTGTCTTGTTTTTTTTAAGATAAAAGTCTTAGAAAAGGCAAAGACCAAAGTCTACAGCTTCAATCTATGAAACAATATGAGTAACTGGCCAGATACCTGGCATTGGTGATAAATTTCCTTAACCCAGAATCTATGTTTTCATTTTGAACTCTGCTTTTGAATTGTGCTTTTTCAACTGAAGTTAAAAGAAGTGCATATTGTATTCAAAGCAAGAAACGCTTTGACTGCAGCTGCCATTTTGATGAATTACCCGCCCAAAGGTTCCCAAGGAGGCAGCTGAAGAGAATCATCGGTGAGGCATTGTAGAGGCATTGCAGAGGCAATGCTGACACATTAAAGCTATATGAAACAGGACAAAGAGAATCATCAGCGATAAATTGTCTGGGATTCCTTGATGCATAAAAATTATGAAAAAACTAGGCTCTACAAAAACAAATTCAAAACAAAAACAGCAAGAAGTATGTTGAGAAGTACAAATGATGGTTTAATATAATTACATATTCTGCTCCATTCAATATTTTGGGTTTAATTACTAATTTTAAATCTCATTTAACAAAATAGCGTAGATGAGGAATAATTTGGTTTGGTCTACCCACAAAAAGCCTGAAAAACAATTGAAATTCTAGATAAGAGAGTAATTTTATTCACTTGACAAGTACTTTGCTGAGTGTAGAAAAGATCCTTGAATAGATGAAGACTATTTGGTGGCCAAAAATAGATCCAGTTCACCATGTGTGATGATGATCTTCATTAAAAAAGCTATGCAACACAAGTAAAAAACAATCCAAATTTTATAAAGGAGGGGCAACTTTTTTCAGTTTCGGAATTTTTGCTGATTTGATGGATAAATGAATTTGTAATGACAAAGCAAAAGAAATTTTACTTGATATCTGCGGGTGCCTTAATACAAGTTTCCAAAAGAAAATTTTGGGTACTATAAATAATTGATTAAAAAAGAAAACAGTTTCCTGAGATTAAAGTAATGCAGATATATATTTAATGTGACTTCATACCAGTTTTGTGTTTTCCTTTTGTTTCCCTTCACTGGTATTTATCCCAAGTTCAATTTGCTTTTGAGCATTTTCAAGGTCAGTTGACAGTTGCCCAATTTGCAAAAGAAAAGCCTCTTTCTCTTTCTTCACATTTGATAGTTCGTGTAAGATATCCTCTCTAGTCTGGCCATGCTAAAATAAAAAATATCATATCTAGAAAGCTTTTTTATGGCGATGACTCTGGGTAGTTTTCGAATTAAAAGGACATGATCTTAACTTGACTAGGATTTTATTTTTAACTAACCAGTACATATTTCATGATGCTACAAAAGTTAAATAAAAAATAATAATTATAAAAAAAATTATAATTCAATCATATTATAAGGTATGTCATATGAAAAGGAAAAATTTTGTCCATAAATTCTGCAACTAGTTAACCTTGTTTGTGTATCTAGTACAAATTTAACGATACACCTACGGACTTACAAGGCCAGTGTACAGTTATATTATCTTTAGTTAAATATTTCTTCTCAGAAGCAAACAGAACAAGATAATTTGTAGATATATATTTAGCTGGTAACTTAAAGAGCAGCTGCACTGCAAGCCTTTTTGGCAGTTTCCGTCGAGATTGCCAAACGCCTGTGCGTATATATAACATCATCATGACCACAATTTTACATAAAAAGCTTACCAAATGATCCACCGCATCTTCTATAAACAACATGAAATAGGACAGCTTGCTTGCCAAATGAAAAAGTGCTTCTGCTTCCTGGCGCTTTATTCCAGATGGGTAATTATTTTCAACAAGAAGCACCTCAAAATTCTCGATTAATATCCTTATGCTATCCATGTTGTTGCCGATTTCGCCTGTATGGTGCCGTGGTGAGTGATAAACGGTAGGCTGCCCAGCTTCCTTGAAAATATCGTCCATTTCCTCTAGTGCCTTTTCAAGCATGGAAGCTGCTTCACTTCCCACTGCGGACATTTTCGGTATGTGTTGTCCACGAGCTTCAACTAAGGAAAGCCTATAAGCTTTTTGCCCTCGAGTTCTCTTGCTGATTCGTATGTGATTCACACATTTGTGTTGCTACATTTAAGGAGATTTACTTCATGTAAGAGAATGCTCCTCCGCCATTTATAAGTCTGCCCGCATCGACAACCTCTGTTGTTTCGGCAAGAAGAAGGTAGGGGACTGTCAGTTACATGAAAAAAATCAAAATCAAATTATATTTATTAACGTGATCAAAGAGATACTTGGACACAGCAGTGCCATAGAGGGGGCTCAGGGGCACAGGGGCCAACTTGATAAAAATTCAAAGAGATTTCCTGGGGGTGGGCGGTAGTTGGGCTAAGTCCCTTTAGCCTGCGTCACAGACCACCACCTGGGGTTTGGAACTCAGGCTAACCATCACCACCGAGGAGGAGACTCCTGGGGATGGGCGGTGCTCGTTATATCGGGATTCCATTGTAGTTTGAATTTCATATTCACAGCACAGAATCTTCAGCACAAATGCAAGTATATTTGGTGTGCTCATCGGTGCAGTTTCTCAACGTTGCTTACATGACAGACAGGGGGTGTAGTGCTAGGGGGCTCATGAAGGCTCAAAGGAGCTCAGGGGGCCTGAGCCCCCTTGTTAATGCCAAAAAGTAGCCAATTTCTGCCTTTGCTATTGTTTTTCGCTGCGTTTTTGCGCAAGAGCCCCCCTTGTTATTTTGATTGCACTACACCCCTGATCAAACCCCTCCTAGCTTTTCAGAATAGTACCCCTACTTAGCAAACTTAAGTACAGGATTCTATCTGGCAAACTGGAGTAGGGCCTACAGAGAACTCCTTTAGGTTGGGGACAGAAAGGACTAAAAAGTGGTAGTTGATGTTTAGATAAAGGAAGACTTTGAATGAAGAACATTTCTTGTATTATGCAAAATACTTTTTGATCCCTAGTATCCTTACAATCATAGTGCAATCCATTAAATGGCGATACCCCAAAACATCAGAATTTTTAACATTCAAGATAAATTAAATGACCCTCCTTAGCTGAAAATATACTAGAAGACCCCTACCTACTGGTCGGCTGCAATGCATAAATTTTATATTTCCCATCCAAAATAATCTCAAAAAGGTATGGAGTGATATTTGCCAGAGGCCAAAACATACAACTGATGGAGTGATTTAAGTCAAGAGCAAAAACGTTCTGGTACGCAGGGCTTCATTTCCACTGCTGAAAAGAGAAATGCTTCCAAAATAACATTATATCTGAAGAAATCTTTCAAAATTACCAGTTGTTATCTAAGCAGGTATGCTGCCCAGTACCCATCCCACCCCACCCCGTATTTTAGGTGCAACTCTCCTCAACCAACCGAAACGAAGGAGACGTAGTTCTTCAGTGAATAATGTTTTAGTTACCAGACAATGGATTAGTGCTGAATAAGAAAACAACAGCTTGTTAGGATTTTCACCAAATGAAAACAATTAAGTTCACCACGCCTTCTTACAACAACCTGCCGGAATCCAGGAAATAAGATCCTTGAAACAAATGAAACCGCACCCAAATCACGCCGGAATTGTGGATGTTTAGACTTTCTGGCGCTGTACTTGAACTTATCAAGTTTCTGCTTCCTTTAAAATGGCTTTTCAAAACAAGGAAAAAACTCATAGTTTGTAGCAAGGGAACCTACTCCTATAGGTACACATTGCTTCAAGAAAGCTATTTACACAATAAAAAACGGCAATTTTGTAAAGAAACTCGTAATGAGAGCTCAGTTGCTTAATTTTTGTTGATTGTAAGATTTTGTAAATACCAAAGTGCCAAAGAACTTTATTTAAGATCCCAAGTAACACACAAAAATTGAAAAGCTCTACCATAATATTCGGACATGAAGAAGTAAAGTTTATAAAACAAAAACAACACAACACAACACAACACAACACAACACAACACAACACAACACAACACAAGACGCCTAAATAACTTCCTTTGAAACAAACAATTGCAAGAAGCAATCATATACAATTTTGTTCTCATAACTGGTTACTAACAATCCTTGCCAAAGTGTTACAAAATAGTGTAGACATAACAGAAAAGTTAGTTTATTAAGACTTGTTGCAAATCACTTAACAACGATTACACGTTTAGGTTTTCTTTTTTAAAGTTTTGGTTTTTCTAAGGTTGTTTTTATCTATAACAGGGCCCTTATTGATAACAGCACCTTTGTTGATGAAAAGGCAACCCTCTATAAATAATTATATTAATACTATTATTATTATTATTAATTTACCATCTACGCTGATATACTTGGCTATCTTTCACCATCAATCATAACTGGAGAAAACCTTCGCTCAGATCTTCTCTTGAAGACTAACAACAATTACCTATACATCTTAGAGCTTACTGTTGGTTTTGAATCCAATCTTGACACAAATGCAGCAAGAAAACTCGGCAAGTATGCTTCTCTTCTATCAGATTTACAGCGGCATTTCAAATGTGTCTCTTTTGTGAATCTTTCTATGAGCTCTCTTGGCATCTTTGGCAATTCCTGCATCTCCTTCTTCAAAATGTGTGACTCTCTCTCCATCGATCAACAACAAAAACGGTATCTCATCTCTAAACTTTCCAACATTGCCATCCGTACTACGTACTACATATTTTGTTGCAAAAATATACCATGGACAAATCCGGAATTACATCCTTTTTAATTCCGGTTGTTTTATTTTTCTCAGCTTTCCCTTTTACCTTACGATTGCTATAGTATTTTCTTGTAAAACCAGGCTAGCCATTTGCAATTGTAATTGTAGTTTAAGTTGAATTGAAAATGAAATGTTTCCATTATTATAATTTATTATAACACACTAAAGATTTAAATTGCTCCGACTTTTGAATTCCTCCGTGATATAATAGATCGTGTAGATTTGTTGTACTTGTTTGCTAATGCTTCCATGTCTGTTTTTAGTAGCACAAATCATAATCGTGATGATGATTATTATTATTATCATTATCAGCTAGACTCATTTCCAAATTCAGACACAAAACTCCAGAAAGCACGCAAATAAAATACTGGTTATTTCTTTTCAATTAGATTTTAGTAAGAAAACATTTTGAATAATACGCAATAAAGATATTTCTTTAACCAAGAATAAAAAATTCCCATACACTGGCTAGATCAATCTTTAGACAGTAAATTTAGACGATTTTAGATGTCGAACGGAACAAAAACACCATCAGTAGAGTTGCGGAAACCCTACTGGTTCTTGACATCTTGCTCCTAAAGTGCATCTTCATATACTTAAATTACAGAAAGATCGAATAAATCCCAGTCACTCACGTTTAGTCGCAAGTTTTTAACACTTTTCAAATATAATTAAAGGATAAATATACTAAATTACAATTACAAATAACTTTCAAATATTTTGGCTTTAAAAATCTTGGGGAATATGAATAGGGGCAACAACGATTGGTCCTAAATTTAGTATCAATAGCGAAAGATATTCCTGAACGTAGACTTAAGAGAACTATGAACACTTACAAATAGAAAAAGATACCATTTTGAGAACGTAATTCAATCACTAAGCTAAATGGTGGGAGTTTTCCTGTTTGAAACTAAGAAAATATATTAAATAAAAAACTCTATTAACTATATAGAAGTAAAGGAGTTATCTAACAACAGTTTTATAATACGATAGGGTCGGAATAAATGGCACTTCAACAAAAGCAGATTTTACAACTGGTATTCAGGATAATAAAAGTCTGGTATACTATTAAACACTACTAAAAGATTATAGAAATGGCCTTTATAAATCTAGGATAAACTTTATCTATTAACGATCTGATTTACAAGGAAAGTCTTAAATAGATTCCTTGAATTGTCAAAACAGCTATCGTGGAATCTATCGTTGTGCTCGACTCAAACTGTAACACTTGAACTTACATATGGAGACGTACTAAATTGTGATACTATCATATTTAAACATGCACACTAAGTTCAAGACAGTGCCTGACATATTAATCTAAAAATTCAAACGCAAAGAGCCGCTCCAAACAGATGTACATTGACTACAGCACTATATGATATGAGTTCAGTAAACCAAGGTGAATTACACATTCCAAACAAATCTCACTGCAGTTGCCTGAACGTTTTAAGCTGTAGGCGGATCAGATGCTGCTGCAGTTGAAGGTTTGTTGACCAGTGGTGGCGGTCCCTGACCCGGAATCAAGTTACTGCTAGGTCTCTGCCCACCTGGTGCAGCAAACCCAAATGGCCTGCTCTGTGGAGTTGAAACAGCTGGTCGATACAAAGGTGGTGGCTGTGAGCCTGGAATTGCTAGAGAAGAAGAAAACAGGACCAGTCAGACATCTGCTTGGCAGGAACTACCACTTGACAACCGATAAGAAACGTTGTTGAAATTTGTTTCTAGAAGAACCCAATTAGCATTTGATTGCATAATCATCAACCAATTATCCCTGCATTTGGAGATACGGGCTAAATTCATGAACTTTTAAGATGTCTACTTCGAATCTCTACTACAATGAATCTGTAAATCAAAAATACAAAACAAAATACATACAAAGCTTTTACAGCATTACAGGAGTTTTTGATGGAAGGACATCAAAAGGTCGGTCTATTTATCAAAAACTTTAGCAAAAAAGCTTTCTGCAACAAGTTGTTGATAGCCAGAAACATACGGGTTGCTTAGATACAGCATGTCAAACCTTAAATAATTACTTTCTAGTTTCTCTTCATTTCAAAACATCCCACGCCATATGAGATGGTGATATCGTCCCAAATATTTGGTCTGCTATGATTGCGATGTGGTCGTTGAAGGCGAGTAAGTGGTCGTTTGATAAAGGTGGTCCTTACAATGTACTGACTAGTTGCAATGCACACGTAAAACATTTCGAAAAGCCAGACAACCTAAAATCAACAACTACCTGAGACAAACGGCATTCTTGGGTTTTCCGGGCCCGGTATGTTATTCATACCCGCAAAAGATTCCGCATCAGACATCGCTATTTCGTCCCACAGATCTCCGGTCCGGTCAGATACAATACTATTTTCTTTTTCGTATTCTTCAAGGATATCTAGTAGGTTGAACCGACGACGGTAATTAACAAAGAAATTTCTACACTGATTGAAAGTTTTATTTCCAAGAACTTCAGCCATTGCTTGGAAGTCCTTCCCATAAGACCGGACGCCTAGAAATGAAATGTACGTACTGCTTTAGCAAAGAAAATGCACATTCATAAGTCGAAAGAGAGAAATAATTTGCAAACACAGTTGAAAAGAAGTAATCGATTAGCTAGCTATCCGATTGACATTACCTTTTAACAAGGAAATACCCAATAATAAGTTGAATTTTAAGTATCTACGGTCGAAAGAGTAGATAGAGTAAAGACTAAAAAAGCTTGGTTATTCTATGTTCTACTCTTTCATAATTATACAACCCTCACAGGGGAAAAAACGCCACAACAACTTTGCAGATATTCTAAAGCATAACTAATTGCTTACTTGATAGAACAGAAAGAATGGGAGGTAAAATGAGATAAGCTTTCAATTATCAAATGTCATTAGAAATGTTCAAAGACCACAGCCTTTAATTAAACATGATGACCATTTATTTCTAAAATAAATCGGAGAAGTAACTTATTATCGAAAGAAATGAACTTCAAACTGTGGATACATTAAGGAACTTTCGTTACTTACACTGAACAGCTATGAGCAACTCTTCGTTCGTCCAACGTGCATTTAGTTTTTGATTTGGCTGCAGAAAATCCAAGAACATCATGCCATAAAAATCTTATTTTTAAAAAACTTCTAATGCAACCACGCTGAATAAAACTGATCAATACGCCATGGAGCCCTTTTCCTTTACAATTCAGTAACCTCTTTAACCAAAACTAAGCATAAAAATGTAGCTTTTAGCTCTGATTTTTCAATGAAAATAGCACAATCAATAAAGGAAAACCATTTAATTGTAAGGCCAATGCAAATGACTTACCTCAGGCGGCCGGAATTTATCCATCTTCTCCCCAGTTGCAGATTTGTCTTGACCAATAGCTTGCTTTGATGCTTGAACCTGGCGCCTTAGATTGATAAGTTCGATTTCCAGAGGGCGCACGTGACTATCACCATGAACTTGTGAAATGTCGTTCAGCAAATCACCAGTCAGATGCATACCCTAAAATAATGTCAAACTACCCTTCAATATCTAAACACGCTTTCAGTTAGAAAAATGGAAAATAATACTACAGTTTAAAGAAAAATGTTTTACAAAGCTTCTAAAAGTTTATTCAGAATTCAGAAACAGGGTAACCAGAAAAGTAAAATGTGCTAGTTGTCAACAGTTTGAACAAGCCTAGTATGGCATAATACTGCAACACAATAATACAACGCATTTCCAAATTTGTTATAAATGTTATATACCAGCGATCCAAATGTTAAGAGTTGTGTAGCTAATCTTCTATCCAGTCTTCAAAAACTAAGATAACACCTCTACAAACCTTTGGAGGCCGTTTTTTGAGTTTTGCTTGAGGCCCTTTGTATAATTGATTTGTGTTGACGCCCTCTAAGGTTGCTGCAATTTTAGGCCGCATAACACCGGTTCGACTGTGAGAAAAAACAATGTGAGATTTATAAACGATGAACAAGCCAACTTCAAAAAACGTCTTGATATTCTAACATGTCTCAGGTATAAATTTAACGTCATCAGTTCAAAGAGATGACTGTCCGTGATTATTCAGCATTATAAAGAAAGACTGTTAAGTAACATATAAGGGCCGTTTAAAGATCGTCTAATTCTTGAAATACTGATATAGAAAACCAAGAACTTAGATACTTTAGTTTATCTTTAGTTAATCTATTCAACAAATTTCATTCGATATTTCATAAAGGAATAATTTACTGAAAATTTGCTAGATATTTAGGTTATGCTCTTTTATTCACCCTTGAATAAATTATTCTAACTGATATCAAATACATTTATATATGTTTATAGGCAAAGTTTTTAGGATACATTTTATGGTTTATCACTAGATTAAACTTCAGTATAGCGCAAAAATGAGTATTTACTGATCGCTTTGGGTCATAACAGCTATCAATATGATGAAGAAAACTGTTAAAAACATCTTAAAAAGGCTCTTGCCTCAAATATTCGTTGCACGCGTTACACAATTGCCCACGTGGAGTGTTGTTCAGCTGCGAAGATGCGAGGTTACAATTGTTACACGTGGCTGAAGTTTGTACTGGTGTAAATTGCACTGGTTTGGCTTCATTTGTCCCAACATTCGACAACTGAAATGAATACAATAATTTTTACTAAACTAACATTTTTTGAAGCTGAAACAACATCACAGGTGGCTTAGAGTGCCCTTTATGTAATGAACTACACAATAAGACACCACTTGTGTAAGCTTAGTGACAATAAGCAGGGAAGCTTAGTGACAATTTTTGTGCTTAGCACATAATTTTTTACTGGAAATAAGATTTTTCGAGACTGTCAATAGGAGGCAGTCAATTGCTTCTACCATGAAAATCTATGCTTTAATACAACAAAATTTTCAAACTTCCTCGGGTAATCTAGATAAAAACAATAGAACTACAGAATAACTCCATACCAGCATAAAAGTTTACGCTTTTGGTGTACAAAAAGGACGGTTCTAAGTTGCTACACCGAATTTCAAGCTTAATATGATCATCACGCAACTGTCATATTCTGCCTATACGGCATCGACACAGTAGCTTTCATAATAACAAAAGTTTAGATCAATTGCAAAGTAATGAAAGATATAACTATTATTCGTTAAATAAAGAGCTGTTTTATTTCCAATTTTGATAGTGTTAGCCTAATCTATAGCTGTGGAATTTTATAATGCTTCCTGTAAATAGGTATTGACAAGACTAGTCTGTTATTCGATCTAAATTTTAATTGATATAAAGAACGAAAGATGAAATGAACAAGAAATTTTAATTTTGGCATTTTAAGATCACCTGTCTGTAAAGGGTAAAAAAGAAATGTTGCATTTTTGCCTTTACGTAACCAGCAGATAAAAACGCTCTCTCGATTATCAGCTGTCCAAAATCTTAATCCAATCCGTTTCTAATGAGTTTCAAATCCGTTTCAAATGCAATCAAATTCATATTCGATACAACCATATAAACTCTTGTTTTGATTGGTCTTAGAGAGCCCTTAGACTACTCAATAATGTTCAAATTCACATTCACTAGAAAAGAACAAACCAAAACGGGAAAGCTGCTGGTTGAAGTGAGACCGAAAGGGAAGCAGCACTGCCACAATCAAACCAATTAACTTGGAACACGCACATACCTGCGGTACAGTTGGAGCCTTGACCTTCATGCTGCTAAAACGACCCTTCAGAAAGATGGACACGTATGAGTCAACGCATTTATTGATAATAACGAGGCATCACAGAAATTTAACAATGTACTCTGTTTTAACTCAGCGCCTTAAAATTTCTTGCAAAGATTAGCAAAAGAACTGTGCCACAGAATATGACTCGATGTTTTGTGACTTTGTCCTGTCGCTGAATCAGGCAAGATGCGAAGGAAATGATTTTGGTACAAATCTATAGCCATTGAAAAAATAAAATAACATAATCGAACAATAAGACAAGTATGCAAAAAACCCTAAATAAATAAATACTAATAAGAGACAATGTATAGATCTATCGATCGAAAACAAATATTAACATTTGCAAGGCAAGACGATAATAAGAGAGCTATTTCTTAACAATCATCCTTGGGGTAGAGCAAAAAAGGAATTCCAAGTCTTTTTATGGGCACAGCAGAGGGACAAACTCGATAACACCATGCACTTGGTTCTTCAGGGAATCCTATCGTTTACCACAAATACTTCAATTGTTGCTTAAAGTTAATCTGTTATCACCACACAAAACATACCCAGTGAATGTATTATCAATCGGATATTATTCGGAAACGCTACACTAAGCATTTGAAAGCATTTGCTTTGTTTAACTGACTTACATTACCACCCTCCTTTTCTGGTTCAAAGTCACTGTCACTTGTGTCATCTTCGCCACCATCGCTTTCACCATCACTGAACATCATTCCAATACTAGACGAACAAAACAAGCAACGTACAACTTTGTAGAAGTGTGTGCCTGGCTATATGGTGCCAGCGATAAGTTGGAAAACTGGCAGTAGAATGACTGAACTGAATTGGACATGTTAGATAAAAGATAACTAGACAAGTAACGAACAAAAAGAGATGATGATTGTCAAGAAAAGGCAGACAGTCGAAGAAAAATTAAGATAGCAGGGCTATGTGAGGGAAATAAGGCGATTATTAGTTTGAAGATATGTCATGGACATGATCGAGAACCATTGAGAAGTCTGATTCACACGGGTAACCGCAAAAAGCTAGTGGGATTAATCTATGGCCGTAGAAAAGAACAAAGAACAAAAAGAGGAAGAAAAAGGAAAACTGACACATTCTTACGGCTCTGTTTGGAAAGACGAAGATAGTAGATTTGATCACAATAAGTACCAAATAATTGTTTAGATTTTTTTCAAAAACCTAACGAAACATTCATGAAATATACAGCCATGACAGGTGTAGGCCAGTAATATGTGGGTGAACAGTGGATAAGGGCCTGGCCCAGAAGCATTTCATATAACACGCCCTCGAGAGCTGAAAACGCACTTTTTAAAGACATGCTAAAGAAAACAGTGATGAAACAGTAATGTCGACCGAGCCTTTTTGACAACATATCATCAAATCTCGTTCATTTTATGCTTCTTAGTGGAAATTCTCGACAACCAGCTGTTTTAGATGTCAGCTAAATCGTGTTTGTAAAGAAAATATGTCACAGAAATAGCACACTTTCACAGCATTTTCCATTTGGCAAAGCATGAGCTTCATTGAGTTTCTTCTGAAATTATCCATGAAATAAATTGAATTTTGGTATGACTGGAAATAAAGGGGAAGCATGTCTAAGAAGTACACAGAAACCAACCCTGTAGGGTCTTTGTGCTGCCTCCTGGCTTGCCTATCCATAAGGCTCGTCCTGTTTCGTGTCTTTTTCCATGCATAATAATACTTTACCAGTGAGCTTATACTTTTGTCAGGTAGCTAGAAACAGATTAACAACAGCACTATAATACAGGTTTAAGTCCGAAAATCAAGTGACATTCACGCTCAAATAGATAAAAAATGGCTTCCTAATATACGAAATGAAAACAAACAAATCCACAATCATGTGTATCTAAATACGTTATATCGGACTGCATGCCTTTGAAAGAAAATTTATCTGAAATTCTCTAGGTGTCTCAATCTTCTATCACAAGCAAATACCAGTCGTATAAAAATAATAATCTTTCCTTTTAACACTGTGTCTTAGCTAGACTAAAAAGTAGGCTATCGTTCATAGACTAAGCTTTGCATTAAAAGGGGGACATGTTGGCCGACAACTTAACACTCAGTCTGTAGAAAGAAAGCATCAAAAGCTACTTGTCGGTAAAACTAGAAGCCAGTTTTAGGCGAAAGACAAAATCAAAGAGCATCTTTAACTTTGTTATTTTTTGTTTATCAATATACCATAGAACTATCAACAAAACTATATTACTTTCTTGACAAGGTTATAAAATTTGCTAATTTGGATATTGATTCTGTGTGATAATACCGATGCTTGTTCAAGACTTTATAGAAACTTCCTCCACAAAATGGGCATTACCTGTGACCGAATTTTCGAGAAATGCTTCCCATGTGAATTGAAGGATTGCTCAAAGATTACTTTATCTTCCATGCTCCATTCATCTATAAATAAACGAAATAATTACATTTTGACACAGTTTCTGGTATCGCCACCTAGCAAGGCAATTTCTTTTTTAATGATAAATCATGAACATTGCTGATACTAGATAAAATATTATAATATTCTAACAATAAAGCGACAATGAAAAATAAAATAGCAGCAATTATAGCATAAGACTTTTCTAAAACTGATAATGACTTCTTAATAATTTTTTTCACCGACAAATTTGAAGATGGCACCAAACAGCGGAAACATAGCATACATAGCATACTGAAGTAACACTCTCCAGAGTACAAACGTCGGATCTGGATGGGGGAGGGGGTGTTAACTAAGCACAATTTTGGAAGGGTAAGTGCCATTTTGGTTGAAAAATTTCAACCCATAATTCTGCACATATCTGAAAAATGTGACCTATAATTCTGCAAACATGACGAAAACTATACCGGGTAAATGTCCCCTAATTCCGCAAATCAAAAAACACTTTTCGAGACACAACAAAATCATCAAACAAATTGTGTATGTCCTTTGCCCTAAAAACTAAATATTACACATATTTCATACTTTTATTTCTAGCAGGACATTTATTTTGTTAATGCCAAATTTCCCTCCTAAAAAATCCCTGATACCGATAATTCCGCATTCGTCTGAAAAAAGGCACCCTAAATAATGGCACATTCTCCTTCCTTAAAAAATGTTAAAGTATAAATACCCTCCTCCCTCTCCTGAGGGTCGGATAACGACAAAAAGTAAGCTGAAAAAGTAAGTTTATATAACTTCTCTATGACTTTTCCAAGATTCAAATGATATATATACAATTAAGTAGATCGAAAATGTTGTTACCGGGTAAAGGCGTAAAGTTCTGCAAATCACTTATAGACTTTTCAAAATTATATTTGTGCCAGTAAAGCATCCCCAATGCCTGTAGAAGAAAATTCATAAAATAGATTAAAAATGCACTATTTCCCATTGAATCAAAATACACTGTTTGAGGGTTACAAAACATAGCAAAAGATATGTTTCAAGCACTGAATAGCTGCTTGAAAAAGAAACAAAGTAATACACACAAGCCATTTATAGGATAAAAATAAAAAATTTAGCATGCACTTAAGGACAGTTTTTTTAAAAAGATAACTAGAACAAGTCTTGAATAGTTGCTTTTTATTTTTTGCAGTTGTGACAGAAATAACCAATCTTAGCTAAAAAGGCTAGTGCTTCATACTGGGGTGTAATTTAAAATAATTTCTTCGAAATGAGGTAAAACAACTGCAATGAAACAGATTGTTAACAGCATTATATGCAAAATGATAGAAAGAAAACAAAGGTAACGATGAAGGTACAGCCAAATACATGTGTGTTAGATTGGGTTTTGGGTTGTATAAAAATGATATATCTAAACAGTATGAAGACTTCAATTAGGATTTATTCAATTGCATATAACGCAATGCATTTGAGGCTAAGAAACTAAAATACTCTTTTTGAAATTCCTGCCTAAACTCTCTGTGTATGTCATGAACATTATAGGGCAAAGCTTTGCAACTTTGGACAAAAGAACTCAACTAGTGTGTTTCAGTCTGTAAAAAACTATGGTCCTTTTTATGCATTGAATCTTAGGCAGCAAGGTTTGAGACACATAGCACAGGGCGTTAATTCCAAATTAAATTGTGCAAAAAATAAACCCTCCAAAATATTCATAATAAAACCCTTTTAACAGCTAATCAAAAACTTCAACTAATACTAGAATTGGGCTCAGCAAGCATCTTAATGTTCACCAGCTAGCAACAAAGCAATTAACTTCCAGATTTTATACCAAAATCTGAAAACCGATTCTTACTTGTTCTACATTGTAGCCATATTTGTCTTTAGCAACTTGAAGATAATCATCCACTGGAAAATATTAAAATGAACTAACATTAGTAAGAAAATAAATAAGAAGATAACAAATAAAAAAATGAGTATATACATAAACAAAATACTTTTTTAAAAATATTTCATTTAGATAAAAGCATTTATTTATTTATTCATGATATTTCTGCAAATAGGCTGGAAGATCTGTGGGGCAGATAGGATCAAAGCACCAAGAAGATAGGCAAACTAACTTAAGAAAATATCTAAATTTGTGAGACAAACTGGGCAATCAGCCCCTCCCCCAAATTTACCCCTGTATTCTAGCAACTCTGTATTCCTTTAGTTCAATAACTTGGGAAATATTTGCTTTTAAATTTTTTGTTCATCAAACAAGAAGTGGAAAATCTCAAAATGTTAACAGGTTTAGAGGGAAAAAGCACAGTATGCAAATGACACTTTAGGGTAATAATTGGAATATGAAGAATTGATGAACTGTGAATTGAAAAACTGCAAGAAGAAGAAAATTGTACAAAGGATCTTTTAGGGGAAAATTGGGACATTGCTTTATTGGGTTTGAAAGCCTGAGTCAAGGGCTTAGCATTGGCAAGACTGTAATTATAGCAAGAAATAAACTTTAACTTGTTACATACATTTTGTTTCATCAAGTTCAGCATCTGGCTCCCACACTTGAAGTGGTTCTGGCCTGGTGACTTCATCAGGGCCTGGAACTTAAATTATATAGCTGTGAAAACCAATTATTAGGCAATAATACGAAAGCAAAGAAAAAGCAGGTGTGGCATAAATGGTCTAGACATTTCAAGACAAGTTTTTGGTCCTTATCAGAATCATATGCAAAATAGAAAAATAAATAAATGAAAGGTGAGGCAAATTTGGATAATCGCATACACCAAAGTGGCCATATCTAAGGATAATGAAAGAGGAAATATTTCAAGCAATTGTATTCTTCAATGGTCATTCCTTGCTGCAAGTGTTTAGGAAACCCTTTTTAGCAGCCTCCAATGGCTAGTGCCAGGCAAATAATTTATAAAGTTCAGAAAAGTCACAAGTTGTAAGCTTTGGAAATGGAAATTATTGTGGTTTTAAAACAAAAACATATGTTGTTTTATACTTTGAATAGCTGCTAAAGCTATGGATGAGTATTGAAGTTAACTTGAGCAGAAAGCTGGAAACAAGGTTTTACAGTACTGTGATTCCTATCACCGACTGTAAACAAGGGGCAGCTTCATAAGGAAATTTAAAATTTTGTCAATTTTCTAACTCCCTTAAAGTTTTTTGAATATTTTTTTCATCTTTTACATTAGGAAAGTGGTTAGATTTGGAACATTGTTAAGCATTTAACACCTTCCTGACAGAACTACCTTTTTGACATTTTTAGTAAATATTTTAAACAGAAACTACATCATCCTTTAATATTTGACAGCAAGTGAGATATCATTTTTGAAAAAGATTTTAAAAAGAACTTTGATTTTCCTTTGATAAAAAACTAAAGAGTACATCATTGGATGTTTTGCAAGAAGGCCTTTAAATGAATCATCTAGCTAGGACATGCAACAACCAATGCCCTTAAATAATGTGGTCTTAATTATCTTCTACAATAAATTTCCTTTCATTTTATTGCATATAAACAAAACATAACCATTGATAAAGATTTGCCAGAGATACCATATTTCCTTAAATAAGCCCCCATCTTTGAATAAGCTACTTTGAATAGGCAATAAATTTATCCCAATATTTATGTATCTTTAAGCAGTGACAGCCTCCAATAGAGGAAGAGCAATTTACCCTGGTGGTATTTCTGGCTGCTGCCAAATAAGCGCCTACCCCTCCAAAAACGTACTTACAGTACTATACAAAGAAAACTGTGCTCACTTGTGAGTTCAGGAATCATGGCTTGGTATTCATCACCTACTCTCATTCCAGATTCTGTGAAAAAAATGCCTTAGATTTAAGACAACTTAAACATTAAACAGACGTGAGAGATTTTGGCACCACAGGAAGCTTTCTTCTGACCTTTAAAATTCCAGTCATATAAAAAATTTAATACATTTGAGGAAAATAAGATTAGCTGCCTCAACAAAAAGGTTATTTACAGCCTGTGAAACAGAGGTGACATGGATAACAAGAAGTTAAAAACATTAACAATATGATGAAGTAGACTCTAGTTGTTAATCCTGGGATATTTTGGACTTTGGTTTTCCAATAAATTACTAAAAATTAAGAAATCAATAAAACAAATTACAGCTTAATATTGGTAAGACCCTCTTAAAAATGATCAGCATTCCTTTACAAGCTAATCTCAAATATATTTTGTAAAGCAGATGTCAACAAACTTCAATTTATATGACCGTTCAGCATGCAAAATTCATTAGTATCAAGACAGACAAGACCATTTAAAAAATCATAGAATGGAAATTAGAAAACTTGTCTTTGACCGTCAAAAAATGTAACAGGTAAACATTTTAATAAAATGATGACAGGTAAAATAAAAGATGAAAGTATAGGTAAAAAAAAGATGAAAGTATAGTGGAGACATAAAGAAGAAGAACAGACAAAGCACAAGCAAATAAATCTATTTGCTTATGCATGTTATAGTTTGTGATGACTTATTCATAATTTCTGTGGATATTAAAGACACAAAGAGGTGACATTGATTTGCTGAAGCCTGCAACATTTCATTCAAATTATAAATGTTTCTCACATGCAGAACATGTATCTCTAATAAAGGTATAGAAAACAAAATGCTCAGTTGTAAATAAAAACTTTATTGCTAATAATGTGTATGTTGCTAATAAAATAAGCTCAGAGCTAAGAGCCAATGATAAAATTAAATGTTTTTGTATTTAAATTTCTAGATCTAAGGACCATGATATATATCTTACAAAACCACAATGGTCATAAATGGTTATTGTGCCAGGGTTCTAGACAGGCAGTCAGAAAGCAAGTATATAAGCATGTAAGCAGGACTTTCTGGGAATGAGTAGCGCAAGTGTGGTATTTTGCACTCCTAGACTGTGAAAGGAGTGTGATGGAGTGCTTTTAATGTTTACCCCGATTTCTACAAAATTTCAGTTGCATAGCACAGGGAGCCATAAAACAACATTTCTCAACTCATTTAATCACTTCTCCCACAGCTTTAACAAAAAATGTATGTGGATTTTACTAAAGCAAGGTAAGTGGAAAGAAATATTAAAAGTTATGTGTGTCAGGTTTTTAGCTTTCATTCATTTTTATCAGAAATATTTGTTCAGTAGTTGATCATTTCATGCTATAAATTGTGTCTTTAGAAAAGTGTTTGAATAAAGAAATTGGGAACTTATCAAGGCGTCTTTTAAGTTGAAGTAGGGTCTCTTTGACTGTGATAAAATTTGTCCAGCCTTTTGCAAGTGGGCCCAAAGACCATAGTTTATGGCGGGCACACTTTGCGCTGGGCAGTTATCAGTGCGTAAAAACACTTTGTCTTCAACATTGAAATAGTCATAAAGAATACATTCCATCTCTGATCAGAACAAAAAAGATGTGCTCTGCCTAGTGAGCCTTGATGCAGAGAGGAGATGGTGAAGAACTTTACAGCCCTCAATTTAACAGTGCTTCCACTTGGAAGGAGATATCCTTTAGAATTTAGGCTGATTTGAAGGGAAAGGGCAGAAATTATAAATTAGAAAGAATAAATAAAGATTCTCTAAGAAATTGGGGTCAGATTTCTGATTCATAAATAAGAAAATGGTGTTGTCAGTTAGTAAGCAGGCCAATGACATTGGAAGTGCTTCAAGGTTTGTGCAAACCGAGGCTAGCAAACTGACTTGGCAAATTCAATGTTATAACTGTACAAAAAATTGTTTTTACAATTTCTAACTTGGATCACATAATATGTTTCTGTGCTAAAAACTGGCCAAGATCTGGTAATTCAAGCACAGGCTCTGTTCCCGTCAAATCACACTATTTTTGTCACTATTTAAGCAGTATGTAGCAATATGTAGCAAACTTGATATCATTTATTGACCATTGCTCGCCCAATTTGTAACATATCTAACTGTTTATGCATAATTAGAGATAATTTGTGGTGTTCTATTCAGTAATGTGGTACAAAATTAAAAGTTCTAAAAATATATTTTTATGGCGTCACACTTAGTAACTCTGTTGTCACTACTCCCCAATTCTAAACGCACCAGAAGTTTTGAAAAGTTTCGAAACTCAACAAGGGGAAGTTTTGAAACAAAAGAAGGAAAAGTTTGGAACTAGACAAAAAAACAAGTTGAGGAAGCTTGTGTGTTCAAGGCAACACCAGGAACAATTTCTTGAAAGTGAAAATAATGAGCCAAAGCAATTAATCTATATAAATCTAGTAACAGGGAAATCGGAAGAATTTTCGTGCCATTTTGGAAGAGATTTTAAGAAAATAGAAGGAATATTTTCGGAATGTATGTAATGAAAAGGCCATGTTAGCCAACTGTTTGATGGACTCCATTGGAATACTTGCTGCAAAAAGCCAATATAATGTTGAAAATAAGAAATATTGCAATGCACAGAGAACAAATGAAAAAAATACAAATAATTCGTAGATCGGTTATATTTTGGCATGGCATATAGCTTCATTAGATCATTTACGACCAGTTTTAAGGTTTTGTATGTTGCTTCTCATATTTTTTGCTTTTCTCTGTGTCAGACAATAGAACCATTGTTTGCTGGGCAACAAGACACCATTGGGTATGATACATTTTCATTGGTTGAAAAACTGTCCTTAAGTGTGGTGTAACGAAACAAACAAAGAAAATATATAGCATTGTTTGGCAACTCTTAATTCATTTCATGTGAGCTGTTTCCCAAGAACTTGAGAAATTTAGCTTTGAACAATTTGGCTTTATATCTGTCATGTGTCTCTTAAATGCACTATATCCCAATGCATTTGAATTGTCATTTAGATTTCCCATTGATATGGACTATTGCTACATTGGTATGGACAAGAGAGATTGCTACGTATCCAATCAGCAACTTGTGACTCAATGTTTTTCAGTCATAAACACGCCTCAGAGCCCCACTCTGAACAGTTGATAGATGGGACCTAAAGCCTTTAAGCAAAATTGAATCTCAGTTCAGACCAAAGAAGATGTATGTATTCTAACTGATCTAACTCTGGCAATCTAATTATTTTCAATCAATACAACATCAATTTATATACTTAATGAGGATAAAAATGGAAAAGTTTCACTCTTCTGAATTTAAAAATATTTTTCTATGACTTGCCCTTGTGTAGCTACAAAAATGGTTTACTTTTTAAAGAATTACATCAATTGTGCCTAGGTGTTACAGGAGACAAAACCACACAAGCAAACAATAAAGGAAGTCAAAACTGGTCAAGCTTGTTGCTGCCAAAATAAATAAGGGGTGATATTTTTAATCTTGTTGCAAAAAAGGAAAACAAGAATCAACTTGGAAAATCATTAAAAGGGGTGCCCATCTAGGTAGTACTTCCCCCACCGTCTCCCCCCCCCCCAAAAAAAACGCGGAAACTCTTTACTTTGCTACAGTTGTCTGCAGGGATAACTTTCTTTCTTTGGTATTTAGTTGAATAGCTGACCTTTTTAGGAATTTTGGAAATTATTCTCAGAAATTATATTTATTTATTTCACAAAACACCTGACTAAAAATGAACAATTACTACGAAAATATCACATCTTAATAACCTATGGAAAATCTGCAGGACAGTAACTTTAGAATGAGAGACTCTGTAACAATAGTCTAACACTGTTACAATCTTGGGCAACCAACAACTTCATTATTTCTCGGCTTCACAGTCGCGATAAAATGGACGAGCCATAACGTATCGGCCCAGAAATCAGTTTGTCGATGCAATCAAAACACAATTTGGAGTTCTTTTTAATACCAAAGCCAATTTATGGGTTTGTGGACGGAAATATGTTAGAATATAGAGCAGTGGGGAATAAATTGAATACAAAAGAATTCACAGTTCCAATGAATGCTTAACAAGTGTACGAAGCAGATAACATGCAACATTTATGAAGGCACCTACGAACCTCTTCATGGCAGCCTAAATACCACAAAATGAACACTTTGCTTTTACGAATGAGAAAGAATATTTCCATCACGAAGAAAAGATGAGATAATGCTTTTCATCTAACAACAAGTGAATCGTCTAAACAATATTTACCATGATCTGCTTCTTCGTCGTTATTAGTTGGGGTCGTCTTCTCCGATTGTCGATTGGCTGGCTCGTTGCTGGTGTTCGGCGATACTTTGCCTTCTTTCTCGACCTTATTTTCATTTTCTTTGTTTTGTTCTATAAGATCTAGCTCCGTATCGGTTGATTTGACCATTTTCTGTATAATTTTACTCAACAAATCTATTTCGATGCAGTTAACATGCTTGTTGAAAGGACAATTTACAAGAGTTGATTTTTCTGGATGACCGGTTAAGACACCTGGACAGAACAAAGGAATCTCAATCAATGACCATTGCTCCATGTCATCGTTCTCACGGGGTTTTGGAGGGCGGCGAAACGAGTAATTGCGTCTTGGTCCTATGATGAAGACTTCTCAAAACTGTTTGTCGTAATTTTATCATCTTTTAGTCAAAATCTAAGCATTCTATAAGATCAAGACATGGAGGAAAAGAAATACTGTAACAAAATTGTTTTCAAATAACTGTTTGAAGTTTTGGATGCAAGTAAAAATTTCTTGTGACTTCCTTTACATATGGATTCTTGAATTCTCTAAATTTTTGTTCCTTAAAATTGTTCTATGGAAACAATTTGTTAGATAAGTTGGTCAGTCGCGCCCGGGGCTGTAACCCCAACCCACCCTTTTTGCTGAAGTATGATATCGAAGCACGAAGTGGGCAGGACATGTAGCACAAATGAAGAACCACGAATGGGCTAAGAAAACGACAGAATGGACTCCGTGGGACAGAAAGAGAGGAAAGGGAAGACCAAAGAGAAGATGGAGAGATGAGATCGAGCAGAAGGCAGGCAGCACGTGGACCCAGAGTGCCCAAAACCGTGATGAGTGGAGAAAGATGTGGAGCCATCAGTGGTGTGACAGGCTAATGATGATGATGATGATGATGATGATGATGATGATATCGAAATGTTTGGTAATCGGCATCACAAATAATGGTGACATCACAGATAACTACCATAAGAGTCTGCCAACTTGTCTAGAGCTCCTCCACTTCAAGATGTGCCCCCGGTGGCTATGTTAAAAAAAAATTATCACTGCACAAATTTGATTTTATCGCTGCACATTTATGATTTATCACTGCACAGATTGGTTATCACTGCACGTTAAAATAAACCCTTTAATGAATCCTGCTTGAGGCCTTATTAGCTTAAGAACAAAATAAGAACAAACCAGCCTCAAATTTTCGAATATTTTTAGAACAGTCGGCCTGAACTAAATTTATTGGTTCTTATAAAAATAGAGTGTACAGGCATATTTAAATTTATGTACAAATTGTTACTGATTGTGGGGCTTTGAAGTCGGTTTCTGAAATTTTTTTTCATGAGACTGTATGCCGAAGCTAGCCTCTTGCAATCTGCAGAATGGGGCTTGCAAACAAGAATCCTGGCCAAAACATTGTTTAGGGCATCCCAGTCGTGCTTGGGGGTTCCAAAAGCTCGCAATACCGTTTACGGACTGTTTTTATCCATGCTGCTCTGTTTCACATCTTCGTATTGGTCAGCTGAGACACAGAGGTCAATGTCGGGTGCAACTGCATCATGGACCTTACAAATGCCATCCCTTTCTGAATTGAATTTCACGAAGTTGGAGAAACGGGCCTTGATATTACATCCAGCTTCAGTCTGTTTCTCTTTGAATTTTTCCAATGCAAACAAAAATTCCTAACTTATTGTATTATTATAACTTCTTGTTTCAGAAACAAACTGCTTCATCCGACTTTGGCGACGTTCTTTTTGCCACAGCACTTTCTCGAAGAATGTACCCTTCTCTTCCTCAAAACCTTTATTGAAAGTTTCTTCCCAGCCTCCCAAAATCGGGCCTTCGTGCAGCTTTCCAAGCTTTTTTATGAACACTGTGGTTTCTGGAACGACATCTACTAGATGATGTCGTCTGCTTGAAGCTTTTTCTGGAAAATTTTCAGCAGAAACAACACATCGCCAAGAAAGCACATGAGGGAACCAGGGATTTGACCGCAAAAATCGTTCCAGATGATCTTTAACACCTAAGCTACCAATCACGGTCAAATCCCGTATGAAATTTTTATCTTTATTTCGTCATAAATCAACATCGTGAGCAAAAATATTATGAAAACTTCAAAATAGACAAGAATTTTTTCTCTTAATCCGAATCTGTGGGTGGGGTGAGAGTGTTGTAAATAAATTTGAAGAATTTTATCAAAATGAGGCTGTAAGTTACATTGGTGTATACTCTGCTAGTAGAATGGGCGTGGTCATTAAAAAATTAGAAAGACAACGCCTATAAAATAAAGTTTTACCTAAATATGTGCAGTGATGTAAAATCTTTAAAATAAACCCCGATTCATTAATTTTCGATGAAGGTATTAGAATTTGCTAACAGATACTTCGAGATCTAGCGCCAAAAAGGCCAGGGGAATATGGTAAAACTCCAAAAAGAGCAGGGGATATTGGTATAAGTATCCCTTAAAGTCTCTTATCTCAGAAGTTTCGACTTTAGAACTTTTGGAAAGTGAACTTTCGGAAGAGACTACCTTTGAATACTTCCCAAGTTTCTAGAGATATATACTAGGTACTCATAGAAGTACTATTTCATCCTAAACTGGAGTCATAATCATTATGTTGCAAGGGAAAAATTCATAGACTCGCGATTAAAACTTTATTTTTCTTGACAGTTTAATGAGCAAAGAAAATGAAGGTTCCTTTTGTCATTGATGTCATCCACGTGGAGCTGGCTTAGAAATAACTGTACAAAACAAGGCTTTGGCTAGGATCAATCGTTTCCCAGACATTTAGACGAAATATCAAAAATCGTGCCCTCTAAAATTCGTTTATTTTCATAACACAAAAACCTAATTCTAATGTTCTGTCCAAATTTAAAACAAGAGGCTAATAATTCTAACAATGAACAAGGCCAAAAGAGCGTGACGATGGTTCCCTTCTATTGTCATAACCTTTCTGTTTCAATTGATCCCTGCATATATGCTTTCCACTTTTTCAAAACATCTAGATAAGGCGAAAAAAAATATTTGAAACCCGATTTTGGGCCTTTTGGAATTATGAGATTGAATAACAATTGAGAAAGTCACATAACACCAATATAGCTGATTTACTTCTAAAATAAATGCTTGGTACTTACTCGCCTTTCAGACACTTATACTACCTCGCCCCTTTAGCCCCCCCCCCCCCCCCCCCCCCCCTTCAAACTTTATTCACAATGGCAAAAATGTCACACTATAGCACTCTGTGAGCACCATGACAAACGGACTGAAGTCCGAGTTAGACTTTGATACCGGATGCTCTCAGTGAATCACGGAACAATTAAAATTAAACCGGCAGCAGGATAATCTTCGAAGGTTACCTTACTTTATTGCAAGTTTGTTGCCATCAAGAGAAGCCAAAAATAGATGAAGCAAGGTTAATCTCAATGAACTGCTCTTCGATTATCTTGTACAGGGGTATCTCGTGAAATTGAGCAGAATGTAAGCCCCTTCCCCGGAATTTATGTAGAAATTTCTATGGATAGTCCGAGGGGCAAATCACCCTCGGGATGTTCGGGTCGACAATTAATGAAAAAAGGCACATTCCAAAGGCTTATCATTTCCATACAGGCATTTTTGATAAGAACAACTCTTAAAAGAAACAACAGGCTGAGATTTGCCCAAAAATAAGAACATCGTTGGAAACAAGGCAGGCTGAAGTTCAACAAAACTCAATGAATAAAGTACCAGCAAAAATTTAGAAATGAAAGAGTACCAACCGCAAAGAACAGAAAGTGATAAGCAAAATAACATTAAATACTTAATCGAGCACATTTTATGTCCGTGCACTTCCATGCACAGGAAATTCCATTAAATCCCTAAGAAACAAAATGAAAAACTCGTTAGGCTGAATTTATGCAAAAAAAAGAAATGCCAGACTAAAACTGGATCCAAGTGTTCTTATTAAAAAAGCGCGTGACACTTAAAACTAACCCAAACTCAAATCTAATGGCGATTGAGGTGGAAGCAAAAAAAGTAACATTTTCGAGTTGCCTCCACACCGAACATTGAGAAACTCCCATACCAACATTTCCGTACAAATACAGCACAATACAGCACAATACAGCACAATACAGCACAATATAGCACAATACGGCACAATACAGCACAATACAGCACAATACAGCACAATATAGCACAATACAGCACAATACAACACAATATAGCACAATTCAGCACAATACAGCACAATACAGCACAATACAGCACAGTACAGCACAATATAGCACAATACAGCACAATACAGCACAATACGGCACAATACAGCACAATATAGCACAATACAGCACAATACAACACAATATAGCACCATACGGCACAATACGGTACAATACAGCACAATACAGCACAATACAGCACAATATAGCACAATACAGCACAATACAGCACAATACGGCACAATACAGCACAATATAGCACAATACAGCACAATACAACACAATATAGCACAATTCAGCACAATACAGCACAATACAGCACAATACAGCACAATACAGCACAATACAGCACAATACAGCACAATTCCGCACAATACAGCACAATTCCGCACAATACAGCACAATTCCGCACAATTCAGAACAAAGACAAACTATGTATACGTAATTGTGGCAGATCAGGACGATAAAATTAAATTTACCAGCTATATCAGATAACGGCTAAAACAATATTGAATTTGTTTAGTTTCCTTGAATAATTCAACGGTGCATTTCAGTTTCAATTTATTTGCTTTCTCGTTGTAAGCATTACTTCCAGAAAGAAATAGATGAATTAAATGGTGGTCAGGTAGTTGAGCTATCTAATTGCCAACTATATCAGATGCCATATCAAGCCGGTTCAATCTAAGGAGTAATTCGTTAATATTGGCATCAATGCAGGGAGTAGTGGATCGTAGATTCGACACAGAAATCATACAAGCAAAGTTATGATTCGCAGCACTTGATGATACCATTGAATGATTTTTGAGTTGGACGAATTTTAGAAATTAGTAACTTTTTGAATGAGAATATTGTCCGAGCACGTCGGATCTTTTTGGTACCAATGGAGAAAAAACTTTCTTTTAGTACAATGGACCCTCAGTTTTTAACCCTTCCGTGGGTTACAGGGGCATTTGTTGAGCTTAAAGCCATTGCTCCTATTGGAACTAAAAATCTTTATTGGTCATTTCAAAGACTTGTTTTTGTTGGGCCCCAACAGATCTTACAAATTATGCTGCGTATTACAATTAGGGATTAACTGACTCAACCTCCTCTCCTCTTTCCCTCTCCTTCCCCTTATCAATAAAATTAGTCAGACTCACAACTTAAAGCTATAACCAATACCTACTCTGATCATTAGCCATACGTAAATCAATAGCAAATACACAACCAAACTATACTTGAATCGACCAAGGCCATATTCTTTACAACGCCTGTGGATTTGCGGTGTTTTAGGGAATTGGTTTGGCTTCTTCGAAAAAAATTTCCAATGATGTGTTATTTCTCTTACAATGCCATGGCTTTGAAAGCATGTTTTTGTTAATAGTGTGCAAAGACAAAAGTTTAGAATGCTAAGAGGGTTTTGAGAGAAGATTTGTCAGAGAGCGCTAATTTCTAAATAATACACTGCAGGCGCGGATCTAGACCGGTTGCACAGGTTTCAAAAAACCGGTCAAATTTTAAGAGCTTTGTTTCTCCGTAAATCTTGACTTTTTGATCTAAAATTTCAATTGCAACAATTGCTGCATTTCTCCCTGATTTACTACAGTTCTTCTGTTTACATAATGAATTGAACCCCCACAAGATTCCGACAGAGTTCCCAGCTTCCTAATTCATCTTTTATCCCAAAGATTTCGAGGAGTTCACAATCGAGAAAATCAGTCACCACTCGAAGTGACAGTTTGGAGTATGCTATCTATGCGCCAATATTGAAACCGGTGGCTATTGTTTTCTGAAAACCTGTGAAAACCGGTGCCCATATAAGTTTCCGTTATGCGAAAAAAAAGGTAACTAAAAAGCATATTCGATATCGATATCCATAGCTCGAAAGTGTGGACGCTTTAAAACAAAATGATACAAAATGAAATATGGATGCAAATAGGAATCTGAGGTTTTGCATTGCATTTACACTAGACTTTAGTTTTCGGAAAAATTCATGAAAATTAGAAATGAAGTTGCAAAAAGGGAATAAAAGGCCATGCTGAACAGAGTAAAATTGTGACATTTTAAATAAAAAGTGTGGGCAAATCAATCATATTTAAAAGTTGCTAACCTCATTAGCAACTTTTAGCAATATTTATGGACCAATAGAGTTGTCGAGTGATGACGTCACAAAAATCTATTTTGCCATAGCTGGCAAATTTAACTAGTTTTGCGTATATGGGAGTATTTTATGGTGTTCTTTTATTTTACGTGGTCAAAATTCGAATATTCTGAAAATTGATTTTTGTGACGTCATACTTGAGAACTCTATAACACACAGGGCTGTAACGGGGTAAAAGACCCCGAAACCGGTCAAAATATTGGCTAGATCCGCACCTGTGTGACTCTCTGCAATACAGTCAAAAGCTTTGAAATTCACTTACCTGCAACGGAATGCATTTAAGTTTATTCAGAACAATGACTAAGTATCCATTCCCTTTTCGAGCTATTAACACCGATTTGTGCAAAGAATTCAGAGTGGCTGTGAAATTGTCCAAGCTAAAAACTCTATCATCATTTGTAACGAAAGTCTTTACGTACTTTCATTAGAAACCAGAAGCTCAGCGTACTTACTCGCATATCAGATTTCCTGGATCCTGTCAAATTAGAGCTTATGATGAATACTTTTATAATACGTTTCAATTATTAACGACTGGTATGGATGTTTAATGACAGGGCTACCAATTCAAAAGTAAATAGGAATTATGATAGACCACTGCGATTGGTATGAAAATATGGCGATGTAGAATTAATTCAACTGTTCATCACGCAGTTTGCAACTGCTAATGATTACATACAAGATTTTACTGTTAGATGCATATTAGCAAAACTAAGGATGAGTGCTCACAATCTTCAAATTAAAACAGGGCGATTTAGTAAAAACAAAACTCCAAGAGAAGAAAAGTTTTGCCCTTATTGTAAAACCTTGACAGTCGAGAATGAAGTCCATTTCCTCTTAACTTGCCCCCTTTTTAATGAGAAACGATAAAAATTTGTTTCCGAACAATCTACAAAACTTTTCCAAATACTTCCTCGTTGAACCAATTCGATATGTATCTTTGGTTAATAAACCAAGAAGATTATATTACAACAAAGGTTTTAGGGAGCTTCTGCAAAATATCCCTTGAAAAAGGTTAAAAATTTTAAGCGGCCCCACTTTAGATTAACAGCTAATATTTTTTTAGTTTAGTAGCTTTTGCTGAAAATCTAGCTTTGTCTTCGCCATAGCTGTTTTTGTAATCGATGCGTAGTTTAAAAATTGTAATTGTAAAATTGTAATTCGCTGTAGTACCGAAAGCAGTTAAGGGCCAACTCGGCCTAGATACTTGAATTGCAAAAAAAATTATTGAAGTATTCAAAACCAAAATCAATTTTAGTCCCATTTTCATAAATGAATTTTTTGTTGAAAATGACAGTAACTATATTTTAAGAAAAAAGAATCCTCTCCAGTTACAGAAAATAGAGACTACCATAAATGGCAAAGAAAATATGGAATTTAGAGGATGCCTTTGGTCTTTTCTACCAAAGGAATTCAAAGGTATCGCCACACTACCTGTGTAATACTTGAGAAGAATAAAATCATGGCACGGAAAATGCTGGACTTGCAGATTGTAAAATTTTTTTACAACAAATCTGTTTTTTGTAGATTAAATCATATTTCAAATCGTAATTTAGGTTTTATTATTGCAATTTATTGTTAATTAGTATTTTCATGTTTTAAATTAGGTTTTTCTAGATGCTCGCGCTAATTAGCTCATAATTTTCATTATGGCTACAACGACTTAATTGTTGCCAACAAAAAGCACATGAATAAGGGAAACTTTTCATTTTCGATTCAATTAAAGCTACAATTACAAATTTCCCTTCTAAAACGGTAATTTTCAATTGGCTAGCCTAGGTTTACAAGGAAAGAGACTATTATAACCACAAACAAAATGAATTAAAAAAAAAGGAAAAAGTGTGTTCGTCTTTTTTGTTTAAGAAGTTACACCCCTGTCTAAGTGCCCAGGCATATCCTGCCCCGGCGAATTCCCCGGTGAAATAATTTAAGCAAAATCCTGCCCCGGGCAAGGCAAGATCCTCAATGAAGTTTTGCCTGTTGTACGTCGAAAATGAACAAAACATGATAAAATAAAAAAACGACTTTGTACAATAAATGAATATTTGGTAGATCGAAACGATGTACCAAATATTCATTTATTGTACAAAGTCGTTATTTTGTTTTATCATATTTTGTTCAAGGCAAGATCCTCCCTGGTACAAAATAACTGTCCCCGGGATAGGTCGCCTCGATCAAATCCCTCAGTCACAAGTCTTGTAAATCCTGGTACCAAAAGCGCCTCAAAGTTTCCCTGGCAATCGAACTTGTCGCAAAGTTTGGAATCCAGGCTGGAACCGACAGTCATTTATGGCTGATGCATGCGTAAACTGCCCTTTCAATTTATTGGTGTGAATTCGCATCTCCTGGAATCTGACACTCAAGTAAACGAATCATATAGCTACTTACAGACTTTTGCTGAAAAGATCAGCAATGCAACGGTGTTGCCATTTTCACGGACTACGAGACTTGAATTTCGGACCAAATTATTGAAAAGTTCCAAGGCTAGACAAGGCTCTAAACACCTCTTGTAGCCTGACAAGTACCAATCCCACGAAAAGTTGATTTAGTTGAACGTATCCATGAATTTTTAAAAGATGAAAAATTGGCAAGGAGGGAGCCGAAACCGCTTGTAATAGCTCGCAGAATTTTCTTCTGTAGTAGGAATAATGGATTAAGTTATTTTTCGTGGGTAAGGCTCCATGCACCTGAGCTATAGAGACAGATGAGAGTAGGAAGAAGGAAATGATCAGGTAGTCCTAGAAGCTTCTTGCAAAATTCTACGTATCTACATATGTGCACCTGAATCTCATCCATCAATTTCTCTAAAAAATTTGCATAACTTGCTTTTTGGATAGACTGTTCACCAATCAGGAGCCTCCTCTGGTAAAATTGTACCATGTGTCAAAATTTTCTACATTTTTTCGGAAGAGTCACTAACTGAAATTCACTAGAGATTGAGATCCAGACCTTTTTTACATGCGAGAAAGAAATTCTAAAATGAGAAGACCATCGTCAATTGAGGGTCAATTGACAATTAGTAGTTTTGTTTATCTGGCATTAGAAGTAGCGCAAAAGCATCCTATGTTCAAGACCACGGAAAATTGTATCAGTAGTTTTTATCTGCTGCAAAATCTATTTGCAAAAATAAAGGAAATTTCAGTACGATTAGAAAAATTGCTGTCGTGTAAATTGCTTGGAACAGTGCACTTTCCAGCGAACTAGAATCATGAAAATTTGAAAATTTTCTTTCCTTCGGCGGCAACCATTGCCGGTGTAATATGTGTTTCTGTGTTAATGTATTCAGAGCTCGTCCCGATATATAGATCAGATCTTTGGGGTTGAAAGGTACGTTAGTCCGTTATTATTATTTTGGCTTGTAAATGTTTCTACCAAAGGGTCCTGAAAAATTTGAACTGTGCTACGTTTTCTAACTTTCTATTTAATGTTTGTATAATTGCTAATTGTATAATGTGCAGCTAGTGTTAATGCTGATGTGCAGTCGTCCAGCTAAAAGAAGGCTTGATGCAGGGAAATTACACATGCCATGTTCATTTTGTTTTATGTTCCCATTCGAAATTGATACAAGGGTTGCCAGATACAAGGGGATTCCTCCTTTCTGGCTGTTTTTCAAAGCTGTTGGCCGTCGAAAAATGATTTGGCCGAAAAAGAAAAAGTTGGCAGAATTTTGGCTGCATTTTGTTAATATATCCAATACTTTGTTAAAATAATCTAAAAATTGCAAATAACAAAGCAAGAAACAAAGTAAGAGATAACAGTAAATTGAATTGAAAGCAAGTGGGAGCTTTTGTAACAAACAAAGCCAATTTTGATTACACTATTACTCCAAAGAATTAGCCAAAATGTAGTTTTTTTGCATATTTGGTTTTGCTTGCCGAATTTGGCCGTCAAGCGTACAATATTTGGCCGCTAACCATTCCAAGCATCTGGCACCCTTGGATGATACTGTCCTCGGTACAAATTTAGGGATCCCCGGTTCCAGATTTGACCATCATTTTCCCCACCAAAAAGTGACCGCCACCCCGGAAAAATCTGACCTCTCACCGGGGCACTTAGACGAGGGTGTGAAGTTTTCAGTAGCAGAGATCGTTAGGATTAATGAAGTTCAGGATTATTCCAAGACTTATTTCTGCTGTAGAAATGGGTAGTACGGATAGTTAAGCTGGACAGTTTGGAGATCATGAAGCGGATATGATTCTCGCTGATATTTAGAGCGTTGCACATGTCGATGAAAGAGGAGCAGGGGAGACCAAAGATACTTAGGGAACTGATAGAAAGATTAACAAACATGATAGAAGGGTAGGCTGAGCTTAGGCTGTGAACTAGATACGAATATTTCTCTAATTTGCGATTAGCATTAGCATCCAAATTAGTTTCGTATCCTACTGTAAGCTCGAGTATGAGTAGACGATTATCAGAAGTGACTAGAAGTAGATCAGGACGGAAAAAGTCTCCTGTTATGATAAGAACAGTGTCGGAAATTCAGGCTTTCATTTGGGGGGGGGGGGGCCAAGCTTACAATTTTCCGACAAGATAACATCTTGGATCATGTCTCATTTTAAAGAAACTGCACATTTGATAAAAATAGGTGGTTATTGAAGGGACCCTTTAGTATTTCTGCCTGACCACATCATGATTAAGTAGCAAAAAGAACAATCCATTAATGATTTTTGATATCAAGATCGATATTCCATCTAAGACAATTGATGATACAAAAGGTCGACCAATTACACTTTTTATTTTGAACATAGCTTCGGTAAAGCGTAGACGTGAATGAAACTCCATATCGTTGATTTTATCTTTAGATATATACAAAACGTGACTATATACAACTATAACGTAAACGTAACTTGTTAGCCCATCATAAATTTATAGCGTGACTTTTTCGTAAATTCACTACTTCAAAAAACTTAACCTTACAATATAGGGCGTGAATATAACACGTAAGAAGACTGGGGCGAGTAGGAATCCCCCATAATGGCGTGGGCTGCGAAATATACTGACTTCACAACACTTTTGATAAGTCGTACCGTACGTTACGTATTTCATGCATTTCATCTTGTTTTCGTCAGTGGGAAATACGTTTGAAAATAACTTTTATTCGGAAGAATCCGATGGAATTTAGGCTAATCTTTACGGAATTGAAATTAAACATACAATTCAAAAGCAGTTTTGATTTTGGTCATATATTGTATGTTTGATTATTTAGTACTGGATAATACTTTATCAACTATGCTATGTTCAAATTTTGCAAAAAGGGCACAGAGAGGTTATAGAGGCCTCTGGGGTAAAAAGGGAAAATGCAGAACACCTGCAAGCAAAGCGAGCAGAAAATTTGGCAATTACGCCCCTTAGATAAGCTTAAAATTCCTTTTCAGAACGATTTCTTGGAGTAATTTCGACACGTTAAACGGTTGTCAATTTTCCGACAAAAGCCCGAATTTTCCGACGACATCGCCGATTGGGGGGGCCCGAGCCCCCCAAACCCCCATAATTTCCGCCACTGAGCCCGAAAGGTCTACGTAAAGAGAGCAGTTGGGTATAGCTTTGAAAGAATGTGCTAGGAAGTTTAATGCAGTGTTATGGCACCATGTGTAACGGCCTTCTTCGAGGTATGTTTGGCAGCCTGCAACAATGTGTGAAGTAACGTTTCTCTTGCATATCGCGAAAGGAGCGATCAGAAGACTGAGTAATGTTCCATTTAGATAGGTTTTTCGCATGGCAAGGGAATTGCTAAGATATTTGATAGTAAAACTGTTCTTGGGCATGTTGCTTTGAACTGTGGCCCATATTTTAGCGACCATGTGAAGAGAGTGTTCAAAGATGAAAGAAAGAACGGTACCTTGAGATGCAAGATGGTTTTTATGTTATGACCTAACAGCCTTCATCTTCAATACCTGTAATTTAATTCTAGTATTCCTGTAAACATCATATTGGATGTTCATGCTCTGACTGGTATTCTTTCACAAAGATTTGATGTTTTTGTTTGGAGAAGATTTCAGTGCATTACGATAAATGACACTGCATGCAATAACAGAAGGAAGAATCAAATTAAGAAAGTAGCACTTGTGGGCAAATCGATCCAATGGTGGGTAAATGTAGAGACTTGATTATGAAGATTTTCAAAGGTCCATATCTTTGATAGGTCGGCTACTGTAAGGGGCCACGAAACTTGTGAGAGATAGAAAGATGCAGCTTATTTTTTTAATAGAGAGGAAAAGAATCAATTTGCGAGCTGAGCTTAAAGGCATTGAGTCATGGTAAATAGGCTTTCTAGATAGGGGGTCATTTGGTTTCGGCGTGATCGCTGCTGCTTCATGTGATATTGGCATCCGTTGTTGACAACTTGCTATTGATGGAAACTGTTATGTTAATCAGTACGAGGTGAGTTCATGTGACCAGTTCAAGGTCAGCCAATAGCATCGCAGTCATGGAAATCATGACTCAGCAGATTTTGGCACTTAGGGTATACCCAGTCTATTTATCTTGGTTGCTCATATCAAAGTCGACGTGACGCCGAAGATACCTAAAATGCTCTCCAGTTACGACAGGAGGGACCCTTTCATTATTGATGAAGAGGTCTGGCTAAAATTGTAGGTAGCGTGTTCAGTATTTTTAATTAGCAAAGGTTGTGCAATTGTCTACTCTTATAATTTTGTTAGACCGAATAGCTGGTTTTCTTTCTCACCGCTCGTAAGGACTGCAGCACCGTAAGTAAACTGAAACTAGTGCTCTGGCGTGAAAATGCAGTCAGGTTGGCTGTGGGGAGAGAAACCAAATTGCTTGATTTTTTCTGCCTTTATGCATTAAATGTAGGTGTTAAAGCACATGTTAAATAGAAGAGAACTGAGGCAATCACCTTGAAGAACTCCGCGTTTAACAGGAATAGCAGGGGTAACAAATTTATCTGTGATAATAGAGGTTTTAAAATTGATGTAAAACTTATAATCAGAGATGGGGTGTTTTCTGGTACGTGATGTAGTGATAAGACAGAACAGATTTGAACAGATTGTGATGAGCCTCTCCGAAAGCTTTTTTTAGACCCAACAATGTTATGACTAGATTCCATTGTTTTATTCGAGCTTTCTCGATTATATGTCTTGTCATTGCAGTATGTTCTAATGTAACCGATATCTGATGGGTAAAACCTTTTTGAATCTGGTGTTTTATGAAGCCATTTTGTTTGAGGAAATCAAATACAGAATCTCGGGGGCAGGATGTGAAGGTTTTTAGAGGGACCGATTGGAGAGTGATAGGTCTAAAGTTTTAGGGGTCCTCAGTATCTCCTGGTAAAAAACAATAATAATAATTTTAATAATATTGTTAAACAAAACAAGGCAAAAGAAGTCATTCTTTTTTGATCCCTCGTTTTATGATGTAGAATTTTAAAAGTTTTCAATTTTTGTTTAAGAGCTTTTTCGTAGCTCAATGTCGTCTGATTTTCATTTCAGAAAAATTGATGTTGCCATAATCACCATTAATAGGTATCCACGACATATAAGTAGGATTTGACGTATCTGTACTTGGAAATAACCCATTAAGCTGGCAGTTGTGACATCCATTATACCACCAGCCACTTTTATATTGCTGTGCACAATTATGATTATTGTCGCGGTCCTTTGTAAAGAATTGCATCTTATTATTCTTCCGGGCATTTTCAATATTAAAAGCATCCCCAGCTGTTCCAGAATATCCAGAAACTCGGATACGGTATCGATCACTCTCGTCGCTAATTTGGAAGCTACGGTATGTTGCGAAGAAAAGCTCATCGCCTTTAAGTCGGTGCTTCAGATCTATTCGAAGGGTGGTACT